>WBNO01022195.1:166120-231536 GCA_013400575.1 Peucedramus taeniatus
CGGGGGTGGGGGGCTCTGGCTGGAGGTGCAGGGTCCTGCCGGGGGTGGGGGGCTCTGGCTGAAGGTGCAGGGTCCTGCCGGAGGCTCAGGGTGGTCTGTGCCACACAGCCCTGCCAGGCAGCCCCGGATTCCCTGGGGCGATGCTGGGGTGCAGCGCGGTGTCCTGCGGGATGGGGGATGTTGGGGTCCTGCTGGTAGGAGATTTTGGGGGAGATGCTGGGAGGTGGCGCCGGCAGGGCCCTGCCGGTGCGGCTGTTGCGGTGGGGGGATGTGTGACACGGTGTCACCATGTGGTGCCCGCTGAGCCCCCGAGGTGACCGATGCCGGAGCCGCCTGCAGGGTGGGGAGCGGGACAGCGACCTGTGCCTGCAGCCCCTCAGGCCAGGCTCAGCTCCTGCAGCTTCCATTTGCTCTCTTCCAGCCAGCCAGCGCTGCTGAACTGTTCCCACGGAGCAGCGGAGCGGGAGCTGCCAGCCTCGGGCTGTGCCCGCACTGCCCCCGGGCGCGGTCCCTCCCTCCCGCATCCCCCTGCCCCTGCCTGGGCACCCCTGCCCTGAGACCCGGGGGCCGCAGCCCGGGTTTCAAACGTGCCTGCAGTGCTGGTCCCGAGCAATGCCAGGCCAGCTCTGAGGTGTCTCTGGGGGCTGGCAGTGCCCACAGGTGTCCCAGCCCCCAGCACCATGTCACCCTCAGCCTGTGACACGGCTGTCACTTGGTGTGAGCCTCTGTACCAACAGCCACCACGGTGCTGCCAGGGCGAGTGGCAGCCTTGGGTTACAAACGTGGGGTGTCATGGGCCCAAGTCCCCCTGGCAGGGCAGGTGACATCGCTCCTGCTCCCACCTGGTACCTCAGCCACTCATGGCACCACAGACTCCTTTTGTTGCCAGTCATCATGTGCCATGTCACACTCATGGCCACCTCTTTCTTGCTGCAGCAAGATGCCAAGCCTGGCTGGCAGCGACCTGTGCCATGCACCCCACACGCCTAAAGGTGCACTGGGCCTGCAGCAAGGGGACAGCAGAGACAGCCCTGGGAGCTACCAGCTGTGGCCATGAGACGCTGGCAGCCCCGTGCCACCCATCCTCAGGCTGAAGGAGGAATTGCTCTGAGCCCATCCGGGCTGTGGCTGCTTCTGGGTAGGGGAGGCTCCCATGGGCACCATTCTGCACCTCGCTGTGCCCTGTGGCTTTAGGGAGGCCATGGGGACACCTGAAGAGAGGCTTATGCCCTCCCAAGCGCGAGCACAGTGCTTCAGCATCTCTGGGCAGTGTTGCCCATGGGGATCTCACCCATCACAGGGCCCAGGCTGTGGCACATCAGTGGACAGAGGGGCAGGAAGGGCATTCCTGCAGGCAGGAAAGCTGGAGGGTACCTGCAGGGGGTCGGGGAGGATAGCTCCTGTCTCCTGTTTCCCAAAGCCCAGGGAAGGAAGAGGCAGGCTCAGTGAGAGGAGGACACAGAGGGCTCCCGCCGTGCCCAGCACACATCGGAGGCTGAGGGCATCACCCCCGGGGAGCCCCTCTGCCATGGTGGCACTGCCTGGGCACATGGACTGGCTGTGGGGCCTCCCTGAGGTCAGTCTGCAGGGAAGGGACACCTGGACAGGGGTGCTCAGGGTGGTCTGTGCCACACAGCCCTGCCAGGCAGCCCCCGGATTCCCTGGCACGGGCAGAGCTGCGGTGGGTGGGCTGTGCACGGCTCGGGCAGGAGATTCCCAAATGCCACAGGGCCACCTCATGACCCCTTGGCTGCTGGCCCAGGGGATGGCGAAATTCTGGCATGTCCCACCCTGCTCCAGGGACACCTGCAGCATAGTGGTGGCTGGAAAAACCTTCCCCAGGGTCAGCTTTCCAACCACACACTAGCAGCCCAGTGGGCAGCCAGCTCCCCAGGCACGGGGCAGCCGTGGGCTCCATCCCTGCCTGGATGCATGGCCAGGCTCTGGGTCTGCTTTCCCTGGTGGCCCTGGCTTGCCCTGTGGCAGTGACAGACGGGGCAGCTCCCTGGCAGGGGATGTCCCTGTGGAATGCTGTGCCCAGGGAACAGGAGGGCCTGGCAGCACCAGCACTCGTGAGTGTGCTGCGGAGGAATGAAGCTGGGGGGGTGATCAGCTGGTGGGACCTGGTGCCTCCTGGCTGGCACACTGGCCCTGCCTGCCCCGGGGCCTGGGGGATGTGACACAGGGGACAGGACAGGAGCCACCCTGCCCTTGCTGGTCCATGTGCCAAGCTGGACTATCCATGTTAGCAACAGCCTGTCAGCTGTCAGTGTCATCACAGGAGATGGTTTGCTGCCAGGTTTGGAGGGTTAAGGACCCTGAAGTGACAAGGAGGCAGCTGTGTGATGCCAGGGTCTGCTCTGTTCCCAGGTGCCCAGGATTGCCTCAGTCTACACATGGCATGGACGGGGCTGGCTCAGCAAAGAACCAGAACCAGGCAGAGGGGAGCCCAAGCTTTGGCTGGGACTGGCCCGGGGCTCCCTTGCAGCACAGGGCTAAACTCAGCAGGAATAAACCTCAAAAGGGCCTCAGGTACCCCTGCCCAAGGCCAGAGAGACAAGAGCCACCAAAGGTACTTCCCCAAATGCACCCCACGACCCTGCCTTGTCCCTTGGCACATGTCCCTGGTGAGTGTGCGTGCCTGCCGGTGCCAGGCGCGTAGGGCATGGGCTGTCACAGCTCTGCAGCCTCTCCCAGACCTTCCCCAGGCAAAAATCGACCCGTTCTGACAGAGCAGCAATCCTCAGGCACTTGCCTGGTCTCTGCTCTACCCCCACGAAGATGACCTGTCCCCACCTGAGCCCTCCTCCCAGCCTGTGCCCTGTCCCCAGCATTTGTCCTGCTTGGTCCCTGAGACCCTCTCCCTGCTGGGGGAAATCTGTGCCTGTGCCACCCAAGCCCGTGCTCCAGGCACAGCCAGGGCACCCCCAGATGCACCTGCTGGCTGCCAGGCTGGCTGCCCACCTGGCCAGGCGTGTGCCCAGGGCACTGTCCTGGCTCCACTGCCCAGGCAAACCCCAGGTGGGGATCCATAGGCCCCAGGGCCCCCCCGACCCCACGGGCAGTTCTGGCTGCAGGAGCTGAGCGAACCTGCTGCTGTGAGCAAACAAACACGAGCCTGGCAAGAAAACAGCCCGTGAAGGCAGTGTGGGTGAAACTCTGGGCACCGGTGGGGCACGGGCTCTGACAATGATTAAACTGGCCAGCCCAGATTTCCCGGCAAGGCAGCGCAGGGCTGGGACCCGGTGGTTCATATTATGCAAATCACCTGGATCTGGGAGCATGAACGTTCGGGGCTGGAATTCCCCTCGGGCTGCCAGATTGTTACGCCGCCCAAGCTATAAAAGCAGAGGCACGGGCAGGGCTTGCCCATCGGCACCAGCCTCCCGGGGCCCGTGAGCAGTGGCTAGTGGCCAGCCCGGGCTCCGTCTCTCCCTTGCTTCTCTCTGGATTACCCGCCGCTGCTGGAGTTGCCACCACAGAAGGTACCAAAGCTTTTTTGCCGAGGCCTGTTGACGTCCCCGAGCCCAGGACAGCTGCTTTGCTCTCCTCCCCGTGCACCTTGGCTCTCTCCGGGGGATGTGCTCGGGCCTTTTCTCGCTCCACCTTGGCTCTCCCACCGCAGCTGGGAGTGACGGCCCTGCGGGGACAGCGGGACAGCAGCTCCCCTGCAGCCCCCGGGGCTGCTAATGGACAGCACGATCTGGCTTTCGTGAGGGCCGGGCAGGGGCTCGGTCCCCTCCTGGCTGCAGTGATTGGGATGTGCTCATTGCGACCGGTGGAGAGGACTGGAGCTGTGGCGCAGCACTGGGCAGCGGGGCAGCCGGCTGGGCCAGGGGGCTCAGGAGTGGCCGAGTGCCCAAATCCCCCACCCACCGAGGGGCTGGGGGTCTCTGTTCTCTGCCAGCCACCTTCTGGCTGTCACCTCTTGCTGGCCGGCAGCAGGGCGAGGCCAGGCTGCTGGGGACAGGGCTGTTCACAAGCAGTGCCGCCACTCCCCAGCTCGCTCCGGCTCAGCCTCCCTCTGTGCTGGCCCCTGAGGAGCTGGTGAGTCAGGCCCCAGCCCCAGCCAGCAGGTGCTGGGTGCATATTTCTGCAGAAGTGGCCTGAGAGGTGATGATGGGTGGAGGGAGAGACAGCCCAACCTCACCCAGCCTGGCTCTGGGGTGCTGCAGGTGCAGGGGGCCGGGGCTCACTGTCATCTCTCGGCACAGAGCTCCATGGCAGGATCTTGTGAGATCAGCAACATCTTCTCTAACTACATCAGCGCCATGTACCAGCCCGACGAGGTGCAGCCAACCTTGGATGTGCTGGGACAGCTGGGGGATGACAGCAACCTGGGGCTAAGCCTCCCAGCCAGCCAGCCCCCGGCACAGAGCACAGGTAGGAGCAGTGGAGTGGCAGTGGTGGCACTGGGGAGCTGGCACATGGGGCAGTTGTGAGGCAGTGCCACTGACTGGGAAGAGTGCTGCAAGGTTCTTGTCCCACTGGGATGGGTCCTTGTCCCAATGGGACAGGTCAGCAGATTGCACCATGCCTCAGTTTCCCCAGGGTAATGCCAAAAGGCTTGGGTGGGATGGGAGGACACCCTGGGTGGCACAAGGTATGTCTGTTGGGAGCACATCTGATTTATACAGGAAATTTATTTATACAGGAGATGGAGGAATCATTGTCCTCCTCCCATAGCACAGCAAAGGGGACAGGCTGCCAGGGCTCACCAGTAGTAGTTTGGAAGTACAGTCCTGGTGATGGGGGCTCATGTGATGGTGCTTAGGGAGGCACCATGAGAAACACCAGCAGAGCAGGGTGGATCACAGCACAAACAGGACAAATGACACCGAAACCAGCAGTGGGGGAAGTGCAGGGTTTGCAGGGCAGGGCACTACAGACCCTTTAGTCCCATAGCTCTTCAAGAGCAGGGCCTGCTGTGTCCCACAGGATCACCACTGGACCACACCAGGTGTCCAGTGGCCACCAGCAGCCCACACGAGGCACATGGTGCTGGCACAGCCACCCTGCTCTGAGCCCTGCTCTCCATCCCTTGCAGACAAGCCTGAGTGGTTCAGTGAGCTCCCGTACTTCTGGACCAAGGTGCAGGTGCTGGAGTGGATCAGCTACCACGTGGAGAAGAACAAGTACGACGCCAGCTCCATCGACTTCTCCTGCTGCAACATGGACGGGCACACGCTGTGCCACTGCAGCAGGGACCAGATGCGCCTCATCTTCGGGCCCCTGGGGGATGAGCTCTACGACCGCCTGCACGAGATCAGTGAGTGCAGCAGGGTCTCCTTCATCTGCAGGCCCAGCAGCTTCAAGAATGAGTTGGAGAGCCCTCCACTAGCCCAGGATCCCCTGGGAGGGTGGGAGGGTGTGGGGCACAGAGCAGAGTCCATGGCTGGGCTCAGCTGCCAGTATGCACTATTCCCCTTCTTATGGAACAGGCATTGCTAATCCCGTCCTTCACCCCTGTAGCTTCTGATGAGCTGAACTGGATCATTGATTTGCTGGAAAAAGAGGATGCGACTTCCCAGACCTTCCTGAACTCCAGCCAGCTGGGTAAGAGAGGGACCCTGGCCCAGCCTTTTTCCCCAAGGATCACATACTGATGGCAGCAAGGCTAACACCTTCTTCCCTTCTCTGCCCCTTCCAGAGCTGGGAAATCCCTGTGCCAAGGACTGCCTGGAGGACTTAAAGCCCACAAACCCTTTCACAGACTTCACCTGCTTGCCGGGTTCCATGTCCCCAGGCAATTCTGATGTCTCAGGTCAGTGTTTTGACAGGGGTGGGTTTGGGTCTCACAGCAGTCTGGTGGCAGGGGAAGGATGAGAACCAGGGGGAAAAGCCTCCAGATGCTCAGCAGTCTGAACCCTGATCCTTTGCCTCTCAGGGCCTGTGATGTCCCACAGCCCCAACTCCCAGGACTCCGGTGGAAGTGACCTCGACCTCGACCCTGCAGAATCCAAGCTCTTCCCTGATGGTGACTTGTTTCCTTCCAGACAGGAGCTGGGAGGGGAGGGCTGGCCCCTGGGCAGTTCTGCACTTCCTACCTGGCAATGATTTAGGGTCAACACCTGTATGCCCATCCTCACACTGATAAGGAGGGAAAGGCCTGTTTCCCTGAGTGCTCTGCTTCTGTTTCTCTCCATGGAGAAGAGTGATGGGCAGGGCTGGGATAGCTGGGCACTGGTGATCCTGTGGGAAGGGGTGGGTGGTGGCAGGTGGGTGAAGACTGCAGCCAGGGATCCTGGGCACAGGAGTCAGTGTTTGGTATTGATTCCAGCTAGTGATGACACTGGGAACACCAGGAATGCAAGGAAGCAGTAGAGTTTGGGGAAGGAGCAGCATGCTGCCATAGGCATAGTGTTGGGGATGAGGGTGGGATGAGGCTGGAGGGAATGGGGTGACCTTGCTCTTAGGGGATATTTCCCTGGTACCTGGGCCTGAAAAGAGGGTGCTCCTGGTCCTCAGGGGGACAGGGAGGGGGTTGCAGCCCAGCATGTGCTGCCCAGCCTGACGTGTGCCCCTCTCTGTGTGCACAGACCACTTTCCAGGCAGCAAGAAGGGGGACAGCAAACATGGCAAGCGGAAACGGGGACGGCCCCGAAAACTCAGCAAGGAGAGCAGAGACTGCCTGGAGAACAGGAAGAGCAAGCACTGTATGTGAACCCTTCAGCCAGGAGTCTGGACTGCCTCCCCTTCCTGGCTTCATGGGGAATGATGGGAGGAAGGGCCTTGGCAGGGGGGTTTAGGATGATCCAAAGGTCCAAGGACGTGCAGGAGCTTCCCTCCTTTACAGCTCAATGTCCTCTTTCAGCTCCAAGAGGTACCCACCTGTGGGAGTTCATCCGGGACATCCTGATCCACCCCGAGCTGAACGAGGGGCTGATGAAGTGGGAGGATCGGCGGGAGGGCGTCTTCAAGTTCCTGCGCTCGGAAGCGGTGGCTCAGCTCTGGGGCCAGAAAAAGAAAAACAGCAGCATGACCTACGAGAAGCTGAGCAGAGCCATGCGGTGAGTGCCCTACCCTGTCCTGGGGGGACTCAGCCCCACTGGGGCTCAGCCTGAGCCCTCCAGCAGCTCCTCAGAGCCCTGATCCCACCTGTGTCTTTCACAGATATTACTACAAACGAGACATCCTGGAGAGAGTTGATGGACGACGGCTGGTGTACAAGTTTGGGAAGAACTCCAGCGGCTGGAAGGAAGAGGAGGTGCTCAACAGGAGCAAGGAGCTGTGAGAGTCCTGGATGAGCCAGGGTCTGATAAGCCCCTCAGGGCCAGCCCTGAGTTGGGCTCCTTGACAGGAAACTTTGGCTGCAGCTGTATCTGGAAGCTGCTGGCCCATGCAGCGTGCGGAATTCCGACCCTCGCGTGGGCACGCTCGTGTGTGCGGGTGACTGCCAGCACCGAGGTGTTCAGAGCCCACATTTTGGCTCCAGTAGGTTATTGCAAACTGTGACTTCCCTTGCTGGATCCGTACCTCCAGTTGGAGTTGGAGCCCCGGGAACTGTGGCTGTTTCAAAGCCTGAACAGATGCAACAGGGAAGAGAATGTCAAGCCCCACTGTGAGAGCCCAGCAGGTCTCCTGCTGTCACCCACCTCCTGCCTGGGCAGAGGAGCAGCACATCTGTGTCACCTGTGACTGAACAGAGCTTGTCCTGGCTGTGGGGTCTTCTCTCTCACTGCTTGCACCGTGCCAAAGGTGCCCCCTGTCCTCTTCACTGCATGTGGGTTGGGTGAGACCCCTTTTGTGTAGCAGCTTCTCAGTGTGGCACGTGCTGAGAGAAGATGGGAACATTGTGGAGCTTCACCTGGCCCCAGAAAGCCCTCAGTGAGTGAGAAGAGGACGTGGGACAGCAGGGCCATGCTGCATTTCCAGCCCGGCCTGTGTCTAGAGACAGGCCTTTTACCCTAAAGTAGCTTTTAATTTATGTAAGGCCCAAAAAAGTACAGAGTGAGTTTACAGATATATTTTTTCATGAATAAGATGTTCCTGTGTGAGAGTGTGTGCTGTGGGGCACACAGGTGTGTGGTGGCAGGTGCTGATGCTCAGCTGGACTGAAGTGATGTCACAGGGCACAGACTGGTGCTGTGCCAGCCACGGAAGGGGACACCAACCCAGCCAGGCACCCACCAGGTGCATGTGGTTTTCTCCTTTTCAAGTGGGAATATAAGATAAATAAATTGTTGGTTTGTCAGGTTTTTGTACCTATCTGTAATTTTTGTTTTTCTTAAACATGTGGTGAGGACCAGGCTCGTGTTACTTGGGATGTCCCATGGCATGAACCTCATCTGCCCCCATCTCCTGCCTGGTCATCCTGGCACAGAGTCTGTCCTTGACAGGAAACCTTGCCTGCAGCTGTATCTGGAAGCTGCCCACCTCAGGGTGAGGTGGGCTGTCCCAGACTGGCTCAAAGCCACCCATGGAGGTGCTTCTCACACCCACTCCCAAACCTTGGCCCTTCTGAGAGCCCTCTGGAATTCCAGCCCTGGCATTGCCTTTCCTGGAGCGCTGGCTCCAAGCCAGAGTTCACCAGCTTCAGGCTGACAGGAAGCAAAGTCCTGGCTGATCTGGGGAGGGGTATCTCTCACATCCTCCACATTGATACCCAGTCACAGCCTGTGGGAGGACCTTTAGCCTCTCCCTGGCCAGGGAGACATGGAGGGGTACCAAGAAGCAGCACAGGCACTGTATGATGATTAATGTTTGCTCATCTTCAAGCCTGGCTGTTTTCTGGCCTCTTCCAGGACCTGGGTGGCATGAGGGCCACATCTCAGGAGGGGAGACTGCAGTGACCTGGCAGTGTGAGCAGCCCAAACACTTCATGTTCCCCTTCTTGCCCAATGCCATCTTGCCTTCCCCATCCAGCCCAGCTGCGAGGAAGCCAAGAGGTTGTCTCAGGGGTGCTGAGATGATCTTTCCAACCCAGAGGATCTGTCTTGGGGTGGCAAGAAGGAGTTCAGGGTGTTGGAGGCCAAGCAGACTCTCTGATATGTTTCTACCATGAACGTGGCAAGCTGCAGTGGCTCCTGGCTGGCACACACTGCATTTCACAATGAGTCTCTCTGAACACTGCTGGGCACCAGAGGATCTTGGTGCCACCCTGACCTTCTGCTGGGGCCGAGGACCTGCTGAATGGGGCACACAGGGCACTGGGCCCTGCTCAGTTCCTGCTCACCCCCAAAGAGAAAAGCCCTGGGATATGTCCTCTGAGCTTGGAGATGGACAAGGTCTGGGATGCCCAGGCAGAAGCTGTGCCAGATCCTTCTGAATGATTTCAGCCACTGCCTGGAGGGACTAAGGAAAGAAGCCAGAGCAGCAGCAGGAGGGTGAGGGGAGTTTGTGCTGACTAGACAGTAAAGGTGCTTTGAAAGCCTGAGATGCATTTTTGGCAGGAGGATCCAGCCATTATCATAGAATCACAGAATCCTAGAACAGTTTGGGTTGGTAGGGGACATAAAGCTCATCTCATTCCACAACCCTGCCATGAGCAGGGACACCTTCCACTATCCCAGGTTACTGCAAGCCCTGTCCAACCTGGTCTTGAACACTTCCAGGGATAGGGCAGCCACAGCTGCTCTGGGCACCCTGTGCCAGGGTCTCACCACACCCATAGAGAAGAATTTTTTCCTGATATCTAATCTAAATCTCTCCTCTATTAATTTAAAACCATTCTCCCTGTCCTATCTGCCCATGTTCCCCTGCTGCCCTTCATTATTGCCAGAGACATGGTACTGTTCAACATCCCCCCTCCAGCACTCGCAGGAGGGGCACACATTGCAAAGCAGAGCAGTAAGCCCTTCAAAGCAAGCTCTCAAACCACCTGGGCTGTCCCCCTGAGCCGTGCTGGCTGGAGCAGCTGGAATTGCTCCCAGTATGACTGGCCTCAGCTTGAGTGTGAGGTTGGTGGCTTGAGCATCCTCCTAGAGATGCTGCAGCAACATCAAGGGCATGACCCACCTGCTTTGCAGGGGCAGAAGATGCCCATGGGCCAGACCCATCTTCTTTTTTGTGGGTTTGACTGCTGTTTATACATGAAGTTGCCCTCCTGGCCACCTGGGATGCCTGGTCTCATAGGGAAGACCTCTTTTCTTTGCCTTCCAGTATGCTGGGCTGAAGTTATATTGCTTCCAGATACATGCTGGGATGAGGAGATCAGGGCTGCCCTGTGGTGCAAGAAGAGGTCCCAGGCCCTGGGTGTGGACCTGGAGCCAGTCCATGGTCTGGGCTGCAGCCAGACCTCTGTCAGGTTTCTTGCATAACCCTCCCCAGGGAACAGGTTTTCCTGCCTGGTGTCTGATGGCTTCAGTGAGTGGAGGGTGCTCCAGGTCCATCCCTGACCTCCTGGAGCTCCCACAGAGGGCAGGCCAGAGGGGTGGCAGGAGGGCCAGTGGCACACACGGGAGGAGGCCAGGCCAGTGCCCGGTGGCCATCAGTGTGTTTGTGAGCAGACACAAACACGGCGAGAGGAGCAAGCCCAGCCCCAGGCTGGGTCTCACAGGAGCTGGCTGCTCCTGGCTGCTGTCCCTCAAGTTTGGGGTTGTGGGCGAGGTGTTTATTCTCCGTAAATAGATAACCCCAGCAGGCTGGCAGTGAGAGGGGAGCACTTTGTCACGCAGCCTGGTGCCCTGCCAAGTGCGCCTTGTTTGCTCAAGCAGTTTCATTTCTTTCCCGCTGCAGTTTGTGTTACCTAACTGGCCTGGGACAATGTTTAACCAGCTCCAACAGCAGCAGGGAACCTGTCTGCCTCGCCTCCGTGCCCCCGGTGCCCCCAGTGCCCATCACTGCCACCCCACTGCTGTTGCTGAGTGGGTGGCACACCAGGCAGGAGCTTGGGGCAGAGGCAGGGTCTGTGGATTATAAAGTCTGAAAATGGCTTGGAATTTATAGACCACCATCATCCAGTTCTTCTGCCATGGCCAGGGACACCTTCCACTGCCCCATCCAACCTGTCCTTGGACACTTCCAGGGATGGGGCAGCCACAGCTTCTCTGGGCAACCTGTGCCAGGGCCTCACCACCCTCACAGGGAAGAATGCCCACCTAAAATATAATCTAACCCCACCCTCTGTCATTGTGAAGCCATTCCCCCTCGTCCCTTGAGGTCCCCCAGCTGTGTGGGTACCTTGTGAGAGAGGAGGAGGAGGAGGCAGGGCTGTGTGGGCACAGACAGGGGGACCAGATCCTGCAGCCTCTCATGAAATCTGTGTGGGTCAGTGGGATGAAGAGCCAGGAAGGACTGGAGAAAGCAAGGCTAGAGAAATGCACACACATACACCAACATAAGTGCACAACCAGCACACACCTGGGCTGACCCCCACAGTGACCTCCAAGCCCATATGGAGCCACCCCAGCAGAGCCTCCCAGCAGGAGGCAGGAAAAACAGATGATTTGTTTATTTTTTTATTATCTTTGGAGGTGCCTGGATTTTATGGCTGTGGCAAGCCATGACAAGAACTAAAGAAAAAGAGGATTTTTCTCCAAGACAGCCTCCCCTCACACTTTTACCCTGGGGTCTGTTGGGAGACTTTTCCCATCAGGTGGTCCCAAGTGTAACAGGCACACAGTTCTCATGGAAATATCTTGGGCACCCTTCAAGTCTCAGCATTACAGTGTGTTTTGTCTTCCTCAAGACTTCCCAAAGGGACACAGAGGCCACTGCTCAGCCTGGTCCCAGTTAGGGAAGAGAAGAGCTCTCCCTGGCCACTGCTTCCCTAGGGGCTGTGGCCAAAAGCAGGTTGCTGTGGCTGAAATGTGCTGAGTGGGAGCAGAGAAATTGGGTGAGGGGAGAAGTTTCCAGCTGGACCAGCAAGAAGGTGTCCAATATCCCACATGGCAGGCCATGAACTGCCCCTGAGCACAACAGCATGACCTGATTTTCCAGCCAAGCCAGACTGTGGCCATCCTTGAGCAGATCAGAGTAGATGGGAACGCAGTGGGGATGGGGACAGCTGGTGGGAGGCAGGGACCATCTTTCTGGTTCCCTTCAAGCTCCCTGCTGTCCCTGCTGGCTTTCACCCTTCCTTACCCTTCTGCCCTTGCAGTAGAGGGCAGAGCTCAGGGATGGCAGAGCAGAGAAGCCACTGTGGGAACTATGCACACTCTGGGGACCGTGGAGAGGAGCTGGCATGGGAGAAAAGGGTGTGGAGCAGGTGGAACCACTGCTGAGGGGTCTCGTGGATGGAGTGTTAGGGGCTGTGGGGGCAGGAAGGTGAATGTTTGGGGGGCCATGCTGGGAGGGATGGGGCTGTTACACACCTGCACTTCTGAGAGTGGCACTGCAGAGGGGAGGGCTGCTGCTCAGATCAGATGTGGAGGGCAGAGCTGCTGCCCAGAGCACCCACATCACACAGGAGCTGGCAGGAGAATGCTGCCATGGGTTTGCAGCAGGGTGCTGCTGTGGCAGGCTCCAACCCAGCCTGCTGTCAGGGCTGGGCTGGCATACCCAGGGCTGGGCAGGCCCCCTGAGCTGTGTCCCTGCTCCTGGGGCAGCAGCAGTTACCTGGGGGCACCTACCTGGGCTCCCAGACCACCCTCCCCCTGCCTCACAGTTTCTTTGATAACCACTTCCAGCTGCAGCTGCCAGGGGTGCCTACTTGGCCAGGGCAGCTGCCTGCTGACAGGAGCTCATCTGGCAACCCTGGGCTGTTTGATTGTTTAGCAAGAGAGTGGCTGTTCCCACTGGAGGAATGGGGAAGCTGGGGCAGCTGCCTGGAACCAGAGGCAGCAGGTAGCCAGTGACATTGGGAGCACTCCCAGAGCACGAGGGTACCACCCTCAGACACCCTGCATGCCTCTGCCTGTTCATGCCCATCTTCCCCTCTCCCTGTGCTCAGCACTTCAACTTGTGCATCCCACCCATCCCTTGCTTCCAGCCAGAGCTCCCAGGGGCTGTACCAAGACATCCTTTGCTTGTTCATGCAGGATGGGACTGGAAGGTCCAAGCTCCCAAATGCTTGGCTCCTGGTTTGCCACTCGGTGATTCAGCACCAGGCATTTTCCCTGCAGCCTGAGAGTAAAGCAGAAGCTGCCCCGTCACCCAGGGGGAGGGACTGTCCCAGCCTCATGGCCCCGTGCTGTGCTTGATGCTTCTCTGGGACCAGAGCTCTGCTTGCACTCCGGCTCCTGCCAACCTCGGTGACTGGTCCCTGCTCCTCAGGGACAGACTTCATGAACAGTTTGCCCAAAAATGTTGCGGCTGCCCCATCCCTGGAAGTCCAAGGCCAGGCTGGATGAGGCCTGGAGCAACCTGGGATAGTGGAAGTTGTTCCTGGCCATGGCAGGGGGGTGGAAGTGGTTGATTTTTAAGATCCTTTCCAACACAAACCATTCTAGGACTCTGATTGCATGACCTGATTCCAGCCCAAAGATTTATTCTCACACAAGTCTGACAAAGCTGCATCTCTGCATCCTCCCCAGCTCCTGTTCCTGCTCAGATGCTTCCTCTCCTACAGAAGATACCAGATCTCAGACTGCCCAGGTTGGGATACATGTTCAGCCCTTGGTTTCTGGAACCCTTCTTGGGTGGATGTCTCCCAGCTTCCTTCATTCCCCTCTCTCATTCATTGCCACCAAGAATCACAGACCTGTTTCATTGTGGAATCAAAAGAAATGTTCATTGCATTCCTGTTTCCTGGCCAGCCCTGCCCTTTGTTATCCACCAAACATGATATGGGGCCTGGCACTCCACCAGCCTGAAATGGAGTCGCTGGGCAGAGAGCACAACCTGGGGACTCCGGGAATGGGAAAGCACCAACTGAAGGGCCCAGCTGAGCTCATGGCATCCCTGCTGGGCTGGCAGATGCCAAAGAGGCTGTTAAGGGCTGCTGCAGCTTCATCACACAGACATTTCACTCCAACTGCCCAATGCCTCCTGAGAGCTCCTACCTTCCCACAGGCAACCAGGCACCACCAGCTCTTCTCTCCCTTTGCTCCCGAGCAGGCCACACACAAACAAGCCCAGAAGCCCTTTGCCAAGCCATCATGACGTGTGGTCCTCAAAGCCCTGTGCTCTGGAGAGCCTTGGGACTGAGCCTGGGGCTTGGTGATGGGATGGGGATCTGGGGATAGGGGCAGCTGCAGATGCTGTGGCTGTGTGATGGGGGACAGAGCTGTGTGAACTCACAGGCTGCAGCTCCCAGCTGGTATTTTCTGTGCAGGTTCATTTCACAGTGAGGTCACCAGGAGCCCCAATGTCCTCCACTCGCTGCTCACCTTCCCACCCAGTCGTGGCCACACGCTCCTCTGTGAGTTTTCACCAAGAATACTCATAGTAAATTAAGGTGTTTGAGCTCACCTCACCATTTTGGGTACATTCTGGCCCCAAGAATGTACCCCCTGGTTCAGCAAGGCACTAAGTAGCAAGAGTTACTCTTCAAAAGCCAGAATGCTGAAAGGCAGTGTGGCCAGGGCACTGCCCCTGATCTCACCTGCCCTGCTCCAGGTGTGTGAGAGGGGCTGTCCCAGCTGCACACCTTCTCCTGCTGCACTGTCCCAGCACAGGGCAGTCTGAGAGGAAGGAGAGCGAAAAGCTGTGATGGGGGAGAAGGAAGATGAGGAGCAGTGGTGTCTGAAATGCCTGAGAGGAGATGGAAAGGAGAGGTGAGAACTGGAATATAGGAGCTACCACCCTGCTGCCTTGCAGTGATGCCTAATGAAGCCAGGGACACAGGGAGCCCCTTGCTGAGCATTTCATTGTGCATTGTGTCCATGGAGCCTGAGTGGAAAGGGAAATGTCTCTCTCTGGGTGCTCCACAAAGGATTCCGGGGGTTCCTGACCTGCAGTACTGGGTATGTTGTGAAGGCTGCTGATGGCCAGAGATGTTACAAGGGCATGCAGGGACGAAATGGGAACAACCACACAGCCAGTGTGTCACTCTGTGCAGGCCAGGGAGGCCAGCACCACCATGGCCCTGCACAGGAGCATCACAACCCTCCTGTGTCTTCCTGGCAGGATTCCAAGGGTCAGGGAGCGGAGATAGGAGACAGGTATAATGAAATAACCAGCCTGCTGTGCCATGCACTGTGTTGTGCTGGGGTGTTTGCTGTATTTCCCTGCCTGCCTGCCCCTGAATCACAGAACTGTTGGGTTGGAAGGGAACTTAGAGACCATCTTGTTCCACCCCCTGCCATGGGTAGGGACACCTTTCACTAGACCAGGTTTTTCAAAGATCCATCCAACGTGGCATTGAACATTTCCAGGGATGGGGCAGCCACAGCTGCTCTGAGTAACCTGTGCCAGGGCCTCACGACCCTCACAGCCAAGAATTTCTTCCCAATATCTCATCTAACCCTGCCCTCTGGCAGTGGGAAGCCATCCCCCTTGTGCTGGCACTTCAGGCCCTTGTCCAAAATCCCTCTCCGGATCTTTCGGATCCCCTTTAGGCACTGGAAGGGGCTCTGAGGTCTCTCTGGAGCCTTCTCTTCTCCAGGCTGAACAATTCCATATTCCCTTAGCCTTTGCTGTCACAGAGGTTTCCACCTGCCCAGCGTGCCCGTCGGGCAGGACAGGGCTGGCAGTGCCCTGAGAGCTGCGGGCACACCCGCTGAGCACAAGGCAGGTTTGCGTGTCTCTTGCGTCAGCCCTGCTCTCTGCCAGAGCCCCAGGGCAAAGGTGTGCTCGGGGCTGAGGTGTCAGAGCCCCCTCCACCTCTAAAGGACAGCATGACCCAGAGAGATGAAGAATGAGGATCTAGTCCTGGTCATCCCAACACAAAACCTTGGAAGATATCACTTCACACTGACCTGGCTGGGCACAGATCCCCCTGCCTGGGCTTTCCTCATCCAGGGAACTCACCTGCTCAGTGCTGGGGTCTCTGCTGCTAAAACACCCCAGGGCAAAGTGACCGTGGCCACAGTGGCCAGGCCATGGATGCCAGCCTCAACTGGGGCACATCCAGGTGGCCGAGGGGCTGCCATTGTGTGGCTGCCAGGTGGCAGCTCCCGTGTGATCCTCAGGCTCCCTGGAGAGCTGGCACTCCTCCAGCCTTTGCCTTCAGGACTGCAGGTGAGCAAGTCCAGGCCTGAGCCTGCTCTTGGGCAAAGGGTGGGTCTGACAAGATCTCATCGCTCCAGGCCTTTCTAAAAGGAGCTGAGTTTCAGAGCACTCTCTGTGGGAGCCACAAACACCAGTGCCATTACATAAGGCATGTTTGGGTGAACTCAGCGGGGTGAACTCAGAAGAAGCCTGGGCCACAGTGGTGGTACAAAAACTAGGGACTTTGGGGCCAGGTCCTGAGGGATGAGACAGTTGTGTTTTCCCCATGGGATCTGCATTATTCCAGCACCAGGAGGATGAGAGCCTTGGCTCTTTCTGACACAGTGGGCACAGTGTGGCTTGTGCCACTGGGAGGTCTGCACAGGCTCCTGGGGGTGGAGGTGCCTGTCCCAGTTTTCTACCTTGTACCTTCCCAGTGTACCCAGCTGAGCACAGCAAGGCCTGGCTGTGTCTGACACTGGGCTCCAGCTGGTGGCATCTGAGGTGCTGGCCAGAGCAGGCAGCGGGTGCAGCAGGATGCACAGAAAGTGTCTGGCCCCGGGTGTGCTTCTGGCAGTAGCCAGGATCTTCTGTGTAGGATCCAGAGGGGCAGATGGACACTGAGTCCCTCAGAGTTTACCCCAGGAGAAGCCCTTCACCTCCTCCACCCCAACAGGCTGGTGGAATCCATGTGCAGGAAACCCTCCTCCAACAACAGGACTAAGAGGGAGGGTGCCCTGGCATGTGCCTCAAGGGTTCTTTGAGCACAGCAGCAGAGGAGATAGGCACATGGAGGAGCTGACTGTCAGTCCCCTCTCCCTGGGCACCTGCAGGGAAGCCCTGAGGCTTCCTAGGGCCTCTGGCACTGGGAGCCTTTCCCAAGCCATCCCAGGGAGCAGGTCCCAAGGGTCACTTTGCCCGTGGGCAGGTCCTCAGCCTTTGTGCAGACCCATCCCTCCCGCATCCTCCCTTCCCAGAAGTGAGGTGGCAGGCGGTGGCAGGTGGCCAGCTCCACCTGTCTGACAGGTAGAGCAAGGGTGGGGGCAGTGGCTGGCACCCGCTGCCTGTCCCAACCTGCCGGGTCCTGCCAGGAATCACCTGCTCCAGGAGCAGGAGGAGTGGTGCCCCCAGCTCCAGTGCCACCGTGCAGGGACAGCTCTGCCCCACCACAGAGGGAAACCAGGAGGTGATGCACTGCTGGGAGGGGATATCCTGAGAAAGGGAGTCGGAGTTGTTCATACTGGAAAAGAGAAAGCTCCAGGGAGACCTTAGGGCCCCTTCCAGTGCCTCAAAGAGGCTTATAAAAAAGAGGGTGAGCAATTTTTACACAGGAAGATAGTGACAGGACAAGGGGAAAGAGTTTAAAACTGAAAAAGGAGAGACTTCGATTAGATATCAGGAATAAATTCTTCCCTGTGCAGCTGCCCTGGCACAGGGTGCCCAGAGAAGCTGTGGCTGCCCCGTCCCTGGAAATGTTCAAGTCCTGGCTGGCTGGGGTTTGAAGCAACCTGGTCTAGTGGAAGGTGTCCCTGGCAGTGACAGAGGGATGGAACAGGATGACCCTCAAGGCCCCTTCCAACCCAAACCTTCCCAGGATTGTGTGCCTCGGTGAGTCTGTGATCCTGTGATCCTCTGTGCCTGTAACACACACACACTGAGCTGCAGCACACACATGGGGAGTCCTGGGGGTCAGACACTGGAGACACAGTGATGGGCACATCCAGAGTGTGGGACACTGGAAACACTCCCAAACACAGACACAGCTGATGCAGGCAGAACGTGAGGCTGCAGCCAGTCACACACAGACACACACTGCACTGCACACACAGGTACAGCAGAGTGTGAGCTGCAGGTGTGCACACAAACACACACACAGGTGCACACTGCAATACTCAGTGTGTCAGCAGTTACACACAGGCTTACTCACATGAGTCCCCACACAAGTCCTCACCCATGGGCATACACACTCCCTCAGGCAGGCTGCACCCAACATGGTGGTGGCCCAAGCCACACACATGTCCCACCTCCATCACCCACAGAAGATGCCCAGGTGTCCCCTCGCCCTCAGCCAGCCATACACACCCCAGCCTGTCTCTCTGCTCCCACCTCCCTGGATAGAGAAGGGCTTTGGGATGGGCAGAAATCCCTGAGGGGTGCTGATGGGACCAAGGAATCATGGTGGTGCATCAAGCCCTGATCCAGCCCAGCTAAAGGCAACAGGGAAGGGCACCTGATGATATAGGGTAAGTGCTCTCTGTTTTGTGGCAGCAGAACCCCCAGGTGTCAGGAGCTGACCCCCAGCCTTGCCTGGCGAAGGTGCAAGCAGACCATGGGGGGAGTCTTGCCCATCCCTGTCGCTTTATCAGGAGATGGTGAAGACAAACTTGTACCTGCTGGCCAGCACCCTGCCTGCTCTGACACCCATCCTCCCAGGTGTGTCCCCAGCAGAGGCTCTGAGGGCCTGTTTGGGACACAGCTGGGCAGTGCCCAAGGGCTCTGTGACCCCACACTGTGTATTTTCCTAGTTTCAGTCCCCACAGACTGATGGCCTCAGAGCTGCAGGGACAAGCTCACCTGGGGTCAGAGACCTCCATCATTCCCAGCACCTCAGCATTAGCTGAGAGTCACAAACACCCTCCTGGATCTGGCTGGGCCACTCCAGCTCTGAGTGACAACCAGCAGCATCTTGCCCAGCCACTTCCAAACAAGCCAAACAGCCTGAGGTCCTGCAAAGGCACTGCAGACATCTCAACCCCCTCACAAACCAAGCTGAGGTCGGGGCTGTGCCTCTCTCCTCCAGGCAGGGGTGACAGTGCCATGCAGCTGCCCAGATGCACAGGTAGGTGGGCCCTGGCAAGCCAACCACGGTGGGTCACACACACCAGCACAACTGACTGGCATCTAGCTCAGTTTGCCCAGGCAAAAGCCACCAAGTGTCCCTGGGTCCCAGAACACAGGGATGGGGTGATGGAGCTCACGGGGATGAAAGCAGCAATCAGGCCTCCATGAGGCAGACACGCTGGCCAGGGTTCAAAGCAAACTTCTGCCAACTGAGGGAGGTGAGGAGGACTGAGGGTGCAGCACAGCAAGGGGTGACTTGGCACTGTGCAGAACTGGTGCACAGGGTTCTGGGGAGACCAGTTCTTCCTCTTGGGTCCACAACAGCAGGTTGGGAATCTCAGTGCAGAGCCTACAGCAGTCTATAGCTTGGTTCCCCCTCTTGTCCCTAAAGAGTGAGCAAATCCCATTTATCCTGAGGAAACAGGCACCTAACATGGGGTGTGCCACAAGGAAAGCTGGATGGGGAAAGGGCCATGGGCTGCAGCTCCGATGACCCTGTGACTGTCCCACACTGCCCCCGGGGTGGCGATGAGCTCATTCCGCTGTGGTTACCCTCCGCACTGCATGCCAGGTGCTTTGTCATGAGGCAAGAGGAGGAGGGGAACAGGTTATTCAAGGTCTGCAGGGCGCAGGGCACGAACAGGGTGAGGGCAGGGGTTTGGGTAGGAGGGCTGGGCCGGCAGGCAGGGTGCAGCCCCCTCCCCTTTCCACAGGAGCTCCAGGAAAGGGGGGCTCAGGAGGGATTTAGCGCCAGGCACTGCGGTACAGCCACAGGGCACGAATGGAGCGAGCAGCAGACTTTGCCCCCGCCTACAAGGTGTGGCACAGAGACTGAACAGTCTGCAGGGCATAATTATCATCAAAGCCGGAACAGGTGGGTTGGGAGCAGGAGAGGTCATATTTGGGTCAGGTCAGGGACCTGACCTGCATGGGATCAACAGACCGCCCCTGCGATGGGGTTTGCAGCATGACAGCCTCCTTCCATGCCTGGGGCTCCTCAACAGTCACTGCGTCCCCCACTGTCACATTCCCAGCCTGAGAACCAGCAGCTTCGATGTGCCCAGATGGACCAGAACAATTCCACAGCCCTGGAGCACCCTCCTGCCCTCCCCAGGCTCTTCTTTGCCAGCTGTCCACCAAACTGGGCAAACTCCTTTTGGAGAGGCCATGACCCTGCAAGGCACAGGGACTGGGCAAAGCAGCCCTTCTGCTCTGCTATCTCAGGGCACTGGACCCTCTGGGCACCTTGGAGACCTGGTGATGCTTCACAGAATACTGTTCCTTCTCTTCTGCTCCAACCACTGCTTTTCCTGCTGGCAGATGCCACAGCCAGAGCCCCTGAGCCCCATGTGCTCATCCCCCAGGCCTTTGAGGGGGCTGTAGTGCTGTGCCCCCTTCCCCTCCACACACATATATGCAGACCCTCTTCTCACACACATCCCAACCCTACACACACACACACACACACACACACACACACACACTCACCATCCTTGCCCCATCTTTCCCCCATCCATGTCTGTCCCTGCTCTACCCCTCGGGCTGAAGGTTGGGGTCTTGGAGGGGGTCTGACACAGAGGGTTGTCTTAGAGAGCTCAGGGCTGGCAACTTGGTGCCACATGTGGTCTGTACAAAGATTTGGCTGCTGCCAAGGTCTCCAGAAAACAGAGGAGGGGCCGGAGAAGCACCATGAGAGGTGAGGATGCTCCTAAACCTGCCAAACCCATGCTGTCCTAGAGCCATCCCTGTCACTGGCACAAATTTGGACACTGGCAAGTGACTCATGGGGCTCCACTCCTAGCCCAGGGCAAGAGCCAGCAGGGACCTCTACTCCCAAGGGCTGGGGGACTACAAGAGTCCCCCTTCTTGTGGACAGGTCAAGCATTGCCCCAACAGAGCATCTGGTCCTTGCTCCAGAGACTGGCCTGGGAAATGGTTGCAGCTCCTCCCTGCCCTGACAATAGTTGGAAGTTTTCTCTTTTCATGTTGAAGTATGACAAGAGACACTGTTGTCCAGTCACTTCTCTTTCTGTGACCTTTGTGTGCGGCCAGAAGAGCCGTTCCCCACTCCTGCTGGCTTTTGGAGGCCATCAGGCTGGGCTGTACCCACAGCCCAGGATCTGGGGATGGAGGGAAGAGCAGAGCTAAGGGCACCCACCCTGTATGGAGGCAGAAGGATGCCCTAAGGAGGGATGACCCCATACAGGCACCAGCCCAGTGCAGGGGGCATGCCAGCAGTGCCAAGGAGAGAGGGTTTGGGAGACCTGCACACCCAGGGCACAGCCAGGCATGGCCGAGCTGCACGATGCCTGGTGCACCCAGCGCCAGAGGGGTCCCTGGGTCCCTCCGTGCCCTGGTGGGTGGAGGGACCCCCTTGCAGGCCCCCGGAGTGGTGTAACCGGGTGGTGTTTGCGTTGTGGGAGGTGTGTACGTGTGGGCAGGGCCCCCGCGCATGGAGCTCCGTGAATGCCGTGTCAGACGGGGTGCGGCACCACCCTGACATTCATTTTGCAAACAGTCCTGGGGTCATGAGCAACAAAAAGGGCAAGTGTAGGTAGTGCCAGCGCCCATGCTGAGCCGTGCCTCCTCACCCAGGTCACCCCGGGAGAGCCGACATGCAGTGGGGCACACGCAGGGAGTGGACAGAAGGACACAGGGAAACTCTTTGCCCTGGGACAAATAAAGCACAGCAGCAGCTCATGCACAACAAGGTGAGGGACTGAGGATTCCCCCGGCCAAGTGCCTCGTGGGTCTGTAACAGCTGGAGCTGCATTCCTGTGCACCTCCCCCAGCACTGGGCACAAGGATCTGGGGTTCCTGACCAGCTGGCTGGACTCCCGGTGGAGATGTGGGAAGCCAGGGAGGTTCCTGGCACCCATCCAGATCTCCAGGGCAGCTGGGGATCGTGCAATCCTGCTGGGTCTCCCAGAGCTGCTGAGGGTGGCCAGGCTTTTAGTTCAGTTTAGCCATGGTGACCCCAACACCATTTACCTGTTCCCTGGTGTAGTGGCCAAAGCCAGGGCTTGCTGTTGTGGTGCTCCTGCCCCTGCCCTCCCTGCTCTCCCTGCAGTCCCATGGTGGCTGGGATCTCACTGTCTGCTATTCCACCTTCCATCCCAGACACCTTGCAGGCAGGGACAGGAGCTCACAGCCCAAGGAGACCCAAGGACATCAGCCAGAACTGGTGGTTTCTCAGAAGAGGGATGTGGAAGCCTTGACACAGCAGGGGATCTTGCAATCCTGCAGGATCTCCCAGAGCTGCTGAGGGTGGCCAGGCTTTTAGTTCAGTTTAGCCATGGTGACCCCAACACCATTTACCTGTTCCTTGGTGCAGTGGCCAAAGCCAGGCCTGGATGTTCTGGTGCTGCTCTGCTGCTTCTCCAGCACCTCAGTGGTCCTCTCAGCTGCAGATGGCACTTAGGGTGCAGGAGTGGCTCTGTGCCCCAGGTGTGGAACCCTGTGGGGCTGCAGACTCTGGGGAGCTCTGTCTCTTTTCAAACATGTGCTGGTCCTGAAACTAATTTGTCCTCAAACCTGTTTCCCACAGAAATAAAACACAACACTGAAAGTGCCAGTGGAGACCCCAAAGTAAGGCCCATTTTGAAAGCCCTCCTTTGCCCCAGCCTGCAGCCCTGTGGTCCTGCTCTCACAGCTGCCCCTGCCCTGTGACAAAAAGCTGGGCAGGCCCTGGACAGCACATCAGGGGCTCAGCAAGTGTGGCAGAGCTCTTACTGCTTTTAATGCAGGACTGGCTGAGACATCCACTGGGGTGAAGGCAGCACCTTGCCCCCATTTTCCGGAGCAAGGAAGAGCTGCCAGGGAGGGGAAGGGCTGTAGGTCCCTCTTGTTATAAATACATATTATATTGCTGGCTTTTCGCAAATATTAAAATAAATACTATATGTATAATGTTAAAATAACTTTGCTTTTATTTCTACTAAATAACGAATTCTACTAAATTTAACAATTAAAAAAGAATTCCACTAAATTAACAAAAACTTAAACATAGTACTAGTAGTAGTAGTAGTAGTAGTAGTAGTAGCTAATACAGTTATAAGTGAACTGTCTATTTAGTCAAAATAACATCCAGTGAACATGTAATAAAGACCCTACTATTGATATACCAACTATCAGCATCTACCATCTGAAGAAAGTATAAACCAAAGCCCAAACTAGAAGTGATAAAGAAAACAAACCAAAACCACAGCCAAAAATCCCACATACTCTAAAAAAACAGAGCCAAAGAAAAAACATACAAAATAGTTCCTAGAATATGTAAAGTAGTTTATAAAAAATATAAATATGCAAAAGAGTCTATGAATATACAACAAGCTAATGTAATAGAAAAAGTATTTAAAGAGTATCTAAAAAAAACCCCAGTGTAGTCTTAGCTAAATGCCAAGCACCCAGCCATTTTTAACCCTTTGCTTTATTTCTGTCTCCTACTGTCTTTTTATTAAACTTTTTTAATTTTAACAAGCAACTAAACCTTGTTTTTCACACTCTGAACTTTGCTCCTGTCTGCCTGGTACCAGGGCAGCCCATATGGGCCCTGCAGCCCCAGAGGCACTGCCTGGTGCTGCCACACACACCGTGGGGTCTGGAGGCCTGTCCCCAGACCTTGCCGTGGGCACCGCTGACCTTGGGCTGGCACCGTGGCTCCCTGTGCCACTGGAAGGGCTGTAGAACCCTCTGAACTTCGCTCCTGTCTGCCTGGTACCAGGCCAGCTCATGCCCCTGAGGCTTTGCCTGCTGCTGCCATACAGGCCATGGGGTCTGGAGGCCTGTCCCCTGCCCCACCTTGCTGCGGGCACCGCTGAACCCCTGCCCAACCTTGAGCTGGCACCACGACTCCCTGTGCCACTGGAAGGGCTGCAGGACCCCCTGAACTTTGCTCCTGTCTGTTGGTACCAGGGCAGCCCACATGGGCCCTGCAGCCCCAGAGGCACTGCCTGGTGCTGCCACACACACCGTGGGGTCTGGAGGCCTGTCCCCAGACCTTGCCGTGGGCACCGCTGACCTTGGGCTGGCACCGCGGCTCCCTCCCCGTGCCGCTGGATTTTCCGAGGGCTGGGCTGGGCTCAGCTGCTGTGGAAATTCCCCACCTCCTCACAGAGCAGGAGCTGCCCCGCCTCAGCACCCCGGAGCCCCAGGGCTGTCCCCAGGCCGCGCCGTGCCGCTCCCGCTGCCTGGAGAGCAGCCGTGCCCTGACTCTGCAAAGGGCCTGCTGAGCCCGCCCTGGCAGCGCTGCAGGCTGCAAACACTGCCCTCTTTGTCGTGCCGTGCTCCCGGGACTGATTTCTATTTATTTATGGAGGTGAATGCCTACGGCTTGTTTGAAAGGAAAACACGGCACCTCGGGGTGCGGGCAGCGGTGCCTCCCCACCGGGCAAGCCTGGGCACCCAGATCTGGGCATGTGTCCTGCAGGGTGGGAAAGAGCACCCAGGCCCAGTGCAGAGCCCACCTCAGCCCTGATGCCGGCTTTTTGGGAGAGGGGACACCGAGGCGAGAAGGTAAGGACAGCAAAAGGCCTTCTCCAGGATCCTTCCAGCACTGTCCTGTGGCTAGGATGTGAGGCAAATGCCACATCCAGCCCTTCAGGGCTTGTCTGGATCTGCTCCAGCCCTGACACAAGCTCATCCCACACCTGCACCAGCACATGGATTGCTGTACCCACAGCAGGCAGCTCCTCCCCACCCTTGGCTTACAACCACAGTGAAGATGCCACCAGGCTGCTGCAGAGTGGCTGATATGACACCTGATGCCACGTCCCCCAGGATCCCTCTGCTCCTGGGACTGGGGACAGTGGGCAGGGAAGATCAGGGCCCAAAGTTAGTGAGGTTGCAGTTAGCAAAAGGAATGGTCTTGATGAATTTTGGGCTGTCCTGTGGGCAGAGGAGCTTCATGTCTACCCAAACTGCAGGTCTTGGCTGCCATGAGACACCACTCCCACAGCCTGGCAGCAGCAGAGTTCTCCATGGCATGAGCTCAGCTGGCCAAACCCCCTCCTGAGGTGCAGCTCACTGGCCTGCAGAGAGGAGTGCCTGTGTGTCTTGGGGGGCAGGCCAGGTGAGAAGCTGGTAGGTGTGCTGGAGAGAACTCTGTAGCCTTGGGCTGTGGAGGGAAGCTGCTGAAATGTTCTTCTTAATCCTCCATCAGTGTTATCTCAGTAACCACAGTGCCACCTCGGCCACCCCATGCCTGGTACACCTGGGCATCTTCTTCCCTGTCAGTGGAGATGGCACAGTGGTCCTGCCTCTCCTCCATCAAGGAGCACCATCAGATCCTTGGGGCAGTTCCTGCTGGAGTCTCATCCACCTGGCCCCATGGTGATCACGGCCACAGGTATGACTCCATGCAGGAGGTAACTCTGGGTCAGGACCTCAGGAAGCCTGAGGTGTTCCAGCAGTGTGTGCCCTCTTCAGTGCTAGTGACCTGCAGAGAGGAATGTGCACTTCTGGGGACACCCAATTCTGCAGCCTTTGGGGTTTTGTGGGATGATGACCAGCAGTGATGGTGTGAGGGCATGGGTCATGCCCCTCAGTCCTGCTGCAGCTTGCCTGGTGGTCTCCCAAGAGCAGACCATCATGGCTTGGGCAGGTTCAGTGCGAGCAGGTGGGATTTAAGCTCATCACCAGAAGAAGCTGATGGCCATCACAGCTTTAGGATGAGGTCCAGCAAATCTGAGGGCGAGTGGAAATGTAGGAGCACCGTTACCTACTGCAGCTGCTTCTCTGAGCACAGCTGATGCTGCTGATGGGGTGGCCAGACCAGCCTGGACCATCTCCAGCCTTCTCCACACACACAGCTGGACTTGGCTGGCCTGGGAATGGCCACAGGAGGGCAATGACCACACAGGACACCTGGACAGTGCTTGTAAAAAAATGTCAATTGAGACTTGTCCTGCATGGAGCTGGTGAGCCCACATAACACTGTGGGCCACTCTCCAAGCACAGAGCTGAGTTGTTTGTTCTTTTGCTTGTATAGCATGGGCTCTCTTCCAGTTTGGCTTCAGAGCTCACAAGGGACAGAAATGAGCACATCAACTGTTCATTTCTGCTGAAAAAAGACACCTGCACCAACCAGTGCATAACTTACCTGCTTTGAATTCATCACAGACTGAGTCTGGAGAGGTTCTGCTCTGTCAACAGACTGGTCTGTGGATGTCTCCATGTTCTCCTTCTGACAAGGAGAAATCATTTCAAACCAGCCCATCTGACTGATCAGTGCAGTTTCCCAGTGGCCACTTGCCTGGGAGAAGCCTGACAAGTCAGTGGGGTGCTTGAGCTCTCCCCACTCATTAGCTGTGGACAGCCATGAGTCTGCAGCCACCAAACATGAGATACCAAAACCTAAGAGCAAAAGGCAGAGTTCAGTGCCCTGTCATGGCTGAGACCACGGGACAATGATGGCATAGAGGAGGGTGCAGGTTTGGGTGTCATGGCTAGACTTGTTCAGAGCCAGGGTACATCCATGCTCCCAGTACCCACCCAGTCAGGGCAAGTTGCCTTTCCCATGTAGGAATTCCTGTGTCATCCCCACAACCATCATATGGGGATATCTGCAGGGTAATGCAGGCCTGTTCACCCCTGAAAGCAACTGCTGAACCCCTCCTGCAGCCTCCAACAACCTTTCTGCTCTGGCAGTTGTGGCTTGCCAGCATTCCCCACCCTGCAGCCTCCCAGCTCAAACTGGATCCGTGTTTTTATTGCAAAGCCTGCTGTGGGGGGAGCAAGGGAGGGCAGGTCTGGGGATACAGCCAGGGCTGTCCCTCCCTGCCAGCTGCTGGCTGTCCCCATGTGCTGTTTGCTCAGCACTGGGTACCGTGTGAAGGCAAACACGGCTGGAGCAGAAAGGAGGGCAAACAGAGGCTGTCCCAGTCCTGCAGCCACCGGGCATGGTGAGTGGTGTTTGGGGGTTTCCAGGGCCCAGCCAAAGCCGATGGCACCCCAGGACCCCAAGAGCCCCTCACCTCTTTCAGTGGTGTGGGATATCCTCTGGCTGCCACAGCCCCACAGTGTCCCCCTGTCCCCCCAAACTGCTTTCACAGTGTGCAGATTTTAACTGTGCTGCATGAACCAGGCACACCAAACTCCCCAGAGCAGAGAGCTTGGTGGCTCCTGAGGACACAGAGCCAGTGCCCAGCAGGAGGGTGGTTAATGCCATCACACTAAATCTGCCATCATGAGCCATCCTGAGAAGCAGATCCTGGACTGGTTGGTGACCCTGGGCACCATCAGCAGTGTCCCCCAGCCCACATGCAGTGCCTGTCCCTCCTCTCTAAGCTCCAGGCATGTCCTCTGCTGCTGTCACCTCTGAGCCCCATCCCCCTCCACTCTCAGCTCCCTTTGGCTGCCCCAGTGCAGGGGATGGAAGGGAGGAGGTGAAGCATCTTTCCAGTGCTGCTGGGGAAGGACAAGTCAAATTCAAACCAGCAGCACCTGGGGCAGACAAGGGGCCCATCTGACCCAAAAAGAGGCATGGTGGCACCTTGTACATCTGGCTCCTTGGGAACCCTGCAGCCCATGGCCAGAGCTGACCCCGTGCCAGGCCAGGACCTGGCTGACCCTTGGCCTTAGGAGACTCTGAACAATATGTCACCTCCTCCTCTAATTAGCACAGCCATTTGCTGGGGAGTTGTGCTAATTTTCTCCTGTGACATCTGAGGTCAGGGACAGTCCTAGTTTTCCTCCTAACACTGCTGAGCCCGACCTACTGAGAACAGAGGTGCTCATCCCACATGTGCCTCAGCAGGCTCTGCTCTCTGCTGGGCCTGCACAGGAGGGTGCCTTCCCCTGCCCTTTGGGACCTATTTCTACACCTCTGGAAAGGGTACCCCACATAACTTCTCACCTCCCCCATCTACCCCACCTGTGGTGGCAGAGGGGCCAGAGTGTCCCTGCTGTGCCGGGCCAAAGGGATGTAGCCAGGGCGGCACAAAAACATTCCCTGGCATTTCCAGGACCACGTCTGCCAATTGAAAGCAGAGGGACAAATGCAGCGTTCACAGGCTGATCGTTGTGTGCTCGAGGTGTGTCTGCAGATACATTATCTGTCCCACGGTGGGGTCTGAAGTCCAGCAGATAAGAGGCTGAGGAAAGCACTCTGCAGAGCTGCTGTGGGAGAGATTCCAGGGTCTGGCAGAGGGTGTGGAACAGGTTCCCAGTGCGCAGTGCTGGTGGTGCCAGGTTGTGCTGGGAGAGGTCAGGTCCCCAGTGGCACTGCTCCAGAGTGGGGCTGCCTGCCTCCTGTGTGCCCAGCTGTGCAGAGGGGCAGAGGGACAGCACTGGGATGTGCTGGAGCAGTGGGAACTGCCCAGCCAGGGTGGTGAGAGGTGGGAGAGGGCAAGAGGCATGGCTGGGGCTCACAGCAGGCAGAGGGGAGCAAATGCTGCTCTGCCAAAGCTCCCTGCACCCACCCATCCCCACACAAGGATCCTTTGTTCCTGCCATGTCCCTGTCCCCCCTGCTGCTGTGTGAGTGACGACGAGCCCCACGGCCCTAGTGACTCTGGCAGGCAAAATGAGAATAATTAGAAGGACATGTCTTTATTACAGGTGTCTGTGAGGGACTGCAGAGTCTGACCCGGAGGGCCCTTTGATCTCAGCTTTTGAAACCCTATAGCTTTGCTGACAGAGCTTCTCTGTATTTCCAGGTCACCAAGATGATCATTTCCATCTGGGAACAATGAAGGCTTTATGCTGCTCTGTGTGCTGGACTATCCCTGTGTGGAATGAGCTGGTGTGCAGGAGGATGTGCTGCTGCACAAGCCCTGTCAGCTCGACTCCTTCTGTGTCGTGAAGGTGAGGGTGAGGGACAGCAGCAGGAGAGCCCACACAGCTCTTCATCCTCATCACCAATGGAAAATGGGGGGCTCTTAGTGCCAGGAGGTTAAATTTACCCAATGCACAGCCCTGTGCGAGGGCCTTTATTCCCCAGAATGTACCCAAAACCTTCCTTCTCCCCTGGGGAAAGCCCTGCACATCCCCAGCATCAGTGGCAAACCCAAAGTCCAGCCTGGGATGGGTCACCCAGGAAATTTGCACATGGGGGAATTGCTGTGCCTCCCACTGCAGTGCACCCAACACCTCATGGCAGGGAGCAGGAAATGCCAGGGCTCCTGAGCTGGTCCCCGAGCCAGGGCACTGCAGGGTGGGCACCTCCACTGTCTGCTGTTTGGAGGGCTCCTGGCATAGCCCCCAAAACAGCAGGTCCCCAGGCACTGTCCTGGGTGTCCTCAGTGCCCCACACTCAGTGCTGGTGGCCAGCAGCAGCAGCAAGCCCTAAGCCTGTATTTCTCAGGGCAGCATGGACTTTGCTGGGGGAGCCATGCTGCAGAGTCTGGAGGCTGCTCAGGTCACCTGGGGACAAGGCAAGGACAGAGAAGCACTTGGAGAGGAGAAGCCCCTCAACACCCCCTTGTCCCTTGTCCCACTTTGGGATTTTGTCCGAAATGAGAAAGCAGCATCTGAAAAAACACAGTTGATGTGGTCTGCCTGGGCCTTTTTCAGCTCCACCGCCTTCCTCAGCCTGGGAATCTGCATTAACACCTTCCCCTCCCTTTCCTCTCCTGTCAGGCTCCCTGGGAATCTGTACCCATCTCCTGGTCCCAGCTTGGCTGGGGCTGCTGGAGGCTGTGGGCTGTGGTTTGCTTTTCCTTTGTCAAAACCAGGCATTGTTAGGCAGCAGCTGCAGGCGTGGGGACCTGTCCTGCCAGTTCCCTCTGCTGGGGCAGCTTTTGCTGGGGTACAAGGTTAAACTTTCCCTGGATAAGCTCCAAGGTCTGGTCCCTGGTGAACAGGGTGTCCCCACAGGTGCCGTGGGAACATGCACTGGGGACACCATTGGATCCATTCTGACCCCTCGGGGTGTGATGGGGTGATGATTTCCTCCCTCTACGTCTGTTGGAGCATGGCTGTTCCCAGCCTGGGGAATGAAATGAGCTGCCCATGTGGAGGCCAGCAGTGTCAGCCACTGTCTTCCATGCTCCAACAGCAACTGGCTCCAGTGCCAGAGACCAGCTCAGCCCTCTCCTGTACCCACAGAAGCTTGGTGGGTACCGTGGGATGGGCTCTGGAGCCAGAGCACAGATCCTGGGCAGCAGCTGGTGTGGAAATCAGTGGGGGTGATAACAACAGCCTGTCTGATCCATCATGGATAACAGGAACACAGCCAGCAGTGTGCAGCTTCTCTGTGTGCTTGCTGCCCTCTCTGTGCACTGCATGTCACCTCCTGGCTTTGCAAGGCAGATCCTGCCTGTGCAGGGGCAATGGAGTGAGGACATCTGCTTTTCTGACAGATAATTTCCCCAGGGACCAGAGCTGGAGCCAGCAGTCAGCCTCTCTGTCAGTGGGGTGTGGGGAGCCCCTCTCCTGCTCCCTCTCCTCACCATGCTGGAGCAGAGCTGTCTCCAGGCAGCCCAGCCAGGGCAAGGAGAGTCTCTCCCCTGCCAAGGTGTGCTGGTGCCACACATACCTCACATAGCTGGGTGCAGGCATCACCAGGCACCAGGATTGCTAACCCTTTCCTATTCTCCAGGCAGCAATGCCACCTGAGTGCTGGTCTCCCAAGGGTGCCACTGGCCTCCAGACCCAGTTCCCTGGGCATCCAGTGCTGGCACCCACCTAGGCAAGGAGCCAAGAACCTCCATGGTGCCAAAACTTGGCTTTGCTGCCTCTGCATGTGTCCTTCCAGCAGACCCAGTGCAGCTCACCCTCACTGTCCATGAGCAGACCCAGTGCAGCTCACCCTTCTTGACCCCTGGGACTTTATTCTGCTACCACCCCTCTGGAACTGTGACTGCACCTCCCTCCACCATCCTCTCAGACAAGGGTGCTCCCAGCTGCCTTAGAGAAACAGAAGTCACAGAATGGTTTGGGTTGGAAGGGACCTTACAAATCAGCTCATTCCAACCCCCCTGCCAAGGGCAGGGACACCTGTGGGAAATTAAGGACTCCTGGACAACTATGATTAAGCAGAAGCTGTTTACTGTTTACATTATGCACTTATTTATACATTCTAACTCTACTGTACATGCTGATCACACATTTTTATTGGTGCTTTTTTTTTTTCTATGTGTTTTGCATGCACTTCTCAGAATATGTGATTGGTTACAGTCTAGGTGGCTCACAGTCCTCTATTATTTCTTTCTTGTGGTTTTGGAATTTAGTTTCTTAGCTTCTTCTTTCTTGTTTTAGTACAGTTTATGTCTTAGTAACTTTGATGAATTCTAGAGGGCCCTGAGAAAATTCTGATAAGAGCAGTTACAAGTGAAATGGCTGGTGCACCCTGTAGTCTAAGTTGTTCAGATACGTTGCTACAGACACCTTCCACTAGCCCTGGCTTCTCCAAGCCCTGTCCAACCTGGCCTTGGGCACTCCCAGGGATGGGGCAGCCACAGCTTCTCTGGGGACCCTGTGCCAGGCCCTCACCATGCTCACAGGGAAGAATTTCTTCCTAATCTCTAACATAACCCTGCCCTCAGGGATTGAACCATTCCTCTTCTGTGTCCTCAGTCACAATGCAAGTTGTGATGTACAGAGTCCACTGCGGGTGGAGGCTTCCCAGAAGGTCTTTGTCTGCTCTAAACAATGTTCAGGGGGATCAGACTGGATCCCTGATTATCTCCAGGATGCTGAAAGGTCCACCACATTCCTGCAGCATCTCCCACTCAGAGATAGATGCAGCCCAGCTATCCACTGGCTGCTCCCAGCAAGCACTCACCCCATGCTCAGGCCATGACAATCTGACACATCCTGCATCCAAACCTGGAATGTGCAGGAAGAGAGACTGGGGAAAAATCAGCATGTGCCCCAGCTGTGTGGTTCTTCTGGTTCATTGCAAACCCCCCAGGCCACATTTCATATCCTTGGAGGAGGAAGGTGTTTTTTCTACTGGAATCTGAGACCCAGCTGAGCCCATGTCAGAGCAGACAGGAAGCTCCTCATGCATGTCTGGTGATGCAAGGGCTGTGTTTCCATTTTGGCATGCATGTGGATGTGTGTGCCTTTGTTGTAGATGCCTCAGCAGGTGAGGGTCTGCATATAGCTGTGTTCCCAGGGTGCTTTCAGGTGTTTGTGTGTTCTCCTGCTCCTGGTGCTCTCCGCAGGGTGGGTGCATGGAGAAGAGAATCACATTATCCCTGTCCAGGGGCTGCAAGTTCTACTCTTACACCATCAGTGCTCATTGCAACAACTCCGTAAGATCACTCCACCCATCTCTCTGCTTAACCCACTGTCCTGGAATGATTTATGATGATAGTCTACTCCATGACCCTCTGCTTTATGCCCAAAAAGGGTTGCTGGATCTTTCAGACTCAGGACTGGATGTGGGCAGGGCTGGGGAAGCGGGCGGAGCTTTGGGTTTTTTGGTGGCATTTTCAAAACCTCACTGCCCAGGCGTTCTGTGGCGCTGTGTATTTTGGTCTTGCTTGACTTGTTTGGGTTTTTTGGCCCTGGCTTGGAGAAGCTGCAGCAGCAATCTTTCAGCTGCCCTAAGGTGAAGTGAACAGCTGCTGGTTGGGGGCTGGAGAAGTGGGACTGCTGGAAGTCACCACCCTGTTCCAGCCCCAAGCCTTGGGGAGCTGAGCTAGGCAAAGCACACCAGAGAATCCAACCCAGCTGCTTTGTCTGCCCTGGACAGGGGGTTGACACCAGAGAGCCACCAGGGTTCTGCCTCCTGCTGGAACTCCTCTGTGGAAGCTCCACTTCCCTCAGTGTGAGAGCCAGCACCATCTCATATCACGTGTTGGAAAGGGGTATTTATTTCTTCAGTGTTTGCCCCATTCTCCGGGCATTTTGGGGTCTTTGTTCCTGTTGGGGGGTGAGGGGGAGGAGGGTGCGAGTTCTGATAGTTCGGTGTTTAGCAGTTGTTTCCTTTTCTTCCTTGCCTTGTGAACACTGTTGATAATAAACTGTTGGGGTTTTTTTTTTTCACTTTCCTCTATTAGCATTCATTTTGCAGTGGAGGGGGATTGTTGACACCCTTTAGAGGAGACTACTCATTGCAGAGTGTCTCCTCTTAAATTTGTCTCCAAACTGAGACACCCACACTACAAGCTTCTCCTGCATCCTCCAGCCTGCTGTCTGCCTGGCTTTGAGCAGCCCATGCTGCAGAGTCTGACACCCTGGGACTGCCTGAAGTGATTCTTCCCCTGGAGCCAGCCTGCCTACCCAGAGACTCATGCCATGCAGGTCCACCTTCTAGCCAGAGCCCTACCATCCCAGGGGTGTGGGGGTGGTCTGGACACCCTCAGTCTCTGTGCTGCAGCTGCAGCTCCTCACAAACCTGCACAGCCCACAGTGGAGCAGGAGGTCTGCAGGATGGGGCAAAACCACGGGTGGGATGTCCTGTGTCTGAGAACAGAAAAGCTTGTGGTTGGAAGAGAGAGCCCGAGCACCAGTGTCAGGACTCTGGATACTGAGAATTTTGGACTCTCTGTGCTGAAAGGCACAGACCCTCAACAGGACATTCCATTTGACCTGAAGCCATGGAGAAAGCTTCCAAAATTGAATAACAGAACTGGGATTATGGGTGTGGAGTTTGAATAGAAGTGTGTAATAGCACATGGTGGAGAGCCAGGAGTTTGAGGTTTTGGAGTATAGTAATATATATGGAGTAAGATGGAGGTTTTAGGGTGGAGGCTGGTCCTTCTTCAACTTCTCCATGGGTTTGGGTGGTATTTTGTAATTGGACAGAAAAGTTCACATTGCATGGGTGATTGGTTATTGGGTTGAAAGTGAAAATAATTTAGGTGTGATTTCTTAATTGGACAGTTTAGCCTTAAAAGACCTTGTAGTGATAGATATGGGGGCATTTTTGTAGCTTGTTAGTGAAATACTGCAGAACTCACTGCTTGTGAGACTCTAACATAGATAAGAAAAAATAAACATCTGAGTCTGAACACGAAATATCATCTTGAGTGCTTTCAATCTCGACCCTGACAGAGGCAGAAAAGAAGCCAAGAACTGGCACACCAGGACAGGCCTGGCTCTCGGGGTGCTGGGTGTCACCCCCACAGCACAAGCAGCATTATTTTGAAGCCCCTGCCAGTGGCATGAAGAAGGAAAGGGGCAGGCCAACCATGAGGCATCACATGAGATCATGCAGGTGCCTCTGGAGACACTAAAGGTGAGCTACACGCAGGCAGCACCTGGCTGTGCTCCAGGTCCTTTGCTAGCTAAAAGGGCAGGATGGAGGCTGAGCTGCCCAGGGGTGCCAGGAGGTTTTTGTTTGCTTCCCAGAGAGGTGGATCCCAGGAGACTGGTGGGACTGCTAGCCCAGACTGGGAATGCTAGCCCAGATTGGGACTGCTAGCCCAGACTGTCCTCGGCTGTGAGTTCTGCCCACTGGCCCTGCAGTCCAAGAGGCTCTGCCAGGTGGTGGCTGGTCCAGGCTGTGCCAGCCTGAGCACAGCTCTCACCACCAGCATACTCTGGCTGGTGGGTATTTCACAGGTGCCTACTGGCAAGCACCCAGGTGACTGGTCCCTGAGGGCAAGCTGAGTTGACCTGAGCTGAGGATGCAGGTCTGAGTGACAGAGCTCTGCTACAGTGCTGAATGCTGGGGACAGGGCATGGAGGTGAGCAGGGAAAGCCTGGCAAGGAGCTCAGAGCACTTGGAGCAGACAGGTCTGGCACATATACCATATTTCCATCTCCTCAGGTGTTACAGTTGTTCAGGTATTGCCAGCTCTGGAGTGAAAGGAGTTTAGGGAAACCCCAGCTTGGTGATGAGACCAGATTTAGATCTTGTGGCTAAGGAAAGAAGCCTGCTCCAGGGCATCTTCCAGCAGCAGCAGCCAGTCTGGAGCAGGTTTCCAAGGTGATGGGCACACTGTTCAGTCCTAGGCAGTATGGCTCATGCTCACAGCCACAGGGCAGCCCCGTGCTGGAGGAAGCAGTGGGTGGAAGTGCCCAAGGTGATACACAAAAGCATGTGCAGAGCCAAAGGATGGGGAGATCCCCATGGGATGCAAACCAGTAAAGCAGAAGAACACATCACTGTGGGGTTCACCTGCCTGAGACAGAAATGCCCGGCAGCCCCAGGAGCTGAGCTGAGCCTGTCCACCACCTCCACCTCTCCGAGCTGGAGGGCTGTGCCTGGACCAGCTCCAGGCACACAGGAACAAGCCTGTGACTGACACCAGCCTGCTCCCCTAACACAGCACAAGTCCCCCTGGCCCTACCAGGTGCTGGGGTGAGCCAAGAGCTGAGACCCAACACTACCTTAGAGGGTTGCTCCCACCTTCCCCACAAAGCTGGCGAGGGCAGCCTGCACTGTGCAGCACCTGGGCTGATGGTCCATGGCAGGGCTGAGCCACAGCACAGGCTCTGCAGCCACCAGCCCAGTGCAGCCCAGTCCAGACCCCCCAGCCTGTGCTGCTCTTTTTGCCCATGGGTGCTGGAGCAGAGCCACGGCTGGGCTCCTGGAGCAGCCCAGGCTGGAAGTTTTGGGGAACTCCCAGCCCAGTGCCCTGTGCCACAGGTTCTTGTGTCACCCTGCACCAGGTGGTTGCCAGCACCATCCTGACACGCTGCCATGACTTGTTTCCATGCCAGGGAACTCCATTATTTCAAAACAAGTGGAAGGGAGCTGAAATCCTCCCTTATGGAACCTTGGCACAGCTGGGTCTTTTCAGAGGTCCTGCAAGGTGTAGAGATCATCTTGAGTGTCTCCCAGCACCAGTCCTGACTGGGCCCCAGTGATGAAGCAGTGGGGAGCATTGCTGCCAGGGAGAGGGCTCCTGCTGGCTCAGAGAGGCAGAGTCACATTCTCCATGCAAGCAGAGTGCCTGTATTTTTTTTTTCCAAGCTGCATCATGACCAAGAGTCATTTCCCTCTCCCAGCAGCAGTGGCTGGCCCTGGTTGCATGTCCTGATGGAACCTGGAAGGGATGCACTGCCAAACCTTTGCAGGGTGCAGAAATTGCCCCTGGCTCTGAGACTTCTCCTGGAAAGCTGAGGGGTGGTGGTCATGCTGTCCTCCCCACATGGGGGTAGAGCCTGATGTGCTTGGCCCTGTGGAGGATGGGTCTGATGGCTCAGTCATCTCGCTGATAAACTGAGTCAGCAGCCTCCTACCTGGGAGCCCTTCTGCCACGGATGGGGACACTGAAGCAGGCAGAAGTCATGACTTACTCCCATTTTCAGGCATGCGGAGGAGGATCTGGGCCGCAGCCCCTGGCAGGAGAGGGGACCCGCACTGGTGGACTGTGGAGTGGAGAGGAGAGGGGACCCGCACTGGTGGCACTGTGGAGTGGAGAGGAGAGGGCAGGATTGCCCACACGGGCTCACAGGATAATGGCAAGGAGTAGCCCAGAGCGCGGGATGACTCAGCGGTGATGCGAGGGGGGTGAGGCTCAGCCCAGCCTTTCGCAATGTGTTTACCAGCACCTGGGTGGCTGCTGCCTTCCAGGACACGCAGCCCATCCTCCTCAGCCCCGAACCTGCTCGCCAGGCTCAACACAGCTGGGGAGTGACCTGTTCCCACCCCAGTGTGGCTGGCTCACGGTGGGGAGCTGGGCAGGGAGCCTGGCCAGCCCTCTGCTCCAGCATTGCTGCTGGCAGGGGACAGCAGTAACCCAAACTGACCTCATGGAGTGTCCTCCCAGGGCAGCCAAAAACCACTGGGTGCACCAAAACAGAGTCCAAAACCATGGGAAGGTGGTGGGACATCACAGCAGTTATAGCCACATGATGTCAGCCCAAGGAGAGGGACAGAAATTCCCCTGCATTCCTCACACTGTGCTGACTGCCATCCCAGCCACCTGGGCACCTTCTGCCAGCTGCCAGGATACGTGTCCTGTGTGGGCAGGACAGAGAGTCAGGGGAAAGTCCCTTTATATGGATAGTTTCAGAGCTAAACACGCTGTTTTGAGAAACTTTCCTAGAGGAAAGTCAAGGACAACAGATGTAAAAAGTGTTTTATTTCAATTCAGCTTCTTGTGGAGCTTGAGATGGGAAATGCTGGTCAGAAGCAGAAACACCAACATTTCCCTCCACAGAAGGAGGGTGTCAGGCCCATGTCCCTGCTTTCTGCTCTAGGTTAACTTGTTTTTGTTGTCACAGCACTGCCAGGGATGGACACTCAGCACAATGGTCATCAGTGCTCCTGCTCCAACTGGAAACAACTGCTGTGCCATGGGCAGGAGCGCCTGGCACACAAAGACCCCAGCCAAGAGGTCCTGGAGCCTCCAGTGGAGAACTCAGGTGCTTCCAGCAGGCCCATGTTGATCACTGCCACACTGGCCACAGGGCACTGCAGAGCAGTGCCACTGCCTGCTGCATCCTGCTGGCACCTGGCCAGCCCGGACCCTTCGTCATGCTGAGCATGACCTGTGTGCAGCAGTTAACCTCAAAACACCGTTCCCAGTTAACCTAGTTTGGCTCTGGGCAAGGCCGGGCCCTTTAGAGAAAACCACGTGTGGGCTTGTCTCCTGCTGGCCTCTTTGTTGGCCCGTTTCCATGGCATGATTCATGGCAGCTCCCAGTGCCAATGGCTCAGAAGGAGCCTGTGTCATTGCATTGTCCCTGGGATATTTACTGCCTGGTTACTGAGCAAGGTTCAGGCTGGCAGGAGCTGGCACCGCAGGCACAAACTGGTGTCCCCAGCCTGGCAGAAGCTGTGGCTGGGTCAAGGTGGGCAGCTGAGCTGGCATCACCGTGCTGTGGGGGGAAGGATGGTGAGAGGCAGCTGTGCAGTGCCATGGCCTGGCCTGGCAGCTCTCTGGCTGCCTAGGGAGGACTCAGCCAGCCTCGCTGCCCTCCAGGCTCCTGCCAGGCACTTGCTCCACCCTAACAGTGCCCCAGCATTCACCTTGACTGCTTTGCTGCCCCAGCTCCACAGCAGAAACATCAGAGAGGGCAGGGCCCACACATGAAATAGAAATGTCTTCACCCACCCCATGCCAGGAATATCTGCCTGCAGGCCATGTGCACTCATGGGCATGGCACGTTTTGCCTCAGCTCATTCTTAAATAGGTCCCCAAATGAGTATTCAGCCCAGCCCCTTCCTCTCTCAGGCTGACCTGCTCCCAGCTCCCAGGCTCAGCAGTGCCTGGTAGGTATCAGACTGCTGTCCCCATTCCTGGGTTCAGAGGGCATCCAGGGAGGTGGGGAAAGTGCAACACAGCACAGGCAGGAGCCACCCGTGCAGTAAATCAGGAACAAAGCAACAGCTCCTCATGTGACTGCAGCCTGCAGCCTCTCCCCTTGGCTGGGGGGCAGGAACAGGCAGTGGTCTGGCTATCCAGTGCTCTGGCTATCCAATTGTGTGGCTATCCAGTGGTCTGACTATCCAGTGCTCTGGCTATCCAGTGGTCTGTGTATCCAATGGTCTGGCTATCGAACAGTGTGGCTATCCAATGGTGTGGCTATCCAGTGCTCTGGCTATCCAGTGCTCTGGCTATCCGATGGTCTGGCTATCCAGTGGCCTGGCTATCTAAAGGTCTGGCTATCCAGTGGCCTGGCTATCCAGTGCTCTGGCCATCGATTGCCACGCATGCTGGCCCCACTGCCCTGCAGCGCCGCTGCTGGGACACGCACAGGGGGGAGGGGACAGCTCCTCTTCCCCAGGGTTGTGCTCACCCCGTGCTCCTGGTGCTGTGGGCCTCAGCTCTGGGACACACATGTGAGCCTCTCTTTGTTCAGCAGTGCCCCTCCTTCGGGACCAGCTCTTCCCTGAGCACCTCTCATCACCTGTGCAGATGTGACAGGAACTTAGGGAGCCCCATCTGGCAGATGACACTCCTGGGATATACCCATCTCTCCAGCAACCTCCAGGGACTGAAATAAAGTTTCATTTCAATTATCATATCTTTACAACAGTGAGAGACAGAGGGGGCACCAAAAAGCCCCGGTTTCTATGGCAACCAGGAATCACTTCCTTGAAGGCAGTGCTGTTTCAGTCAATTTCCATCCTAGCCCCTGGTGATACATCACTTCATGGACACAGGGGCCAGCACAGCCTCTTGAAGAACCCCATGGTAACTAAGCAAGGTCCCTCAGCTGCAGAGCCCACCCTTTCCTGGCTTCTCTTCCTGCTGCTATACTGTCCTGCTCTGCAAAAAACAGAGCCAAGAGGGATTTCTGCAGTTTCACAGCTGGGGGAGCAGGACAGGGACCTGCCCTCACTCAGCCCAGATTTCAGTCTCACAGCTGGGGGAGCAGGACAGGGACCTGCCCTCACTCAGCCCACCCTGTACCCCAGCAGGTAAGTGCTTCTCACTGGCAGCCCCAGTCTGGGCTGGGAGAGCCTCTGCCCCATCCTGTGCTTCTCCAAGCTACAAGGGCAGGTGATGGCACCCTGCTCACCCTGTCACACACAACAGGGCTACTCCTGCATGGAGAGCCCACTGGGAGCCCATGGCTTCTGGGAGAAGGCAGCCAGCGCTGCATTGCCTCACACCCACAGGGGCAATTCAGCCCGGGGGTGCCCAGGGGCTGATCACCCACCCCGGGGCAGGGAGGGGCTCTGCTCCAAGGTGGCTCACAGCATTGCACGGCACAGAGTCCTCCATGCCCACAGCTGCAGGGAACCGTGGAGGAGGTTACGCAGGAGTGAGGAAAAAACTGCTTTTTAAAATATGAAAGGTTTACTAAACCTTAATCAAAAAATACAACAAAAGGACTAAATAAGGAAAAATTACAGCACTGGGAGCCCCTGTGTTTATCAGCCACATGCTTGTCTTCAAAATGGATGCTCCCCCTTTTCTACCTCCAGCCCCTCCTAGAGCCCTGTCAGTCACTCCTTCCTTGCTGTCCAGGGGTGGGGGGCACTTTCTCACACCTTGGTTGGAGGTCAGGTGTTGCCATAGTAACGAGCCAATCCTCCCCAATGCCCCCAGTACCAAGGCCATCCCATAATAACAGTGCTGGGGGGGAACATATTGCAGTAACATAACTGTACATCTACAAAACTTCTCTTAACACACACATAATGTTCACCCCTTAACTGTGAGAGCCACCCCCTCAGTACTCATCTCTAACACCAGGCAAGCTGTGGAGGCACCATCCAGGCATGGGCCCGGGCAGCCTCCTCCGGCTGACCCTGCAGGGCTGGGTGATCTCCAGAGGTTCCTCCAGCCTGAGCCTCTGAGCAGGGATCTCCCTGCCCCTCGTGCCCAGGGCCACAGGGAGCCCAGAGCCGGCTGGGGCTGGGGAGGAGCCGCCCGGCCCCTGCAGGCCCCAGGTGTGCCTCAGGTACGGTGACGTCATGGCGGGTGCGGCGCAGGAAATCCTGACCCCGAGTAACCCCGCGGAGCCGCCGCTCCTGATTGGCTGCAGCGCAGAGCAAGTTGGTTCGCACGGCCAATCAAAACACAGCTACCACTCCCGCCAGTGCGGCAGCGGCAGGAGGCCTCTGATTGGCTACCGGGGCCTCTCCTGAGGGTTTTTTTTGGCGGGTGCCTGGCGCTGATTGGCTGCGTGGGTCGGTGTTGGAGGCTCATTGGTTCTTTGCTGGGCCATGCCATGGCGGCTGGGAGCGCCCCTGGTGCTCGGGCGTGAGGGAGGAGGGCGGCCCCAGCTCCTTCCCCTGCACTACCCCTGCCCTACTCCTGTCTCAGCCCTGTCTCTCCTGTGGGGCAGAGCCTTCCCTCATCCCAGCAGTGCACGCTCTGTTGGAGCCCAGCCCTGGTTCATGTCTCACCCTCAGGTGGCAGAGCCTGCCCCTGTGGCCTTCCTTGTGATCATGGTCTGCTGGCAATGGCCCCCGGTGGCCAGCAAGGGCCCGGGCCAGGTTTTAAGCGTCAGTCCCCAGTCTTGCTCCAGTCTGTGGTCTCGGAATAAGCCTCAGAGCCTGAGAAAACAAAACATTGCAGGTGGAAAATGATTCCTGGCTGCAGTCTGAGTCCTTGAACAGTATCTGGGATCCTTAGGAGAACAGTGGAATCATCTGTGCAGCAGATCCTGGAGCAGGCACCTGGGCAGGCAGAGGCAGCGGGCATCAGGGGAGATGGGTGTGAGGCAGCACTCATGTTCTTTCCCCCCTTGTGCCCCAATCTCCCTTGGTGGCACCAGAGCAGTCCTTTCGTGCTCCATTACACATACAGGGGGTCCTGAGGAGCTCTGTCTGAGGCACCAACCTCACCTGTGGCACCCTAAGGGCCTCTGGGGCTTTCCATGCCACCAGCAGCACCAGCTCCAGAAAGGATTCCCAAGACACCCAGCTGGTCACCTCAGTCTCTGGGGAGCGCTTCACTGCCAACATCACTGTGACCCTTAAGCACAGTTCACTGCTAGGCCACATGGCATGGATCCCCTGCCAGGCAGCAGCCCCAGCTGTGAGCTCCCAAGCCTCTGGGTGAAGACATTTCTCCATGTGAAGATCCTGACATTTTCTTTCCGTTCATGTGAACTAATGTGTTCTGAAATGTTTCTCTCCTGGCATCCTCACGTGAGGGACCTCCTTGAACGTCTTCACTGTGCAGGAAGAGCACAGCCTGGGAAGCCCCTGAGTGCCTCAGCAGGGACAGCAGTGTGAGGGATTCATCTCACTTCTCCTTACAGCTCATATTCATGAGTGGTCCTGTTGTACTCCGTTGTTTGTTGAATTCAACCTCTTTGGCAGGCAACCACCTTTTGTCTACTCACAAAAACACTTGGACGTTAGTTATTATGCCTTTAGCAAGTTGTTCCTCAAAAAAAAAAAAAATGCTGGCTTGCCTGACCATGGTTTCACATTTCACTTGCCAGGTTTCCTCTCCTTGGTGTTTGGACACGGTTATGGCTTATTCAAAGATATCACTTTACTTCCAGCCGGCTCCCACACTTGCTTTTCACAAACATTTGCTGTAACACTGCTACCTCTATGAATAGACACACACATTCACTTTCTGCCTCCAGGATCATATTTACACAACATCCAGCATGTTATAAAGGCAATAGATAAAGCTGTGAGAGAATAGCCAAAGGAGGGCTGTGAGGATGGTGGAAGGTCTGGAGGGGCTGAGGGCACTTTGTTCACCCTGGAGCCTGAGGTCAGACCTCACCGGGGGCTGCAGCTCCTCATGAGGGGCAGCTCTGATCTCTGCTCTCTGTGATAGTGACAGGACCTGAGGGAGCAGCTGGAGCTGTGCAGGGGAGGGTCAGGCTGGATCTCAGGGAAAAGCTCTTCCCCAGAGGGTGCTGGGCACTGCCCAGGCTCCCCAGGGAATGGGCACAGCCCCGAGGCTGCCAGAGCTCCAGGAGGATTTGTACAACACTCTCAGGGACAGGGCGGGATTGTTGGGGTGTCCTCTGCAGGACCAGTGGTTGGACTCAAAGACCGCTTCCAACTCAGGGACTCTTCTGGCTGCTAATTTTAATTTCTTATTTTCCTTCTTCTTTTTTTAGTTTCTTAATTTTAATAGTGTCCCTCTTTTTGCACGGCTGGTTTTTCTGTCCTAGAGATCTTTGTGGTCATCAGAAGAACATTTTGGCCTAGGTTTGTTGTCCTACAGGTAAGGTCAAGTTAACATGTACACTGAGACTGGGATGAAGGAAATGTCTGTGTGGCTGGCTCGGTTTGGAAGTACCAGAAGGAACTCTAAAGAGGAAAATTACGAGTGTGGCTTTCACAGGGCACAGTCGAGACCAGGAAGATGCTTAGCAGTCTGTTGTTTGCATCAGCCCAGATGGCTGGACTTTGATTAGGGCTGCAGTGTCAGTAATGGCAGCAGGAGAGCTGTGCTTTGATAGTGGGAGGATGGCCACAAGACACAAACATGTCCCTCACATCATCCTCCTCCCCCTGACACCTGTAAAGGCACCACAGCAAGGAAACCCAGACAGAGGCAGTAATCGAGCCTGAGGATCTTGGCAGGTGGATCAGACACTCGTGACAAGGGTCACTTCCTAAAGGCTGTAAGAAGAGCTGTTGGCACCGTTTGCTGTGGCCAGACAAGAGGAACTCATGAGCCACAGTAAGGACCCAGCCACCACTATCCTCATCCTAGTGCTGCACTGGTCAGACCCGGTGCAGTCTGATGTGCAGCACTGTGTGAGCATGAGTGAAACTGGGAGATACACAGTGGGAGTGACTTAGACTAATGCCAGTTCTTTTGCTTCTTTTCTGCCTGGGTCAGGGTTGGGATTGAAAACACTCGAGATGGTATTTCATGTTCAGACTCAGATGTTTATTAGTTCTTATCTATATAACAGTCTTACAAGCTGTGAGTTCTACAGCACTTCACTAACAAGCTACAAAATGGCCTCGTATCTCTCTCTACAAGGTCTTTTAAGGCTAAACTATCCAATTAAGAAATGACACCTAAATTATTTTTACTTTAAATCCAATAACTAATCCCTCATGGCCCGCAATGCAGACTTTCCTGTTCAATTACACAAAACCACCCAAACCCATGGAGAAAAAGGTGAAGAAGAAAGACCAGCCACCACCCTAAAACTTCCATCTTGCTTTATATATATTACTGTATTCTAAAACCTTAAACTCTAAGTTTTCCACCCTGTGATATTACACACTTCAAACTCCACACCCATAATCCCAGTTGTATCATTCATTTTTAGAAGCCTTCTCCAGAGCCTCAGGGCAAATGCAGTGTTCTCCTGGGAGTCAGTGCCTGTCAGCACAGAAAGCCCAAAACTCTCAGTAACCAGGGTTCCAACATTAGGCAGTTTATTTTAATAGAAATCCCCTTCTCCAAGGAATTTACACCGTATAATGTGCCTGGCCCAGAGGGAGCACAAGCCCCAGCATGCACCCCATTGGCATGGCCTTGGAGGCCTTTCCTGGTCCACAGTTTTGGGGGGCTGAGGTGCCAGTGGTATCTGTGTGTGTTCAGCCACACACCTGTGCCTTGCCTGTTCCTGGAGCTGCAATCCCTTTGCCCAGTGCAGTTTTTCTGTGGGCTCAGGAGTTGCTGATGTGCTGGCCAGGCTGGTGATGCTGCTTCCAGCAGCTGCTGGGAACACATTCTTGGAGAGTAAGGTTGGATTCCACAAAGGCAGAGCCCCTGTGAAATCTAGAGAGCTGCAGAGAGCTGTCTGAGCAGCTGTGAGCTGGGGATGGTGTGCAGAGAGTGATGGTTGGTGCTGTGCCCTCCTCAAACCTGCCCAGTCCATGGAGATCTGTGCAGAGGGGCTCTCCTGAAGGCAGCCAGAACCACCAGGTTCTGTGCCATGGTTCCTCTCTGGTAGGCAGCATTGCTTCTGTTCCCCAGAGCTTGGGAGGGCTCTGTTTATTGTGATTCCAACACTGCAGGAGGAGAATAACACCTGAGAGAAGATTTGTGCTGGTGATCATCCTGGCCCTGCTGGAACCCTGCAGATCCATGGCTGTGGCAGCGTGGCAGGGTGGTAGAAATGCTGCAACCTTCCTTGAAACCTATCCTTCAGAAGCTACCTGGAGTAAGGCCACAGGAACAGCCATTTCAAGTCCATGCACACACACACACACCACAAATAGCTCAGCAGAGGAAAGACAGGAAGGGTCTTTGTATGATGTATTTCAATGAAGGTCTATTGCATCCCCCATGCCAAAGGGATCAGGGGCAAAGGCACGACCATGTGGTGTGCACAGGCTTAAGTATGGGGTCAGTGACCAGTGACCTCAGGGCACAGGGACAGGGCAAAGGGCAGCAACCTCTAGGGGGGATGAGAGATGAACAGTTGGGGTGGGCAGGGTCAACTTGCCAGTGAGGGAAGCAATCTAATGTAGATTGGCAGTAGTGCTGCAGAGCACCATGGGCCGAGTCCTCTCTTTCAGCCTAGGTGGGGAAAACTCCATGGTAGATCTTTCCAGGGCAAAGCCTGGAGGTTTCCAAGGGTTTTTTAACATTCCCATACATGGCTGGACAGGCTTCACCCAGGAGAAGATCCCTGTGGTGTCACCCCAGTGCAGGGTGCCCAGGAAAGGGGCTGCTCAGGGGACACCACTACCCCAGCAGAGGTGGGGCTCACAGCAGGGTGCAGGTGTGGGCATGAGGGCTTGTGGCCATGTCACCTGCAGGGAAAGACATCATCCACAGACTGGGAGATCCCCTGCAATGTGGGTCCTGTTGTTGTCCTTTTGTCGTCCTTCCCTGCCACCCCATCCTGACTGCATTCCTGCAGCCTGACTCAGGGTTTGCAGATACTGCCCTCGCCTGCCCAGCCACACAGGAGGGCTCAGCCCCTCCTCCTGAGCAGGTTGGCAGAACTCAGTCAGTCAAGGTCAGAAAGGTGTTTGGAATCAGGGAAAGGGGGAGGGAGGAGTATGGGAACCATCATGGAAGACTTGGAGCTGCAGTAGATGCATTTTAGAGGGCTCCTTGCTCCTGTGAGAGGAGACCTCTGCAGTGACCCATCAGCATGATTTTGTCAGGGTATCCCAAAATCATCAGCATGATTTTGTCAGGGTATTTGGAGGGCTCAACACCCCTCCAAAGCAGACTCCAAGGAGACCATAGGAACACTGAGTGACTGGCACCCAGCAGTTAATGCTCCTTGTCGCTTCTCAATCACTGAATTGGAAAAGACCAGTGGGATTAGAAGAGTCTTTCCATCTTCCAGGCTGGGGGTAGAAAACTTCAGCATCTGCAAATACTGGACAAGAAGAAAAGTGAGCAAATAGTGATAGGGAAAAGTCATTTCAGCAAATTGTTCCATTTCAACAAAGCTCAGATGAGGAAATGCCTGAAGATGGGTCCCCAGTTTGAACATGGATGAGGGAGCAGAGGTGTCTCTGCAAGTGGCATAGGAGATTGAGATGAGATGAGATGAGATGAGATGAGATGAGATGAGATGAGATGAGATGAGATGAGATGAGAAAGGCACTGAAGGCTAAAGGCCATGTTGGACAGCAGAAATTGCAGACCTTTCCCCAAGTTCCAGGGACTGTTTGTGTCTGAAATTCTACCTAAAAGCAGGTATTGTCCCCAGTGAACTGGTGACCTCCTAACTGGGGCCATGGCACTGATCAAATTAGGCTGGTGAAGATCAGAGCAGAAATGCAGGAGGAGCAACGACTTCCTTCCAAGCATGCACCAAAACTCAGGGCCAGACCTTGATGTCAGGGGATTTCTATTTTAAGTGGAACTGACTCACTCTCTCACACTTCTTCTGGTCTCTGTCATCCTCACGGCTGCCCCCACCCTGAGCTGTTTGCACAAGGGGCATGGCTGGGCCCTGACACAGGACAGGGCTGCCACGTCAGGTCTCCTCTGCATGGGGTTCTCTCAACTGGCAGCGACAAAACAGTTTTGGGGAAGGTTTTGGATGCATCAGCAATTATTGTTGCAGGATCTTTCACCTCCAAACACTGCTCTCTTCACCTTCCACATGACTCAGGCAGAGCTCCTGTTTTAGACTGTTTATTCTCATTGTGGGTGTCTTTTCTGACTGCTGTCTGTTGAAATGTTGGGAAAGAAGGAAGACATGGGGTATCTGCTGGCATCACCTCATGCTGCAGGAGTGGGCTGGCACTCTGGGCTGGCAGCAGCATCCTTGCACTGCCTGGCAGCATTGCCACCTGCCTGGCAGCCTGTCCTTTCCCTGGTCCTGGAGCCTGACACAGCACTAACTGAAATACCTGCCCATGGTATCTTATCTGCCAGCCTGCTGCACACTGGGAGTGGGGAGATGTCCCAGATATTCCATTTCATGGGTCTCCTTCATCCACAGCCACGAGCTCACCAGGGCACAGGCACGTAGGGCAGGAGCAGCCTGGCTGTGCCCCTCTGGCTCTGCTCAGCACTGGCCCTCTGCTCTCCTGTCCCTTCTTTGGGCCTCACTGAGCACCTCGCAGACAAAGGGATGTCAGGTCCTGAGGTGCTGGAAATCCTCCAGAGCTTTGTCACGTGATGCTCATGGAGTATTACCACTTGGATCCTCCTCTCATGCTGTCCCCTCTGACCTTGCTCCCAGCTGGCAGCCCCAGGATTGCTCCTGTACAGAGAGAGCAGAGAAATATTTCAGTATTCTGAGTGTCCCAGACAGGAAAGAGGGACCTGCCAGGCTGGGCAGGACATGGCCACCTGCATGACCACCATTAGGACTTCAGACAGCCTGGCAGAACCAAGGGACCATCTGCCCCAAATACGAATCGTCCCCAGGAGTGTGCTGGGTTTGCAGCCAGCCCTGGACCCCTGCTCCATTACAGAACCAGAGAATCATGGAATCTCCTGTCATACAAGGATCACTGGGTCCCTCTCCTGTCCCTGCACAGACACCCCAACAATCCCACCCTGTGCATCCCTGAGAGCATTGTCCAAACGCTCACAGAATTCACAGAATCACTGGGTTGGAAGAAACCTTCAAGATCATTGAGTCCAACCCAGCCCCACCTCCTCAACTAAACCATGGCACTGAGTGCCACATCCAGTCTTGTTTTAAACACATCCAGAGATGGTGACTCCACCACCTCCCTGGGCAGAACATTCCAGAACTTTATCACAGAGCTCCTGGAGCTCTGGCAGCCTCGGAGCTGTGCCCATTCCCTGGGCAGTGCCCAGGACCCTCTGGGGGAAGAACCTTTCCCCGATACCCAGCCTGACCCTCCCCTGGCACACCTTCATGCCATTCTTTCAGGTTCTATCACAGAAGAGGATGTGGTGCCTGAGGCTGGCTCTGTTCCCAGCTGGTGCATCTGGCCCTGTGGAGTGGGCAGGAAAGGTCCCAGTGTGTGGTCAGGATGTGTAGGTAGCAGACTGTGCCCATGGCTACACTGACAGGGACAGGGACAGAGGGGTGAGGAGCCTTTCTTGGAGCTCAACAGCTTCTCCCAGGGAAGAGGAGCCCAAATCCTGGCAGACAATGGAATCTGCCAGCCAAGTGAGCTGTCTCACCAGCTCCTCAGCAACTGCCCAAAGCTGTGAATAGCAGAGAGACCTCCCCCACCTACAGTCACGAGTGCTATCAGCACCTTGCTGCTGCATTGCCTCACATCACCCAGGGTGCAGCCACACCTGAGACATTCCAGCAGGATATCGTCACCTGGTGACTCAGGGCCACTGGCTTTGGCTCTAAGCTGCAGCCTCTGACCTGAACTAGGGGATATCTTGCAAGCTGCTGGCCCCTGCCTCACTGTAGCACTGAGGAGCTCCAGGCCTCTGAGGGTTGCTGGCTAAAGGCTGTGTGGGTCAGAGAAGTGCTGGGCAATTCTCTGCATGGGACTGAGTCACTGCAGAGAGGGGAAAACTGCTCAGGTAGCCTGGGGATTTCTCCATCCTCTCCCTCTGGCTCTTCTGCTGCCACAGCCATAGCTGATAGCCCTGTCCTGCAGGTGGCAGGGCTTGGAGCCTGGGATGGATGATGCTGACAGCCTCAGCAATCCCACTTGCACCTCTGTGCTTGTGACTGGCCTTGCTGATGCTGCAGATGTTGGGGTAGAGCAGCTGCAACACTGGTGAAGCACATCTTGCCCACCCATGGACAGGTCCTTGTAGCTGTCAAGTGCAGCTTTGGCACCTCAGGGGGCTGCTGCCCCTCAAACCATGCAGCATCAGCACAGTGCCAGCACTGCAGTGCCCTGCAGTGGACACAGGTACCAAACTCACACAGCAGAGCATGGACAGATGCCTGTCTCCTCCCACGGCCTCCTGCCTCCAAGGAGCCTGGCACAACCTTTCTCCCCACTTGTGCACAGCAATGGGGATGTGACCTGCTCCATGGGACATCCCTGGTCCCCAGGGCCTTGGTGTGGCCCTGACTGGATGTGGCTACAACAAGGCCGCTCTGGCTTCAGAGCAAGGGTCCAGGGGAACGGGGTCTGTGTGGCAGGGCATGGGCACAGCCCACCCCAGGTCACAGACAGGCTGTGGGACACAGCCACGCCCTGTGCCAGGACATCTCCAGGGCAAGGACAGGTTTTGGGGGGGCAGTATATGTGATGGTGACCTTAGTGGGGCAGAATGAAAACCCTCAGCCTGGCTGGGGCTGAGGGAGAAGGGAATGCAGTGGCAGGGGCGTGGGCACAGATCCCCAGCCCTCATTTGCATGTGTGCAAAGCAGGGAATTTTCCACCAGCAAGCAGCCGAAGTTTCTGCACGGTGACCTTTGTCCCCAGCCAGGCTGGGAGCCCACGGCAGCTGACAAATGTCACAGTGGTGCCCTGCTGCCCCCAGAGCTGTGGGCAGCCAGGGGACTGCCTTCTGCCCCCACACCCTGGCACTGCCAGCTCGGTGCAAAACCAGCAGGACTCCCCAAATCTCCCGCAGGGAGGGCAAGGAGAGCCCCCAGCCACCTCTGGGCATCAGTGGGGGCCAGCCAGTGCCCCCTGCCCACCCTGTACCAGCCCCTGGTACTGCCCCGGCCCCGCAGGAAGGGCTGAGCTGTGGCACAGGCTCTGTGGATGGCAGATGATGGACACACATTTCTGGGGTCACTCAGTGCATCACAGCATCAGGCCCTGGTCACTGTGGTCAGGTGCTGCCCGTGGGTGCAGGATGGGCAGGGTCTGGTCAGGATGGAGAGGGTGAACTGTCTGCTGGAGGGCTGGAAGTGGGACAACCAGAAGAGGCCACTCAGGAGACAAAGAATGTGGGTTGGAGGTCTCTGGATAGAACCCCTGCGGCTGGGACACCTGTGGTCACCACCGGAGGAGCTGCAGGCAGGGCTGCGGGTGCACACAGAGCCCCTGGAGGCACCTCAGCCCCTCCCAGAGCTCCCGGCCCGCCTGGCTCGGTGCTGGGCACGGGCCCCTCGCCGAGGGTGTGCCACTGGTGCCCCTGGTGCCAGCCGTGTGGCCCCGCAGCCTTCGGGAGGTGTCCCTTGCCCTGAGGAGCACACAAAGCACAGACTGCCCTGCACCACCTCCCCCGTGGAGCACGATAGTGTTCCTGGGAAGCACAAATCACCTTGACTTTTGCTCAGAGCCCTGGAATAGCCAGGGCAGAGCGTGGTTGAGCAGCAGCGCTGTGCCTGGCTCAGGGCTCTGTGAGCAGGTTGCTTCCCACAGGTGCTACCCCAGTGCCAGTGCAGGTGGGTGCAGCCACAGGTCACCCCAGCCCACCCCGGCTGAACGGCAGCCCCAGCACAGACCCTCTGCCCCCAGAGCTCCCCCAGAGCCTGCTCGTGTTTCTCTGGAGCCTCAATGTGCCCTGTGCCGGAAGGGCTGGACCCCCATGGCTGCAGGAGGTACTGGAGTTCACTGAGAGCAGCCAGGGATGCTGAAACACCCTGAGAGTGGTGCTAGAAATTGGGAATGAGCTCATCACCTTCACCAGGATGGCTCCAGGGCTCTGGGGAGCTGCTGCAGCACCCCCGTGCAGCTGCCACCCAAACCCAAGCTGCCACAGCTCTGGAGTCCCTGGGCACGGTGTGTGATGGCCAGACAGGGGGACACAGCAGCAAGGGAACAGGAGGTTTACCCACAGCAGGGAAAAATGAAGGATTTCTTCCTAGAGACAGAGGGACTGAATTGACACAAATGGAGAAACCAAATACTCATCCCAAAAAAAAGGTAGTGGACTTGAGGATGGTTTATTTTCTACACTTTACTTAGGAGTGTTTCTGCTCAAAGTCACATTTTTACATTTGTGACTTTTCCCTGACATTTACAAGGAACTTAAAAGTAAACCACCAAGGGGGGTCCACCAAAGAGGAGAGCTCACGGCCTCTTCCAATGGCCTTTTGCTGCTTGCAGAGCATTGCTTGTTTAATTCCATGTGCAAATACTGCCTCTGCCCTAAGCTGACCTTGCAGTGGGTTCTCAGTTCCTCTGGGAAAACAGCGAGACTGTCCCGATGCAGACAGAGCTGAGAACACTTCCCTGCACACCCACGACACCCACCCAGGAGTGCCTGGCTGTCCCCAGGCTGTTTCCTGCCCCAGGAACTCACCTCCTGCTGTGGCTCAAGGGAAATCCCACGGTCACTTGGGTTTTACTGCTGTAAAACAGGTTTGAGAGTTCCTGCCGTGCTTTACACCAGTGACTCCTGGGAAACCCACTCATGGAGCAGGGCTGGGATCCCACAGAGGCCCTGGGGGCTGCGAGTTCCCTCTGGCAGTGAGCTCAGTGCAGGCCATGATCAGACAGGAGCAGCTTTTCATCATCTCCAGGGAGCAGGGGAGGAGAAACTGCCGATCCAGAGCCTGCCCTGGCACCGTGGTGTGCAGGGCAAACACTGAGGGTGCTTCACTCCCCAAAGGCCCAACTTCCATGGCACACCATCCCCCACTGCAGGGAGCAGTGACACAGCCTGGGGCTGGGGATGAGTTTCTCTGACTCCCTCCTTGCCTCTGCAGGAAGCCCCCGTGTTCCCCTCTCGCATTCCAGGACCCGGCAGGGTGTGGGATCAGTGCCATGGGGACACTGATGGGGACCCCAGTGTCGGTGGGGCAGGCTCAGCTTTGTGCCCCACTGACACAGGGCTGGCACAGACATTGGTCTGGCCTCAATGCCCTTCTAGGAAGGACAAGTCACAGAAAATCACAGGGGGTGCAGTCCCTGAGGGACCCTCAGCGGTGCCCGCAGCCCTCCGGCAGCAGCCCGGGCCCTGGCTTAGCTGCACCAGCCGTCTGTGTTTACTGTGTCCCCTCCCTGCCCTCTCCCTCCTTTCCTGGGCAAACAGGCGTGTACCAGCCCGGTTATTGCTCTGCTCCCGCAGCCCGACTGTTTGCTGGAAACAAAAGGGAACGTTTTCTTCCTTCACCCACGGGGTGTTTGTGCCTCACGTGCCCGGACTCTCTCCGGCAGGAGAGGTGCCAGGGGATGAGCGGCTCCCGCAGGAGTGGGGGGGTCTGGAGCAGTGTCCCCTCTGCCACCTCTGCAAGGCCCCCGGGACAGGTCTGCTGCTGTTGTGTGTCACAGAGAGCTCGTGGCAGCCCTGGCAGCTCACCAGAGCTCTCCAGAAGGCCGGCTGAAGCTTCATGGGGTTCTGACATTGATTCTGAGTTAAGAAAAAAAGATGTTTTCCTTAACAGAGCAGGGGTGAAAGAGTCTGAGCCCTGCAGGGCCCTGGGAGAGCTGAGCCTTGCTGGGTCTGCTTTCACTGCCAGGGACTGATGAGGAACTCTGCCCAGGGCAGAGGGCTGGGCAGCTCTGGCATCCCCAGAGCTCGGTGTGAGGTATTGCTGGCCGGGGTCTGCGTACAAATCATGAACGGGATGGGATTGCTGTGGAGCGCATCTCGAGCTGTTTTATTCTCCAGTCTCATTGCATGGTTATGACAATGGGAAGATGCCAGCAGCTCACAGCCCAAGCAGCAAAGAACTTAATGTTACAACTTACTTTGAAAGTTTTTTAACCTTAATTTTAAGGATTCCCACGTGAGGATGCTCTGTGACATGATGGCCACGTGAAGAGGAGCCTGAGGTCACGGACAGGAGCTTCAGGGACAGGGTGACAGGGTGCTGCATGGCCTGGGGGACAGAGCAGCTTGTCCCTGCTGCCCTCCCAGTCTAAGGCAAGCAGTCTAGCATCACTGGCAAAGTCTCCTCCTGGCAAAGATGCTCCTCATCCTGCACACAGGCTGCCCTCAGGGGACCCATCCCACTGCCCACCCCCACTGCCCATCTCAGCACCAGCATCACCCTTGCAGGCACTGCTACCTTACTGCTGCCCAGCTTTTGAAGTGTTCTCCATCTCAGCCATTCTTCTGGGCTTGGACTGGGACAAATGGCCTGGAGAAACTCTCCTTTCCCCCAGAAATTCCTAGGTGAGTGAGCAGTGGCAGAGAGACCACGCACAGCTCACCCCACTGGGCTCCTCATGAGGGAGGTGCTGGAGCAGGAGAACACAGAGGGGTCTTGCAGGGGCAAGGAGGGACTCTGAGGAACTCATCAAAGAGTTGGGGGTCCCAATTGTGCCCACCTACTCACCCTGGTGTTTTGGTGCTGTACCCTAATTATTCTCCCCACCATGGGGTCAGACACGTATCCCTGTTCCAGCACCCCCAGCACCAGGGGAGCCGTGGGGGTACATGGACATGGGGCATGGGGTGAAACAGATTCCCAGGTGGTTTTACACCTGCCCTTGGCCACAGCAGAGCTGTCCTGTCCCAGAGGAACAGCTTTGAAGAGCCTCAGGATGAGGCAGTCAGTTGGTGTAGTGCAGTGCAGGCTCCTGACCCGTGTCCCTCTTCTATCAGAGCTTTTGGAATGTGTTCCTGGGTTTGGAATGTGTTACTGGGGGTGTCCCTGTGGGCCACAACGTGGGGGGATGTCGGTAGTGTATGATTTTTATGCAGACTTGTCCAAAACACAAAGGGCTGAATGAAATACCTGGAAGGGGGGGATGTAGGAAAAAACCTCTCCTGGGTCACAGTGGAATATTTGGGCTCTGGTGAGGCACCTCCCAGGAGACATCTGCAAAACACACACTCATCTCCCAGGAGACAGTCTCACCCCTCTGTGAATTCAGGCTGGAGAAGACAAATGTGCCATTCCCAAGCAGAGTCCAGGGCTGCTGTCTGGGCCCAGTCTGGTGACAGCCAGGGACCCTCACTGGCTGGGAGCTTCTGGAAACAGGGAGGGAAGGAAGGAGAGAATCTCAAAGGGGCAGATTGGACAGTGATTCTGTGGGTTACAGAGCCAGCCTGAGGTCACTCCTGTGCCACTGCAGTGTCACCTTGCCCCAGTGACCTCTCCTGTTGTCTCCAGGCAGCTCCGTGACAACGCCTGGCCCTTGTGCAATGGCCACAGAATGAAACTAAAAATAGCAGCAGCTCCTTACAGAGCACCTGGCTGCCAGCACCTGCCAGGAGCTGCGCTCCAAGGGCTCCCTCCTCCGAGCTGATGTGGGCACTGAGTGAGGGAACTCCTCAGCCTGCTCCTCTCCTGCCCCAAGCCTTGCCTGGCTCCTCCTCATCCCTTGCTCAGCAATCTGGGGCGTGTTGGAAGGGTGCTGGAGGGTGCTGTGGGTGCTGGGAGATGTTAGGTGGGTGCTGGAGATTTTGGTTAAAGTTGGGTGATGTTGGAGGATGTTCAGGGGATGTTGAGGGATGCCAAGCTGCCCATCCTGGCCCCTGGCACAGCATGGGTTTTGCCCAAGCCTCGCCTTGTGTCATCACTCCCTGAGTCTGATGGGGGGACTGATGCCCCCATCTCTCTGTCCTGAGCTTTGCAGAGGGAGCAGGGGTCAGCACTGGGGGTTTGCTGAGGAGCAAGTTCAAGTTATTCATCCTTCAGTTAACCCAGCTTCAGGCTTGGCTGGCCAAGCTGCCCGTGCCCTGACTCTGCTGGCACCCCCACACCTGGGCACAGCACTGTGCCCCACTCAGACTGGATACACTTCAGCTCTTTGGGCATTTTTTCTCCACTAAGGAAGATACTTGGCTCATTTCAGGTATAGGGCAGTGGGCCAAGGCCAGAGCAGTCATGAACCCTGAAGGTGTCGCATGAAGTTTTACAGATTCCCTGGAGTCCTTGCAGCCAGAGCCCCTGTCCCCATTGAGTCAGGAATGAGAAGGATAATGACACACTCCATCCACAATCAGAAGGCAAAAAATATATCTTTATTACAGTCTCACAATATTTATAACCAACAGCATTCACCCAGAACCTGACTGGTTCTCACTAACACCTGTAACCCAATTGGTTAATTAAGGAACCACCCTTGGTAAACACCTTACGAGAAAAACAACTTGTTCAAAACACCACCTGCAGATTGTTTACCATTTGTTTACCATTCTTTCTCTCTGCCTCCCTAAAACTTCCCAGACCAATTAATGGGAAAGCTTATCTGGCTTTCTCTGACCAGACTGTGCTATCCACAAGCACCTGAAGCACACGGGAGTCCTGTGAGATCCTTGGGCTGTCTTGGAGCTCAGGCTGAGCTGTTCTTCCTCTGTTGCAGTCAGGCTCTTCCAGCATCAGGCAGCAGTGCCTCCCTCATGCAGGCCACACATCTGTATTGCCTGTAGAGCCCAGCAAGAGCCAAAATCCTCCTTTTCTCGTGGAAAAATTCCAAATAGTGCTCAAAACTCAGAGCATTATTGGGAGTCAGAGAGCAGCACGTAGCTGCAGAAGCAGTGTGAGTGATGCCTTGTGAAGGCTGAGCTAGAGCCGGGACTAGACAGAGCTAAAGAATAAAGTAGGGATTTATTAGGAGGCCTCAATGGATCCACCTTGGGCAGCACAAGAGCCCAGCCAGGGCTACACCCCAGGTGAACCCAAAATGGTCAGAAAATGGACGGCCAGTCATGGGGTCTCTCATTTTTATAAGTTCTGGTCCATTTGTATATTGGAGCTAATTGTCCAATTACAGCTCCAGCCCATGCAGTCCCATCCTTCTTGTTCTTCTCTATTCATTTCATGTTGTTTGTGCTCTTGGCCCTGAGATTTGGATCATTTGTCCTTGGTCCCCAGCTAGAGAAGGAATTGTTTTGTCTCCCTACCCTGTGCAGAGAGCTCACCATCCTCTGATATGAAGCCCAGACCCACACACTAAAGCAGCACAGAATGTGAAAAATACAAAAGCCAAAACCTGAGGCATCGTGAGAAGGGAGAGACCTCGGGCACAGCTGGGCCCAGCCGGGCCCTGTGGCCCAGGCTGACCCTCACTGTCACACACACTGAGGAACAGTTCCAGGGCAGGAGGGATGAGGGGCTTGTGCTTCCCTGAGCCCACTGATTTGGGAGCACTCACTCCTTCTGCCCCCCCAACCCCAGAGTCTGAGTCAGCCCAGCTGTGGTGGCCGAGCACCGAGTGCCAGCTGAGCACAATGTGACTTTGAGTAGAGCAAGGGGCCATCCCAGCACCAAACACTGTCAGCAATGTCCCACATCCCACCATAAACCCATGTCAGCAATGCCCTGTGTTCCACCCCTGGAACCCCTGTCCTGCACTGTCCTGCCCATCTGGGGCACGCACTCCCCTCAAGGAGCACCTCTGGGTTCCAGGGCTTATTCCCTGCTCTGGCTTCAGTGCCATTGTCTGTCCCAGCTCCCAGGGGCACAGCAGGAGGCCCATGTCCCCCCTGTGCTCTGGGATGCCAGCCCCTTGTCCCTTCTGGCTCAAGCAGGGGTGGGCAGTGCCAGGCAGACATGGCAGGGTTCAAGTTTTTATGTTCTTTTTGCCAAGGTCAGGATTAAATGTGTGAGATGGTATTTCTTGTTGGGACTCAGATGTTTATTAGTTCTTATCTATGTCACAGTCTCACAAACCCTGAGTTCTACAGCACTTCACTCTAACAAACCAAAAATGGAGCCCCATCTCTCTCTACAAGGCCTTTTGAGGATAAACTGTCCAATTAAGAAATGACACCTAAATTTTTACTTTTAACCCAATAACCAACCACCCATGGCCCACAATGTGGACTTTTTTATACAATTACAGAAAACCACCCAAACCAATGAAGAAGAAGGTGAAGAAGGAGAAAAAGAAGGTGAAGAAGGAGCAGCCTCCTCCCTAAAACCTCCATCTTGCTTTATATATATTACTATGTTCTAAAGCCTTAAACCCTAAGTTTTCCACCCTGTGCTATTACACACTTCTATTCAAACCCCACACCCACAATCCCAGTTCTGTCATTCAATTTTGGAAGCCTTCCCCACGGCCTCAGGTCAAATGCAGTGTTCTCTTGGGGGTCAGTGCACAGAGCTCCATTATTAAGCTCAGAACTTTCTAATATCTCACTAGATATACTTTTCTGCAGCTTAGGGAGTTATTCTAGCCAAGCATTAATACACAGACCTTTGTTCTATTTGTCCTTGTTTTCTACTTCTCGTATAATTTTTCTGCTGACAAATCTCATGGCTACTGCTTAGCTCTAATCACAGTTCTGCTGTTTCTGAGGCCTTTTGCAGCTTTCCCAAACGCTCTGATTTTAAGGATTCCCACTACTGTCAGCACAGAAAGTCTGAAGTTTTCAGTGTCCAGGCTTCCAACAACAGGGAGGCTCCAGGGAGGGAGAAGCTGGGGTTTGCTGGCTGCCAGGGTTGAGGTGTCCTGGCCCTTGCCACTGCCCTGGGCAGGATGGGGACACACTCCTGCAGCTCCAAGCCTGGCAGACATCCACCCCCACAGGCTGCCTGCATGACACAGGACATGTCCTCAAAGGCAATGTCCCCATGGCCCTCCAGCCCCACAGGCTGAGAAATGTGACAGAGCAGGGAGGGATAACAGGTAGGGGAGCAGAGTACTGGGACAGAGGAGATGAGGTGCATTTGGGGATAGGAGGGGGAAACAGGGAAAGACAATGGGTGCAGGAAAGAGTCTGGGTCTGGGGAGGAGTCCCAGACACAGATCAGGCAGCCCAGTTCTGATTAGGGTTAAGCTTAGGATTCTGTTCAAACTGCTGTCCTGAAATCAGCAGGAAAAACAGCAACAAATCTTGGGAGAACTGGGCCAGCAGATCTGAGCCCACATTGTTGCAAGAAGCATCACCTGGAGTCACCAGTCCTTCCTCCTGCCAAGGGCAGCCCTGTCAGCCCCCATTCCCAGAGGGGTGGTTTGGCCATTTGAGGGTGTCCTGAGCCCAGGCTGAGTGTGCAGGGGATGTGCCACATCGTGCCCAGTGCCAGCTGTGCCACGTGAGGCCCAGTGCTGCACCTCAGGCCTCCTGAGTGCCCCTGCTCCAGGGGAGAGAGGAATATCTGCCATGGGAAAAGCTGAGCTTGGCAGGCCATGGCCAGTGTCAGGCTGTGGGCACCCCTCACCTGGCTTGTTCTCAGGGGACCTTGGGGGATGCTTGGGGCTGTTTGGAGAATCTTGGGGGATATTGGACACGCTGAGGGAAGCTGGGGGTGTTGGGGGGTACTGGGTATTCCAGGATGGTGTATTCCAGGGGGGATGCTGAAGGGATGTTTGGGGATGTTGGAGAATTTTTTTGGGATGCTGAGGGGATATCGGGGAATGTTTGGGGATACTGGGGGATTTGTGGGGATGCTGGGGAGAGATTTGAGGGTGTTTGGGGGATGTTGTGGGATGTCGGGGGAGTGTTGAGGGGCTGTTTGGGGATGTTGAGGCAAATACTGGGGGTATTGGGGGCTGTGGACCTGCCCAGTCTGGCCGCTGTCCCGTCTTCGGGGCGGTGGGTGACCAGCAGAGGGCTCGGCTCCCCTCCCACAGCGGCAGGAGCCTGCCCGCGGCAGCCCGGGACAGCCCCGAGGGGCCGCAGGGGAGGGAGAGGCTGCGCCGGGGCACGGACGAGGACTCCAAGTCGGTGCAGCAGTACGTGCCGGGGGTGCGGGTGGAGTTCCCGCGGCCCCTCAACTCTGCAAGCCTGCACCCCACCAGGGCCCTGCTGCCCTCCAGCACCGACCCCGCGGAACAGCAGCCGGGGGTCCCCACGGAGCGGGACAGGGCAGAGCCCCGAGCCAACCTCACCACCGTGTCCGACAAGCGGCTGCAGATCCACAACCCCCTGTACCCGGTGACAGAGAGCTCCTACAGCGCCTACGCCGTGATGTTCCTGTCCCTCATCGTCTTCACCGTGGGGATCATCGCGAACCTCTCCGTGATGTGCATAGTGTGGCACAACTACTACATGAAGAGTGCCTGGAACTCCATCCTGGCCAGCCTGGCTTTCTGGGACTTCCTCATCCTCTTCTTCTGCCTGCCTGTGGTCATCTTCAACGAGATCACCAAGAAGAGGCTGCTGGGGGACATGTCCTGTCGCATTGTGCCCTTCATGGAGGTAAGGAGCTACACAGGTCCCCGCAGGGAGCCAGGACTCAGCTCCTCTCTGCCCTCTTGCTCTGGGGCAGAGCGTGCTGCTGGTCTGGCACAAGGACTGTGTGCCAGAGACCTCCTATGGGGCACAGCAAGGAGTTGAGGGACAGTCCCCATAGTGACCTTCCCTCTGCCCCAGACCATTCCTCGGGCTCTGCAGCCAGCACGGATTCTGCCAAGGCTGGGAAAAGCCCATTAGACCCTCATGCAGCCAGCACAGGGACTTCTGTCAGCAGGGTCCCTCCGTTTGTTTGTTCCTGTCCCACCCCAACACCCTAAAGCCTCGGGGCTCAGCCCTGCACTGTGCTGGCCCAGAAACTGGCCACTGTGGGCCGCTGAGGATGACCTGAGGGTAGGGGGCTGCAGGTGGTCAGTGCTGGTCAGCACTGGAATGGGACAGCCCAGGAATTAGGTCTGGAAGCCTGAGATCTGTGTTTGTCCTCAAACCTCAGGTGTGACAGGTTGGCCACACTCAGGGAGAGCCAGGCACCCTCTGAGAAGGCCAGAGGGACTGTGATGACAGGGGATGGCAGAATGAGCAGAACTGCCCCAGAGGCCAGGATCTGGGTTGATGCTGGAAACCAACCCTCAGTGTGCTCATCTCCCATCCTCAAGGGAACCTTGGGGTCCAGCTGTGCCCCCCCGAGCCCTGCTGGGACAGACAGACCAAGCCTGTCTGTTCTCTGTGGTCAATGCCCAGTTTATCAAAGAGTGCAAACACCTGGAAGAGCTCAGAGACAGTGTCAGATCACTGAAGATCCTCTCAGGCTGGGTCCGACCAGCGAGGGTTCAAAACCTGCCCCTCTCACTGAGAATCTACCCCAGTGCTCCAGGTATTCCCAGCTGCTCCGTGCCCTGCTGGTGCCAGAACAGTCCCCTGTGACAATTCCCTGTGACAATTCCCTGTGACAGTCCCCTGTGACAGTCCCCTGTGACAGTTCCCTGTGACAGTCCCCTGTGACAGTCCCCTGGGACAGTCCCCTGTGACAGTCCCCTGTGACAGTCCCCGGGGACAGTCCCCTGTGACAATTCCCTGTGACAGTCCCCTGTGACAGTTCCCTGGGACAGTCCCCTGTGACAGTTCCCTGGGACAGTCCCCGGGGACAGTTACCTGTGACAGTTACCTGTGACAGTTACCTGTGACAGTTCCCTGGGACAGTCCCCGGGGACAGTTACCTGTCCGTGCCCCAGGCTCTGCACTTGTGCAAGGGTCCCTGGCTGTGCACAGCCCTACAAGCTCCAGCCATGCCCCTGGTTCCTCTGGGTGCAGGGTGATGGCTGTGCTCCATGGGGTGTCCCAGTGAGCACAGCCCCAGACCTGCACAGCCCAGCCCAGCACAGGGGTGTGGTGTTTGCTGGGGGAGTTCTGCAGCCCCCCTGCTCCCCTGTGCCCCTGCCCAGCAGACAGGAGCTGCTCTTTTCCAGAGGTGTCCCACCCCATCCTCTCACTAACTGGAGTGTTTGCCCCATCCCTGTCCTCCATCTCAGGCTTCCAACACTGCATCTGGGTGGACTCAGAGAGGGGCAGGAATTTGCCCCAGCTGGCTCAGTGTCCCAGGGAAGGGATGGGTGACGTTCCCAAAAGGATGGGAAGGGAAGGGTGATGTCCCCAAAACAGCCCCTGTCTCGAGGAGGACCTGAGAAAGATCTGCTGCTCATGGGCTCCCTGTCCCCATGAGAGAGCCCTGGGGGTGCCACCACCAGGATCAGCAGCACCAGGGTGCCCTGGGACAGCTTGTTCCCAGAGGAGTCAGGAAGGGACAGGAATGTTGGTGCTGCAGAAGCATGAGCGTGTCACAGGCCAGGAAGCACGGTCCTGGTGTGGGGGCTACTCCTGCTCTGCCCCCCAGCACCAGCCCTGCACTGTCCTCCTGCCCCCCAAAGCATGGGCAGAAAGGGGCTCCAGGGCTTCAGCTGGGACCCAGCTGCAGGGAGCCTGGGTGGGAGCCACAGCCAGGCCAGAGCCAAACCCCCAGCAGAGAGTCTGCTGTGAGAGGGGAACCTCTCTGCAGGGCAGGGGTTCATGTCTGGTGGGGTTGTGGCTCAGGCCACTGGATGGACACTGGGGGAAGCAGATCTATCCTCAGTGCTCTGGCACAGAGCCAGGCTTTGGGGGCAAAGCTGGTTCTGGGGGCTCCTGGGGACAGGCTGTGTGCAGGGATGTGCTGCACTGACTGGTGCCACCAGTGCCATCCCCACCACGGCACTGGAGATGGGTGCTTTGCAGCACCAAGGGCACCAGGAGAGATGGAAGAGCTCTTGGAAGGGTGTAGGGGGAGGAGGCAGCAGCACAACACCAAGGGCTGCAGGTGCAAGCCAGGGAGCAGGTGCAGTGTGCTGGGTGCTGGCTGTGGAGCAGAGCAGGGTGCCCAGGCCGGCTCTGGGCTTTGGGCACAGGAGCTGGGACATGCTGGGAGGTGGTGCTGGGCACAGGATGCTGGTGCTGGGCTGGTGTCCTGATTCTGTGTCTGGGGAGATGCTGCTGTGCATAACCGATGGTGCTGCTGAGTGCTGGCATCATTCTGACCATCAGCTGCTGGAGTGACCAGCCCGGGCCAAGGAGAAGGCTGGGGGGTCGTGGGGGCAGTGTTCCAGGCTGTTCCCCATGCACCACGTGGAGCTCTGGGAGGTTTCCTGAGTGCTGGGAAGGTCTTTCAGCACAGGGTTTGATATTTGATGGCTTCGTGAGGCCAGGAATGGCCACAGCACTGGGACACCAGCATGTGACTCTGCCATCATCTTGGCCAAGGGCTGTGGGACTTGGCTCCCAGCTCTGGGGCTGGGACTGGGAATGCTGGTTGGTCCTGGCCAGCCCTCCCAGAGCCACAGCGAATCCTCTCCCTGCCTTGGCTTCCTCCTTTGGCAAAGGGGATGTTTTTCTTGCTATTCTCAATGCAGCGGAAATTGCCCCAAGCTGATTTGGGACAAGAGTGCCTTCAACTCACTTGGCCTGTCCAGGCAGGCCTTGGGAACCCTGGGAAGGTGCTGGTGGGTGTGATGGTCCTTGCTTCTCCTCTGCAAGAGCCATCCAGAATAGAGGAAGAGCCTTAAGGACAATCCTACTGTTCCCACCTTGACTGGATGGACACACAGACATCCAGCTAAACTTCTCCCTTCTGCAGAAAATGGAGCTGGGCAGGGACTGCAGGGTCAGGGGACATTTTCATCCTTTCAGGAGTCACAGAAAAGTGACTCTAAATCCTGGGATGCAGCCACAGGCTGTGACTTCCCTAGAGCCTTTGGAGGAGGGGTGGTGGTCTTAGGTAGGCAGGGATTTGCCACGAGCCTGGCAGAGCCAAGCTCTCTGTGATGTCCCTGCAGCAGGGCCCACCTCTTGTGCCTCCTCCCTCACCAGGTCTCATCACTGGGAGTCACCACCTTCAGCCTCTGTGCCCTGGGCATCGACAGGTTCCACGCAGCCACCAGCCCCCAGGCCAGCACCCGGCCCATCGAGCAGTGCCAGTCCATCATTGCCAAGCTGGCCGTCATCTGGGTGGGCTCCATGACGCTGTCGGTGCCCGAGATCCTGCTCTGGCAGCTGGCGCGGGACACGTCGCCCGTGTCCGGCGTGGTGACCGAGTACTGCACCATGAAGCCGTCGTCCAACCTGCCCGAGTCCATCTACTCGCTGGTGCTCACCTACCAGAACGCTCGCATGTGGTGGTACTTCGGCTGCTACTTCTGCCTGCCCGTGCTGTTCACCGTCAGCTGCCAGCTGGTGACGCGGCGCATCCGCGGCACTGACAAGAAGAGCGAGTGTCGGGGTGCCAAGCACGGCCAGAGCGAGGGCCACCTCAACTGCACCATCATCGCTCTGACCGTCATCTACGGGCTCTGCACCACCCCCGAGAACGTCTGCAACATCGTGGTGGCCTACATGTCCCCCGACTTGTCTAAGCAGACCTTGGATCTGCTCAACCTCATCAACCAGTTCTTCCTGTTCTTCAAGTGCTCGGTGACACCCGTCCTGCTCTTGTGTCTCTGTCGTCCCCTGGGCCAGGCCTTCATGGACTGCTGCTGCTGCTGCTGTGAGGGCTGCGGCCCCGACACCACTTCCAGCGAGAGCAGTGCCGACAGCAAGCTCAAAACCGAGATGTCTTCCTCCATCTTCTTCGACAAGCCCCGGGAGACTCCCCCACCCCTCCTGGCCCTTGGCACCCCATGCTAAGTGCCACTGGGGAGCCGTAGCGATCATTTCACCACCTCCTCCCAAGACCAAACGTTGTTTTGCCATTAGTACTCATGTCTGGACGTGGAGCAAGCAGAAAGAGACAGCTCAGGGGGCTGCACCATGGGCTTCAAACCCAGCGTTGGGCAGGTGGGGCTTGAAATCCCAGTCCCCGTGGCTACCCTGGTGACCCTCTTGCCTCTGCCCAAAGGTCAGCGAGGACAGCAGCACCCTCCTGCCCGGCTGCCTGGCTGGGCTCCCTGGGGCTGCTGCTCAGGAGATGGCATTGTGCCGGAAAGGTCTTACCTGAAACTACAGAGGCTGACCATGATGGCTCACAGAGGACACAGCAAACACAAACTGCCCTCTTCCTGTTCCCTCCCCTCCTGCCAGCCCCTCCACAAGAGGAAAAGGTCCAAGTGGCCGTCTCCCATGGATTCAAGCCGTGCCCTGTATGAGCTCAATAAACCAGTAACCTAGAGCACGTCGTGCTTGCAGCCACTGGCACTGCTGGGCTGAGCCCTGGGAGCCCCTTGGAATGGCTCTTCCCTAAACCTGGGGGGCTCTAGGGTGGGCATGAGCAGCTTGGGGGCAGGAGGGCAGGGAAGCAGCTGTGCCAGAGTGGGCAGCGGTGAGGGAAGATGAGGAAAGGCCCCCAGCCCCTTTGCTCCTTCCCTCTGAGCAATGCCTGTGAGAGGGTGCCCTGTGAAGTGTTGGGTTTGGGTTGATTTGTAGGACTTGAACTGGTCTCAGTAAAGTCCAGCCAGCCCAGCACAGGGCTGAGGTACCCCCTAGCCTGCTGGTTCCACACATGCACTATGCACAGCCAAGGTGCTGCTGCTGCACCGCGCTGCTGTGCAGTGCTGCGGGAAGATGTGGGACCACCACCCCCAGCACCCCTTGGGGTGAGAGCATCTCCCCCAAACTGCCCCACAGGGCTCCTGGCCCTCATCCACGTGCCATTGCAGGGACAGAATCGTCCCAGGAGGAGGTTTCAGGGCATCAGGGTTTCCAAGCCCACACGGCCCCGGCAGGGGCAGGGGGGTCAGGGAGCAGGGAGGTCAAGGAGCAGGCAGGACGGATCTGCCCAAGGGCAGCCTGGCCACGGCAGCCCATCCACCGGAGCTGTTGTTAGAGCTCCTTGTCCCGAGGTCTGGCAGCCGCCCCAGCCCCGAAGTGCCGGGGCGAGGGAGCCGGTTGCCAGGGGCACTGAAAGCGAGGGGCTCACTGCGGGCTTTGTGCGCAACACCCACCGGGCTCCACACGCGCTTCGCTTTCGCAGACCCGTTTCCAGGGAAACAAAAGCCCCAGTTTTCTTTCGAGAGCACAAAACTGGGTTTTTCCTTTCATCCTCCTCCCCTCAACCCCGTGCTGGGCCCCACAGCTTGGGAGAGGAGGGGTTTCGTCTTGGCACAGGGATGCAGGGGGGCTCGGAGTGCAGGCCATACCTTCAGTGCCGCGGGGTGAGCGGGGGTCCCTGGGAGGGTTTGGGGGCTGTGGGGTGCTGGGGGAGGGCATCTCTCATGCGCCTGGTCCACATCGCTCCGTCCTGAGCCTGGGCCAAGGGCTAACAAAGCCAGGCTTGTGCTGCGGCCCCGCAGGGCTGCGGGCGTGGGGAGGGGCAGGGGGTGCAGGCAGCACTGTCACCAGGGCCTGTGGCAGCACCCCAGGGGCTGGGCTGAACCCAGCTCCCACCCTGCTGCCTGGGCAGCTGACAAGGCAGGGCAGGGGCACCCCCGGGGACGTGGCACGGTGGGACCCCGGCAGCAACGGCCACCAGCTCCTGGGGACACGGGGAAGGAGGCCACCCCCAAAGGACACAGGGCAGGGAGCCCTGCAGCAGTGGGCCCAGCCCCCAGGAGGGAGCAGGGAGAGGGGGCAGCAGCACTGCAGGCACCCCAAACCCAGCAGGGCTCTGCAGCAGTTCTGGGACACAGCAGGGGCAGAGGAAGGTCCAGCAACAGTCATGGCCACGAATGGCGTGTCTGAGCTGGTCCTGGCACCCAGGCCAAGGAAACAGGGCACCTGAAACTATCAGAGGTGCCTGCTCAATGGCCACACAGGTGCCCAGTTCTACCCAGGGGACAGGGACCTCCCTCCCAGGCAGGGCCCCCAAGGATGGGTGGCAGAGATGGAGAGGAAGTAACGTGACAACAACCACACCCGCAACGCAAAATTGTTAATTTATTATTAGGAGGCAAAAAAATTGTACAGTTACAAGAATCATTTCCCAACAGAGGTCAAATCTGAGTCAAAATATCTCTTAAAAAAAAAATGGGGGGTGGGGGGGAGACAACACTTTACAAGTCGTTAAATTAAAAAAAAAAAAACCAACAAAAAGAAACCTCTCTTTGTGCAATTCTGCAAAAACAAGAACAGAAGGTAAATTCCCGGCCTGACGTCCTGGAACTGAGTGGGAAGAGGCTGAGGGGGCCCTGCAGCCCCCCCAGTCATCCCCACCCTGTGCCCCAGCCCTGCGCTGGGACCGGCAGCTGCCTCCCCTGCACACTCACCCTCCAGTGCCAGCCCAGTCCCCCAAACTGGCCCCAAACAACCTGGCCAGACCCCCAGGCTGCACCCCAGAGCCCCAGCCAATGGCAGAGACATGGCACAGACAGGCACAGCCTCTCCCACCCCACAGGACTTCCACAGTCCCCCCGTCTGCAGACACAGACCTGACCATTGTCCCCACAAGCCCAGCTCGCCCTGCCCCACGGCTCCTGTGCCTCCCAGCCAGGGCAGGGGAGCTGGGGTGGCATGGGGAGCAGGGCATGGGGAGCATGGCATGGGGAACAGGGAATGGGGAGCAGGGAATGGGGAGTGGGGAATGGGGAGCGGGGAATGGGGAACAGGGAATGGGGAGCAGGGAATGGGGAGTGGGGAATGGGGAGCAGGGAATGGGGA
>WBNO01022195.1:231598-247690 GCA_013400575.1 Peucedramus taeniatus
GGGAATGGGGAGCGGGGAATGGGGAGCGGGGAATGGGGAGCAGGACATGGGGAGCAGGGAATGGGGAGTGGGGAATGGGGAGCGGGGAATGGGGAGCGGGGAATGGGGAGCAGGACATGGGGAGCAGGGAATGGGGAGTGGGGAATGGGGAGCGGGGAATGGGGAGCGGGGAATGGGGAGCAGGACATGGGGAGCAGGGCATGGGGAGTGAGGCATGGGGAGCAAGGAATGGGGAGCAGGACATGGGGAGCAGGGAATGGGGAGTGGGGAATGGGGAGCGGGGAATGGGGAGCGGGGAATGGGGAGCAGGACATGGGGAGCAGGGCATGGGGAGTGAGGCATGGGGAGCAAGGAATGGGGAGCAGGACATGGGGAGCAGGGAATGGGGAGTGGGGAATGGGGAGCGGGGAATGGGGAGCGGGGAATGGGGAGCAGGACATGGGGAGCAGGGCATGGGGAGTGAGGCATGGGGAGCAAGGAATGGGGAGCAGGACATGGGGAGCAGGGAATGGGGAGTGGGGAATGGGGAGCGGGGAATGGGGAGCGGGGAATGGGGAGCAGGACATGGGGAGCAGGGCATGGGGAGTGAGGCATGGGGAGCAAGGAATGGGGAGCAGGACATGGGGAGCAGGGAATGGGGAGTGGGGAATGGGGAGCAGGACATGGGCAGCAAGGAATGGGGAGCAGGCACAGAGCACACCCCCTGGGTCTGGTGTGCAGCACTGGGGGTGCACAGATGTTCTGAGCATGTCTCCAGGTGTCTCCATGTGTCCCTCCCTCTCTGGCATCCCAAGGGATGTCCCTGGCCAGGGCAGAGCCAGCAGCCCCAGCTGGGCACAGGTGATGCCCCTTGGCACGTGGGGGCCAGCACAGCTCTCCTGAGGCTACGTGGGGCTGAGGCAGCCCTGGGACAGGTGGGAGGCAGGTGCCAGCCCCAGCTCCCCCAGGGAATGCTGGCATTGCTGGGCCCCCAGCACTGGTACCAGTGCCCCAGATCATCCCCGAGCAGCAAGGCTGGGCAGTGGGCAGGATTTGGCCCAGTCACAAGAGCAAGGGACACGTGGGGCAGGGGGACAAGTGGCCCTGGACCCCAAAGAGGGGTTGGGGAAGTAGAGGCAGTAGGGGGAAGCTGATGGCAGCCCCTGTCCCCAGAGGGGTGAAAAGCCTGCAGGTGGCATTGACACCCAACAAGCCTGAGGCAGGCAGGGCAAGGTGGGCACGCCCCCACATCCCCAGGGTGGTCTCTGCCTGGAGGCAGCAGCAGGACACCCAGAGAAGGGAAGAGGGAGCCCCAGGTGACCTGCCTGCAGCTGGCACAGCCCCATCCCCAAGGGCTGCTTTCTGCTACCACCCTCCTCCTCCTCCTCCCAACACTGACCCTTGCTGGCCTTGGGGAGCCCCAGCTTTCCTACCGCTCACAGGGCCCAATTTAATAACAGCACTATCCCTTAAATTAAAAAATTAAAATATATATACATATATATACTGTATACACAGACAACAACAGAACAGTGCCAAAATGGAGGAAGAGAGGGGGAGGAGGGGAAAGGGGGAGAGGAGGGCAGTCAGACATCTTCTTTACAATAAAAACAAGGACTCTGCCCCAATGTCAGCAGAGTCTGGGGTCCCCTAAAAATACCCATCTAGAGAGAGAGCTGGAGGGACAGAGCAGGAGAGGGGGGCATGGGCTTGGACAATGGCATCTTCCCAATCCGAGCCAGGCCCACGGGACCTCAGCTTCGCCTGGACTTCGAGTGCTGGATAAGCCACTGTAGGGTGATGTCTGCAGAGGCAAGGGGACACTTACAGCCAGTCTCTGGCTGTCACCTCCCCCCGTACCAACACGTGGGCACGGGCTGCTCCCCCACACCCCCCTGACCCCAGCCCACAGCACTCACCAATGTTGTCCTTCTCTTTGCAGGAGATGGAATAGCAACAGATCTCTCGGTCCTGGATGGCGGAGAGGTTCCTGAGGGAAGGGAGCAAGTGCTGGCTGCAGACTCTGAGCTATGGGGGTGGCCATGGCAGACACCCCCGGGCAGCCCCTGAAGGGTCTCTCTGGACTCTGTCTCTGAGACAGGGCACAATGGAGGGGCAGCAGCTCCCCAGGCTCTCCAGGAGCTGCATCTGGGTCAGGCAAGGGACCATGGCTCCATGCCTGAGGGGCAGGGGTGGTCTGGGGGGGGGGGGCTATGTGACCCAGGGCAGGAGGGACCCGATCCACCCTGGCCACCAAATTCCATAGGTCCCCCCCAGTCCTGCAGCCAGATGGGGCAGGGAGGTTTTGGGAGCAGCACAGGGCTGGCAGCATGAGAGCTGCACAGGTGCCCATGGTCCAGAGGTGCTCCGAGAGGTGGCTGAAGGGGAGGAAATGCTGTGAGTCAGTGCAGCATCCCAGATCCCCCTGTGGAGGAGCCCAGTCTCACTGTCCAGGGCGGTATCTGGGGGACACCAGCTCCAGCAGCCAGTGCCATGCTGTGCCCCCACGCCACCATGTGGCACGTGGGGACCCAGCCCTGGCACTGGTGGCTCCAGCTCCTCTGTGTCTCCACAAGGTGTCACCTCGGACATCCTCAGTCACTCGTCTCTGTCAGCCACCCCAGGCCCACAGTGCCACCCCAGACTGGAGACCGTGCTGGGGGGACATGGCAGAACAGGGAGGGGTCACACTGTGCCACACCCCCTGTGCCCAGGGGTCACACTGTGTCACACCTCCCTGTGCCCAGAGGTCACACTGTGTCACACTCCCCTGTGCCCTGTGCCTGGGGGTCAGACTGTGTCACACACTCCCCTGTGCCCGGGGGTCACACTGTGCCACACCCCCTGTGCCTGGGGGGTCACACTGTGCCACACCCCCTGTGCCTGGGGGGTCACACTGTGTCACACTCCCCTGTGCCTCGGGGTCACACTGTGTCACACCCCCTGTGCCCGGGGGTCACACTGTGCCACACCCCCTGTGCCTGAGGGGTCACACTGTGTCACACTCCCCTGTGCCCTGTGCCTCGGGGTCACACTGTGTCACACTCCCCTGTGCCCGGGGGTCACACTGTGCCACACCCCCTGTGCCCAGGGGTCACACTGTGTCACACCTCCCTGTGCCCAGAGGTCACACTGTGTCACACTCCCCTGTGCCCGGGGGTCACACTGTGTCACACCCCCTGTGCCCCAGGGGACACTGGCACACTTACATCTTCTCAATGAGCTCCTTCTCATCCAAGGCACCGGGCAGGTCCCGCTTGTTCCCCAGGACAAGGACCTGCAGGGCAGGACAGGGGACACCTGAAGCACCCGGCCACCAGACCAGGCAGGAACCTGCTTCTGCCACTCAGAAGCAGAGCCTGCTTGTGACACCACACAGCCCTGGCTACTCCATTAGGATGTCCCAGACAGAGAAAGCCCCTTTAGCAGCACTCAGGAGGCAGAGCACTTCAATTAACTGCCCTAATTATCTGTACACAGCATCTCCCGTGCACTCCCTGCTCCCAGTGCTGAGATGGCCCCACAGCACATCCTCTCTGAAGGGCACCAGCACCTGCTGTGCCATCCAGGACATTCTCCCAGGACCCTCTCACTGTCTCTCAGCAAGAAGTCAAGTGAAATGGCTAATGTTGATGTTATCCAGCAGGAGCAAGCTGTAGGTGCTGGGCAGAACCCACTCTGCAGGCAGCCAGCCCAAAGCAGGATCAGCTGTTTGTGCCATCACTGATCTCTCCCGGCAGGACCGGTTTGTCCCTCCGGAGCAGCCATGTGATTGTCACCTGACAGGGGCGGTGCCGAGGCTGTGGCTGCCGGGACTGGGCCGGGCTCTGCAGCAGCACAGGATGAGCATCTCCCCCACCCCGGTTCCAATCAGGAGGCTGGTTCTCAGAAGAAAGCCTTCAGAGGCCTGCAACTGCAGCCTGCTATGTCAGGAGCTTAATTTAGCTGGCAGCGGACATTTGGGATTCGTGGCAAGATCTTCAGTCAGCTCCTTGCTGAGGATGCTGATTTGGGATGGTTGGTGCACAGCCCAACCGGCAGGTACAGCATGCCTGGCACTACACCACGGCCCAGCTCCTGCACATGTCACAGCCCAGCAGCTCCTCCCACAGGAGACAGCACCTTCCTGTCACACCACAAATCAGGTGCAAATCCATGCGAGAGGACAGATTTCACCCGGGGGCCTGATCTGTGCTCGCTGCCCTGAAGGTCCCTCTCTGCTGCTTGGCCCAGTTCTGACCTAGGAGGTGTCATTGTCCCAGCTGGCTTCCTCAGGAGTGCAGCAGGAAGGGAAGCCCCTCCCTGAATCTCTGCAAGCCCTGGCAGTGCCCAGCCTGGGGACCACGACTGAGGCACCAGCTCACCGGGATGCCCTGGAGCTGTGGCTTGTCAAGCAGGTTGTGCAGTTCGTTCTTAGAGGCCTCTATCTTCTCCTGGTCAGCAGCATCCACCATGTACCTGCAAGGGAAGGGACAGCCCTGAACACAGGTGCTCAGGTCTCCACGGCCTTGTGCTGTGCTGAGGTGCCACCCCCAAACCTCCTCCCACAGCAGCTCACTGCCCCCACTGGAAACTGGGCCAGCACATCGAGGTGGTTGATAACAGGATCCTTCCACCTCTTCCCAATGATGGCTGTGGAGCTGAGCCCCTCAGGTCTCCCAGGGGAGTGAGGGAACACCTTATCCTTGTCTCTGCAGCTGTCACCCTGCTGACAGCAGTGAGAGGCTGGGCAAGGGAAGGCCAGGCAGAAGAAACTGCAGGACACACATTGTCTCCAACAGCACGTGCACATGGCAGCTCCCATGTAAACACCCAGGACAAGCAGAGAAGGCAGGAGAAGCTGAGGATGCAGAGGTGACAATGAACCAAGAAGGGGAAGGACCTCCTCATCCCATCGATGGGGTAATCTTGGGAGGGGCCATGGAGCACGTGGATGTGAAGCTGGTGGCCGCCAATGCTTCTTTGAGCAGAAGGGGAAATTTGGGAAAGGATTTTGTTCTTAAAGGCCAACTTTTATCCAGAAAATTATGCCAGTGAAGCCAAAACTTGGGTGAGGAAACGATCAAAGCAGCCTTGATTTCAAAGATCAAGAAGCTGGGAGAGAAGGAGTGAGAAACACCAGCTCATCAGGCTATGGGGAGTTATTTAAAAATAGGAAAAGAGCTACTAACTACTAAAGTGCTTAACACAGGAAAATGGGAATGCTGGGCCAAGAGGGAAAAACATCCCCAGGGACTACCCCAGCCCTTGGTATGTTGGGCACAGGGGAGAGCTGAGAGCTAAAGGGAAAGGAACCTGACACAGCTCCATGTGATGAGGGCAGACTGGAGTGCAACCTGGATCCTGACAGGTCTTTTTGTTTCCTGAGAACCACATGGACCAAAATTCCGACATTATGGAAGGAGGAAGCAAAAGGAGTGAAAAGACAGAGATTCTGTCATTTCCAGCAAAGCTCATTGTAATAAAAGGTGTAATAAAAATCCTCCTGCAGGTCCAAGGCCATGTCCCACCATGGTGACAGTCTGCAACAGCAGGAGCAGACACCACTGTCCCAACATGCAGAGCAAGCAGTACCACACTCCTCCTCCCCTGCCAAGGCTTAGAGTTGGGAAGAGCAGCACAGAAAGCAGCCCCCCAAATCTCAGGGGATGGTCACTTGGGAAAGATCCCATAAATCTCATTTTCTGACTGGGTTTAAGGAACCCCAATATGGTGTCCCAAGATGAGTATTTGTCCTTTGGAATAGGCCAGCTGCTTCCCATGAGTGCCTTGCCATTCTCACCCTGAGCCTGGACTCCCTGGGATTGCTTTTCCTGCACTGTTTGCAAGCAGGGGACACCCAGGGACACTCAGATTTGCTGACTCAGTAGCGGGTGAGACTCCTGCTCTCAGCACAAGACTTATCTGGCAGCACATAAACATCCTGACCTGGAAACCAGCCTCTCCTCTGGGAAGGGCTGAGCCCCATGACCGGGTGTGCTCAGCCCCTGCAGTGAGCAGCCAGCACAGAGGATGCATGGGAGCCTGGAAGGGTGAGATCTGAGGAACAGAGCTGGACTGAGGGATGCTGGAAGGGAAGAGAAGGGTCTGGAACAGCTGGAGGGACCTGGCTGTCCTTCGCTTAAAGCTCATGTAGACATCAGTCCCCAAGGGAAGTATCTGAAAATAAGGAGGCTCAGGGGGACCTTCTCAGTCTCTCCAACACCCTGACAGGAGGGTGGAGCCAGGTGGGGGTGGGACCCTCCTCCCAGGAAACAAGCAACAGGACCAGAAGAAATGGCCTCAAGTTGGAGCAGGGGAGGTTTGGGTTGGATATCAGGGAAAATTTCTTCCCTAAAAGGGTGTCAGGCCCTGGCACAGGCTGCTCAGGGTAGTGGTACAGTCACCATCCCTGGAGGTATTCAAAAACCATCTGGGGACATAGTCTAGTGGTGAATATGGTGGTGTTGGGTTAATGGTTGGACTTAATGATCTTAGAGGCCTTTTCCAACCTTCATGATTCTGTGATGATTCAGTGATTCCAGCTCCTGACATGGGTGTCCAGCTCAGGCTGCAAAGGCACCGGAGCTCCCCTGACACCCCAGAATCCCGGGGTGGGGAGATGGCCCTGGCCCCTGGCAAGGCTCAGCAGCAGCAGGGGTGACAGCAGGGCTCTGGGGGTGACAGCAGGGCCCTGGGATACTCACACGATGGCACTCACTCCACGGCAGTACCGCTCCCACATGCTGCGGAACCGTGGCTGCCCCCCGATGTCCCAGAGCTGTGACAGGGAGATGGCAGAGTTACCCTGGTGTTACCCTGGCACCGTGCCCAGCACCCCACACTCCTGCCCGACACTCTTCCTCCCCCATGTGGCCATCTGGGGCATTCTGGCCGTGCACCAAACCCACCCCATCCTCTCCTCTTCAGCTCAAACCTCAGGAGGAGGCTCCTGACTTGCTAAAGAAGGGAGAAACCTCAGGAAGGGGAGCTGGAGGATGCTGAATCCCCCTGCATGTGCCTCTGCTGGCATGGAGGGACCCCTGGCCCAAGCCAGGTGCTCCTCCCCATGCTCATCACACTTCCTGCCATCTCCCTGAGGCACTTCCCATTAAAGAACATTCTGCACATTCTCAAAAGTGTTCCTGCAGCAGCCAGAGATGCCCCAGCCAGCTTCTCAAGCCTGTCCAACAGCTATTTCCCAATACAACCCCAGGCCCTTTAAAAATCCACGTAGAACCCTCCTCTTCCTCTGCTCCCAAGGCAGAGACCACCACTGCAAGCCATGACCTGTTTTCCCCAGCACTACCACCTTCAGCAAGGTGACCACATCCATAAGCCAGAGATACAAGGAAACCTCCAGTTTTGCAGCCCAGACTGGCTCTTACTGCACAAGTCTGGATCCCCTACAGTCCTTCCCACCACCTCCTCTGGTGGGTACCTAAAGGACCCTAACAGGGCAAATCTTTCACTTCCAGGTGCTGGAATCACAGTCCCTGGAAATGTTAACAAAACACGTGGATGTGGCACTTGGAGACTGGTTTAGTGGTGAACATGGCACTCCTGGTTAGACTCAATCTTAAAGGGACTTTCCACCCTTAATGCTGCTGTGCTTCTATTCTATGAGCTGCAGCTGGGATCCCTGGGATTCTTCCACCTCCAGCAGAAGAGCCACCAATCTCCCTCACCCTCACCTTTCATCCCAAGAGCCCTTAGCAGCAGTAACAACTGCATCTTACCTTTATGGTGACATTCCCTTTGGTGATCTTTCTCATGTTGAAACCCACTGTGGGGATCATGTCTTCATTGAACTGTCCTGACTGCAAGGAACAAGGTGAGACAGCGTTAGGAGGCAGAGGCACAGGGCCAGCCTGCCCTGGGAGGGCAGCAAGGCTGACAGCCTGGGATAACCCCAAAGGCTCTGCCAGCCCTGCCCTGGGCAAGGTGCAACCCTCCTGCAGGTCTATGCCAGGAGCACAGAGCCCAGGAGACACGGTGCCACCAGGACTAGGGAATGCTGTTCTTTTCCAGCTGGGAGAAAGCCCGGTGAGCAGAGGGAAGCCATTGTTTCATTGTGCCAGGCTTGGTGAGCATTTTGCATATAAATCACCCTCTCTTTGTACATTTTTGTTATTAGTAGTGTTGCTCTTATCTCGTTGCTGTTTCTAGTAAATTGTTCTTATCTCAACCCATCATCTTTGCCTTTTGTGCTTCCAGTTGGAGGGGGAAGGGGAAGCAAGAGGCAGCGAACACCTAACACCAGTGGGAGCACCAAGCTGGGGAACACCATTCCTAAACCATGACACTGTGGTTGCTGCAATGGGCACAGGTGCCCTGGGTGCCCCAGTGCAGTCCCCAGCCCTGCAGCAAGCTGCCACCCTCAGCCCTGGACACACTGTTGGTGGGCTGGGGGCTTGTTCATCCCAGCTCTCTCAAGCCCTTTGTGGAGGAGGCTGAGACCTTGCTCCTCTGCAGTGACCTCTGGTGAGGCAGCCCTGCAAGGACCCCGGGGTTTCAGGCTGGGCTCCCCACCCAGGCAGCCACCTCCTGCTCCAGCTCCTTTCCAGCTGCAAGTCCTGGGGGCACCAGCATGTTTCATGCTTTGGATCATTTATGGCCCAGCTCAAACCAGACTGACTTCTGCTTTCAAGCTAGAGCTGTCTGCACTGGTTCTGTATTCTGCCTGTGTTGGGTGACTTGGGCATCACAAAGGGCCCCCTCTCACCCCCAGAGCTGCTCCCAGTGCAGCTCCAGTGTCTGTTGAGTTTATGCATCAGATGCACGAGATCCCTGTGGAACGCTGTGGAACGGGTCAGGCCTGTTGGAGCAGTGAGCAGGAGCCATCCCTCTGTTGATGCTGGCTCACCAGCCCTCGTGCCCAGCACCACACCAAGGGGTCTTGTGAGAAACAACTGCTCACTTTGAAAATTTTAAAGGTTTATTAAACCTTGACAAAAATACAACAAAAGGACTAAATAAGGAAAAATTACAGCGCTGGGAGCCCCTGTGACTATCAGCCACGTGCTTGTCTTCAAAATGGATGCTCCCCCTTTTCTACCTCCAGCCCCTCCTAGAGCCCTGTCAGTCACTCCTTCCTTGCTGTCCAGGGGTGGGGGGCACTTTCTCACACCTTGGTTGGAGGTCAGGTGTTGCCATAGTAACGAGCCAATCCTCCCCAATGCCCCCAGTACCAAGGCCATCCCATAATAACAGTGCTGGGGGGGAACACATTGCAGTAACATAACTGTACATCTACAAAACTTCTCTTAACACACACATAATGTTCACCCCTTAACTGTGAGAGCCACCCCCTCAGTACTCATCTCTAACAGTCTGGCAAAGCCCACCCCACGTTCCAGGGTGCTACTCAAATCCCACGGCTGCAGGACAGGCCCAGGCAGAGCAGCTCAGAGGGACATTACAGGCAGTGCCAGCAGGGATGGGGCAGCTCTGGGACAGGAGACAGGAGCTGGCACAGCCCTTCACCTCTAGCAGCTTCCCTGGGACTCAGACCAGGCTTATGGCCTGTAAATGCATCCTGGAGGAGGCCATGCTGCAGAATGCTGAGGAGCCAGTAGGCAGAATGTTTGACAACCAGGACAGTGCAGCCTTGGGGATTTCAATCGGTGCCAGAAACCTGTAACAACCACCAACCATGGCCAAACTCATCCCAGCAGGTCTTTACTACCTTAAAATCCTCTGTTTCTTGAGGGCTTTTCTCTTTGTTAACACAAACCTCAAAACAGGAAGTCAGTTTATGCTATTTTGTCGTAAGATTTTTGTGCCTAGTTGAGCCTGTGGCTCCTCCAGATGCACCACATCAGCAAGTCCCCAGGGTTTTCCTGCCCGCTTCCAAAGGCTCTGCAATACACCCTACTTCCCTTTTTCAGATCCCTTTTGCATTCAGCAGCAGAAGCCAGCAGCCAAGGGGTGCTCAGACCATGCTGCACCCAGAAAGCACTGTGAGGAAGGGCATGGGGACAGGAGGGGAAGCAGCCAGGGATCCACAGGGGACATCTCCTATGGGCTGAGTTCAACACACAACTGAGCTTTACGAAATGAAGGAATTCCCAGGCTTTGATGGGTGGGCCTGGGACAGCAATTGCTGAAGAGCTCTTGGAAGCTGCAGGCATTTCCCTCAGGGATTCCAGACCTCATCATGGGATCTGCTGGCTGTGCAAAAGCCACACCAGATAAGGTTCCCATGTGATAGAAGCTTCTTCCAGGAAGGAGTGAGCTGCAGGAGCCAGGAGTCACTACTTCTTTCCTCCACAGGTGGGACAGAGCATGTCTGTGTGAGTGACCACAGCCTTGCTCCCTGCCTCAAACCCCCCTCCCACTGCAGCACCTGCCTCCAGGCTGTCCATGGCCAAGGGGCCAAAACAAAACCCCTTGAGCTGTCCAAAACAGGCTGAGCAGGGAATACCCAGCACTGTGCTCCAGGATGGCTCACACGTGCTCCCTGCTGCCCCAGCACCCACAGAAGCATCTTGCACATGCTCCTCCTCCATCAAGCTCATCCTGCATCAGCTGCTCTCTGAAAGCAACTCTCAGTGGTGGAAACACAGTTTCCTCTTCCCTCTCCAACTACCCCTGACGCCCCACAGGGTCCAGCCATCCACAGCTCCACTGACAGGAAAGCAGGGAGCACCCAGATGGAGACAAGCAAAAGATTCACTGGACACATTCTTCCCCCAAATTTTGGTTATGTAATGAACATAGCGTCCATGCTCACCACGAAGATGATGCTAAGCCACACCAATTGCTTAAGAATGGAATTCTTAAGAATGCACAGAATGACTAGGTTGGAAGAGACCTTCAAAATCATCGAGTCCAACCCAATTCCACTGGGAAGCACAAAAACTGTTGCAGGCAAGATGGATTTTGTAGCTACAAATGGCAGATCAGGTCTTTACAAACTCTAGTTCATTGCTGGTTTTGCCAGGGTCACCCACGGCTCCGCCCAAACCACTTCTGCCTTGGTGCCCTGCCTGGAAAGGCAAGAGACCTTTCTGCCCAGTCCCAGCACTTTCCAGTTGGGTCAGTGGGAGAGGTGGCCAGAATTCAGCTTTGCCAGGGCAAGCAGTACCCCAGCTCATGCTGAGCCCATCCTGACACTGGGCACCACATCACCTGCCACTTCAGGCATCACCCCTGGCTCAGACAGGGCCTGGGACCTTGGCTCACTGCCACATGCAGAGAAACGACCTCAGCCTTCCCCTGCTCTGGTGAGCAGCATGCAGGGCTGAGGTGGCCAGGCCCTGCTGCTCACCGTGGCCAGGTGGCAGTCACCCTGTCCCAGCACAGGATGACACTGCACTGATGTGAGCTGCTCTAGATACATCACTGCTGGCTGTTCTGCAGCCTGCTCCCCAGAGGGCAGAGACAGCAGTGCTGGAAGCCCAGCCCTGGCTCTCTGCAGTTGTGTCTCCACCAGAGTATGGCCCTCTGTGGGACAGAGGCAGGAGCCCAAAGCACCTCGGGTTGGGTGTCTCCCACCACTGCCTGGACCATCCCCAAAGCTGCCCAGCCTGGCACTCCTACCATGTGGCACTTGAGTCCCTGCCAAACCCTGTCCAAGCTCTAACATGGAGGGAAACTTATATATAAAAGAATAAAAAATTTTTTATGATGTGAGAGGTGAGGCTCTGGCACAGGTTGCCCAGAGAAGCTGTGTCTGCCCCATCCCTGGAAATGTTCAAGGTCAGGCTGGATGGGGCTTGGACAAACCAGTCTAGTGGAACGTGTCCCTGTATGTGCCTGCCAATGGTAAGGGTGTTGGACAAGGTGATCTTTAAAGGTCCCTTCAGACCCAAATCACTCTGGGATGCTATCTCAGGAAAGCCACACTGTCCATTTTTCTTGGCTCATGTTGACAGAGCTTCCAGCAGCAAGACAAGACTTTGCCTCAGGTAGATTCTCCTCCTCTTCCAGGAATATGGAGAAACCCCTCAGAAAACCTGCCACCTTTTGCATTAGGAAGCTAAGGTGCAAAGACATACCTGTGGAGGGCCCAGGTGCTGCATCTGGAGGCAGAATGACCATGAGGCAGCACGAGAACCATGAGGCAGCACGAGATGGCACAGCCATCTCCCACCTATGCTGGCCCTGCCAGACCCCACTCAGGGGGCACACCCAGAGCTCCTGGGAGAGGTGGACATCAAGACAGACCGGTGCAAATACATCAGAACATCTCCCTGCTTCTTCCTCAGCACCTCTCTCCTCCACCTCCCCAGCAAATCCTGGGGACCTTGCACACCTGGAGCTGCATGTTCCCTCCCAGGCTCAGGCAGCAGAGCACATCCTGCCCAGATGGGTCAGCTGGCTGGCCAAGGGGTCAGCATCTCTCTGGGGATGGGTGGGAGCAGGTGCTGAGCTCTGCAGTCCTCTGAGCCACTCCCAGGCCATGCCTCCCTGGCAGCCCTGCTGAGAGCTGGCTACCTGCCCCATCTACCATCCTACCTGGTGCCAAACACGAGGCTGGTGGTTTCACAGGATGGGTCAGACTGAAAGGACCACAGTGGGTCACCTGATCCAACCTCCCTGCTCAACCAGGATCACCCCAGAGCAGCATTAATAATAACAGCATTATTCCCAGACAGCTCTGGAATGTCTCCAGGGAGGGGGACTCCACACCCTCTCTGAGCAGCCTGTTCAGTGCACAGTCACTCCACAGAAAGTTCTTCCTCATGTCCAGGTGGAACTTCCTGGGCATCAGCTCCTGTCCATTCCTCTTGTTCCACTGCTGGGCTCCAGGGAGCAGAGTCTGGTGCATCCTCTGACCCCTCCCTGCAGACACTGACAGACACTCGTGAGGGCCCCTCTCAGCCACCTCTTTTCATCTGTTTTGCTCAGCAGCCTCAGCTCCCTCAGCCTGTCCTCATAAGAGAGATGCTCCAGTCCTGTCAGCATCTTCACAGCTTCCACCGAACTCGCTCCAGGAGCTCCATGCTTCCTCTTGCAGCACTGGTCTGAATCACTTTCCAGGCAGGGCTGGAGCACAGGATGGTGCCCCAGAGCCCCCACCACATGTGCAACACCCCGGCACTTGTGCCTTCACTCTCTTGGAAGGCTCTAGCACAGGTAGAAAGCACGTGATGCTAAAAAGCAGCAATGTTCTCTTGTTCTAACCATGGCCTGCGCTGCCGACGGGTTTTGGGACCCAGCACCTGCTGAGGAGCTCTCAACACCCTCGAGTCACCCATGGCACCACCAGACTGGAGAAAAGGCAGCTAAAAGCCCACTAGCTTCAGGTTAAATCAAGACCAGGTGTATCTACAGTTTTCACTTCTCCTTGCAGGAAAGACTTCAAGCCTCAGCTATCAACAGCTAGGAAGAGAAAAAATAAGTCCTGGAAAATCAAAGTTCCCAGCCCAGGCAGGTGACCCAGGAGGAGTCACCTTGATCACAGTTGCCTTCAGCAAAGCCCTTGCCTGGCACAACCACAGCCTGGCTGCTGGTGGGAGCCACCCACCCTCCAGGGAACCAGAGTCCACTTTTCAGTTAGGTGCAGCTACAAATCCTGGAAGGACATTGCCAACCCCCCCAGAGCAGGTCCCAGAAAGGACCTTCTCCCCTTCTTGTGACATCTCTCCAACAACACCAAAATCCCATACTTCTTCAGTTCAGGTTTTATCCCCCCACAAAGCCCAAATCACAACTATTTCCCCTTCCAACACCCCCATTGCAACACCCTAAAGCCAGGCACCTCCAGACCTTCTCAGGCAGTTCCTGCTGAGTTGGCATTTCCTGTGCCATGCTTCTATTTCGCTGTGCCAAACAAGTCCTTCTTTCCAGGATGTCTCCTCAAAGGTCGGTGACCCTTTTTGTGTGCATCTGCCACAAAACTTGAACTTTCCAAATAACTTGAGAGGCCAAACCCAGCACCCTGAGCCTGACTGCTGTGCAGGGGTCTCAAACACCCCACAGCAGACCTGACAGACCAGCAGGCCATGGTGCCAACTTCAGCCACCTTAAGAGCTGCTATAATTCCTCAAAGTCCCTTTTCCCTACACCAGCAATCCTGGCTAAGTGGAGAGAGTCCCAGTGCATGGGTCTCGCCAGTGGGGTCTTGCTCACAGTAAAAGTGCCAGGTACAAAGTATTTACTCACAGAAGCAAACCCCACAAAACTCACACTGAGCCCTGTCTGCTCCAGATGTGGCTGGGAGAGGTGGAGGCATGTGGGGAACAGGGAGCCAAGAAACACCAACCCTTGGGGTTTCCAGCTCTGTGCAGGCAGAACAGTGCAGCGGGTCTGGGATAAAGCTCCATCACCCTTCACAGCTTAACTGGGTGATTAAATCCAACACTAAATTACTTTGCCATTTTTAAGGTAGCCTGGGTACTGTTAACAGGCAGTAGCACCCAGCAGATCAAGAGCAGGAGCAGCCCACACGTGGCACTGCCATGTCCCACCCTAGCATGGGATTGCAAAAATTGACTATTAAACACGCAAATGGCAGGGAGAGGTTCCCCAAAATTAGGATTGGTGCTCAGGGTCACTGCCCCACAGCCAAAACACTCCCTGTCCCCAGATGCTGGTGTTGGTTGATGGGGGGAACCAGCAGGAGACTGGAGCACTGGGAAGTGACTTTCAGCAAAACAGCTCGAGAGAAGGAGTGCCATCGTCTCCAGGATGAAAATCATTTTGGGGTGTCCTCTCTCTGCCCCTAGACACTTCAAGAAGGACATTTTTGTCCCTCAGCACCTCCCAAACAGCACAGCTCTGGTGCAACAGAGCCTCTATATGAGCTGAAAATCCCCTCTGACAGCCCAGCAGCTTCCAGCACCCTGAGCAAGCACCAAGAACTCGCTCTGCTTTGGAGCTATGGCAGGCATGGCCTTCGGAGCCACGTGCAAGAACCAGGGACCAGTGAGGGAACCAGAGCGGATCTGCATCCACCTCCCTCCGTGAAACCCTCCGGGGGCAACAGCCCAAAGCCACCCCTTGAGGATCCTTCGGCCTTACAGCATCACGTACTGAGAGGGCCAGAACAACCGGAGACCGCCGAGCATCGCCACGGGTGAAGCCACGCCCTGGGCTTCGGGATCCAGGACACGCAGCTGCTGATCCTCTGCTGGATGCAGGGACCCCGCGGGATGGAGGAGGCAGCGAGGCCGGGGCTGGAGGGGCCCGAGGCACCCAGCTGGCGCTGGCGCTGGCGCTGTCCTGCCCGCTCGGCTGGGTGCAGGAGCAGCCGGCACCCACAGCACGCTGCTGCCGGCCGACGCTTCCCGAGGAAGGTCGCCAGGCAAACACCTCCCACACCGGCCCCCGGGCAAGGAACCCCGGTGGCACCGAGCCCGGCAGGGCCGTCACGAGGCCCCACCTGCGCGTCCCGGCGGCACGGACGATGACAAAGCGCCCGCTGTTAAGGGTACGAGAGCGGAGCTCCCGCAGTGCCCCGGGCACTGCCCGCCCGGGGCACCGGCCCCGCCACTGACCGCTGAGAACGGCCGGAGCTCCGGCCCTGAGGGACCTGCCCCGGGGCCCGCTCCGGCTGCGGCCCCAGAAGCCCGCTCTGCTCCGGGGATGCGGGGAGCAAACGCTGCGGTTTGCCTGGGCCGCCCTGGGCTGCACCCCACACTGTACCCGACACTGTACCCCACTACTGCATCCCGCACCCCCTTCCCAAAGGCATTTTCAGGCTGGGGTGCGGCAGGGCGGAGACGTTCAAAGAAATACCCGGGGTGCCATGGGGACATGCAATAGGGGTACAATGGGGATGCAGTGGGGGTACAGTGGGGGTGCAATGGGGGGTAGAAGGCGCGGGGATGCAATGGGGATGCAATGGGGATGCAATGGGATGCAGTGGAGGTACAATGGGGTGCAATGGGGGTGCAATGGGGGGGTCTAAGGGTGAAGCCCTGGGTGGGCACGTGACCCCTCGGGGAAGGGGCGATGCGGGGCGTCCCCGGGCTCACCGCGATAACGTTGACGAAGGTGGTCTTGCCCGAGTACTGCAGCCCCACCAGGGTCAGCTCCATCTCCTCCTTCCAGAACAGCGCCCGGAACCAGTCCAGCAGCTTGTTGAAGAGCGCCAGCATGGTGCCGGCCGTGCCGGGCCGCGCTGAGCGGGGCCGAGTTGAGCCGAGCGGAGTCGGGCCGGGCCGGGCCGAGCAGACCGGAGCC
>WBNO01022195.1:247987-502635 GCA_013400575.1 Peucedramus taeniatus
CCGGACAGCCTGGGATAGACCGGACAGCCCGGGATAGACCGGACAGCCTGGGATAGACCGGACAGGCTGGGATAGACCGGACAGCCCGGACAGCCTGAGATAGACTGGACAGCCTGGAATAGACCGGACAGCCGGACAGCCCGGACAGCCTGGAACAGCCTGGACCATTCCATAGCCCTGCCCCGGTCACTGCCGGCATCCCCGACCCTCGGTAACCCGGGGCTCCTCAGATCACAGTATGGCCTGAGGGACGGGGGTTCACCCTCGTACCGCTGCACCCCACAGCCCTGCACATCCCCCCCTGCACCCCGACACACTCGTACCCCCAGTTCCCCTGCAGCCCACACCCAAAACCTCCCTGCAGCCTTCCCCCCGTGCCCCCTGCACCCCGAGTATCCCCTCAGTCTGCACTCCTGTGCTCCCAGCACCTCTGCACCTCTTCACCCAGCACCCCCACCTCCATCACCCTGTGCCCCAGTGACCCCCGTGCTGCACCCTGCACCCCTGGCAGTGCCCTGCCACAGCTGGCACCAGCCCCTCCAGCCGTGCCACGGGGCACACCCCATTCCTGCACCTCTACCGGCCCCCCCACACACCTGGGAGTGCCGCTGGGACCCCTGGCACACACGGCAGGACCGAGCCAGCCCGTGGGGCTGCCCCTCTGTCCCCTGGTGTCACCTGTCCCCCTGGTGTCACCTGCCTAGGTACAGCCACGGCAGCACCTGGCCAGCGGCCAAGGCAGGAGCTGCCCTTGGCCATGGGTGCCCCTTGCCCAGGGCTGGTGGCAGGTGTGTCCAAAGGAGGGCATGGCAGGGTAACACCAGGGGTGGCGGGGCCCCAGCAGGGACCCTGGCTCCTGAGGCTCGGGGAGCACTGCTGGGTGACGGGGGGACCTGGTGTGATGGGACCTCCATGGGCACAGAGAGCACATCGTCCACCTGCTGTTTTCTTCAGTGATGGGCCAGTCACTGGTTTGGTGGCTTTGGAGGCTGTGCTTTGACCTGGTGCTTGGCCTCAGGCCTCAGTTTCCCCAGGTGATATCTGTGTGGTGGCTCGGGTACAGGAGGCAGTGGTGCAGGGGGTAGGGATGGTTCAGGTGCAGGGAGGGTTCAGGTGCAGGCTGCAGGGGGTGCAGGGATGGTTTGGGTGCAGGCTGCAGGGGATTCAGGGATGGTTTGGGTGCAGGGATGGTTTGGGTGCAGGCTGCAGGGGATTCAGGGGTGGTTTGGGTGCAGGCTGCAGGGGGTGCAGGGATGGTTTGGGTGCAGGCTGCAGGGGATTCAGGGAGGGTTTGGGTGCAGGGATGGTTTGGGTGCAGGCTGCAGGGGGTGCAGGGATGGTTTGGGTGCAGGCTGCAAGGGATTCAGGGATGGTTCAAGTGCAGGGTTGGTTTAGGTGCAGGCTGCAGGGGGTGCAGGGATGGTTTGGGTGCAGGCTGCAAGGGATTCAGGGATGGTTCAGGTGCAGGGATGGTTTGGGTGCAGGCTGCAGGGGATTCAGGGGTGGTTCAGGTGCAGGGATGGTTCAGGTGCAGGCTGCAGGGGATTCAGGGATGGTTCAGGTGCAGGGTTGGTTTAGGTGCAGGCTGCAGGGGGTGCAGGGATGGTTCAGGTGCAGGGATGGTTTGGGTGCAGGCTGCAGGGGATTCAGGGAGGGTTCAGGTGCAGGCTGCAGGGATGCTGAGGGTGCTGGGGGTGCAGGGGTGGCAGAGGTCCTGGGGTACTTGAGGGTGCAGGGTGTGATCAGTGCAGGAGAACTGGGGGTGCAGGGTGTGGGGTGTACAGGGGTGTGCAGGAGAGCTGGGGGGCAGCAGTCAGGGTGACACTGGGGTGCAGGGGGTGCCAGGAGCCCCGAGCAATACCACAGGAGCTGACAATTCCCACCTGGAGGACAAGACACAACCCAAAGGCACAGCTCCCTCCAAGGATGTTCCTGTGAGACCTGTACCCAGCCTGGTGCCACAGCAACCTTCAGCCATCAGGCTGGGCCCTGCAGCCTCAAAACCCTCTTGCTTTGGCTCTGCTGGGCTGTGGGGTGCAGAGCTGCCCCAGGAGGGTGCTGGCTGTGCCTTGGCTGTGCTCTGCTCTCCCACGCCGTGCTGAGCACTCAGGGCAGGGGCTGCCTGGCTGTGCCATGCCAACAGGGCTCACTTCCATCCATGTGGGATTTGAGCCAGGCCTAAAGCAAGGACTAACACACCAGGCCGTTTGCAATTCCCTCACAGCAGGTCCTTTATTGCAGCAGTGCTGGGGAGAGCCCACGTGTAGAGGTTGCTGGTGCTCTGTGAGAGACAAAGTGCTGAATCCACTGCTGGGGCAGCCTGAGACAAATGTGTGTGCAGAGGAAATAGGGAAACTGGGTTGGGGTTCAATTCATCTCACAGGGAGTATCATCCCCTAACAATTAATGGTGGGGAAGTTTCCCTCATGTGCTATAAGTCATGGGGAAGCTGACTTTATTTTTGGAGACAGAAAGCATTTTGCTTTCCAAGCTGCTGCAGCCTGCTCAGGATCCCTGTGCTCCTGAAGGGAGGCCTGAGGAAGCAGAAATATTGTTTTCAGTAATCACCCCATCAGAACTCCTCATACCAGTGAAAAATTAATCATTCCCCAAATCTTGCATGTAATTTCTGCTCAAAGATTTATTTTTTTTCATAGAATCAGAGGATTGTTCGGATTGGAAAAGACCTCTAATACCATCGAGTCCAACCATTATCCCAGCATTGCCATGGTCACACTGAACCATGTCCCATGGTGACTCCACCAGGGCCTGGGCAGCCTTTGCCAGGGCCTGGCCACCTTTTTGGTGAAGAAATCTTTCCTAATATCCAATCTAAACTGTCCCCAGTGCAACTTGAGACTGTTTCTTCTTGTCCTGTCCCTGTTCCCTGGGAGCAGAGCCCAACCCCCCCGGCTGTCCCCTCCTGTCAGGAGTTGTGCAGAGCCAGAGGGTCCCCCCTGAGCCTCCTTTGCTCCAGGCTGAGCCCCTTTCCCAGCTGCTCCTGGTGCTCCAGACCCTTCCCCAGTTCCATTCCCTTCTCTGGACATGCTCCAGCACTTGAGGTGTCTTTCTTTTCATGAGGGGCCCAAAACTGTACCCAGCATTCGAGATGGAGCCCCACGAATACAGAGGGAAAGCAGATTTTTAATAAACATTCCAGCCCAAAGAATGTCCCTACACCAGTTTAGGGTTTCCCCCTCTGTATTCCTGTAGCACTGAAGCTGTTAGGGATTGCCCCTGGATGTTCCTGCAGTCCCTGCCACAAAAACTGCCCCTCCAGTGCTCAAACCAAACTCACCCCTCACAGCAGGGACTACAGCTCAGTTGTTGACCATCCCCACACTGGGAGAGACATGAACAAATTAGCAAAAAAGATCATTTTCATGCACTATCCCCACTCCACCCACTCTATTTCCTTTACTCCCATCAAGGGGAGTCAGCCCTGACAGGTTTGGCTGTTTCCCACTGGTTTGAACCAGGGTCCCAAGCTCCCTGCAGAGGGTCCATGGTGGCATTTGCAGGGGTGCACCCTTGCAGCTCTGTCCCCCATGGTGTCATCCATGGTGTTCAGGCCAGAGTTGGGGCTGGGCAGAGTCCTGTGCAAAAGCTGGCACCACCCCAGGGCCTCTCCAGACCTGAGATCTCCAGACCTCTCCAGAGCATGTCTGACATTCCCGGGAGGATTTGATGTGGTTGCTCAACCAAATTCTGTAAGGAAACAGATGTCAGGGCTGTGCCACCCCATATGGGTAAGGAGAGGCTTTTCCTCCTGCTTCCCTGGCTGAGTTTAACCCTGGCTTACCAAGGAGCAGCACAAAGAGCTGTCACTGCCCTGTCCCTCAGTGTCCCTGGTGCTCCCAGCCCCCAGGCTGGCTCCCTCTGGCTCTGGCTGGGTGCTGCTGTGGGCCTCATCCTCTGTGGGGTCCCATCTGCTGCAGGTGCTCCCATGGGGCCTTCTTGAGATCCTGGGACCCCAGTACTGCCTGGAAATGTCACAGCATGCCCTGAAATGTCTCCTTTCCAGGTGATGGCTTGGTCACTGATTACCTGGAGTCCACGGGTGTTGTTGGAGCCTGTGGTTGCCATCACTCACCTGAGAGCAAAGCTGTTATTAATTACTCAAATTGCTGGATTTTGGCACATGATCTGCTTTTCCAAGGACCTGCTGAAACAGTGCTGTGTTTGATGGCATTAAAGTTTTCCACCAGCTGCAAGTGAATTTGGAGCATTTTGGGTCTATTTGCCACCACCAAAGCTGGTGTGTGCCACAGTGGTGATGTGTGCCACGTGGCCACCATGTTTTGTTCCTCCCATCCCAGTGAGTTGTTGCAAGGGGAGGTAATGGACTACCTGGAAAACCCCAGGCCAAAATTACAGTTATGTGGATAGGACAGGATCTTGTATCTTTATACAATATACAAATATACCTAAATATTAGGTATATTCATACCTAATATATTTTCTTAGATGTAAGAAATAAATGTTTTGCAAAGAGGGTGCTGAGGCCCTGGCACAGAGAAGCTGTGGCTGCCCCATCCCTGAGAGTGCCCAGGGCCAGGTTGGACTTGGAGCAACCTGGGATAGTGGAAATAGTTTGACTAGATGGACTTGTAACCCAAACTGTTCTATTATTCTCTGGAGGAAGGACTTTTCCTGAGCCCTGGGCAGGATCTGGCCTCCTGGAACATGGTTCTGAGGATGCTGCAACCAGGGCCACCAGTGCTCTGTCTGGCTGGGCTGTACCTCCCATGGAGCACAGGAACACCATGAGCAGGACAAGGACAGCTAGGACCATACCCGGGGTTTAAGTGGGAGAGTGAGGAACAGGAGCAATCTTGGCTGTGCTAAAATTCCTGGTCAAGCTCAGGGGCTTAATGCTAGCCCAGAGCATGGGGAAGCACGAGATTTTGGAGAGATTCCTTTCTTCTGTCTGCTGGCACCCTGTGCTCTTTATGGACCAGGTGAGGCAGCTTCCCAGGACACAGCCAGAGCAGATCAAACCTGTCACAGCACATGTCACAGCTGAGATGGCCACAATACACAGAGTATCACCATACAACTTCAGCCCATACAGAGCAACCACACCACTTCAAAGGCTGCAAACCTCTATCTTCCTTGTTCTTTAGCCCAACCTTTTATCCCCCCATGTTCATGCATTGCACCTGTGTGCCCTCTGTTCCCTTTGTGACTGGTCAGCACACCTGGGCACTCCATGGCTCATTGCTGTCAGTGCTGCTCACCTGCTTCTCACAGCTGCACCCACTGGGGATGAGGCTGGGCTGCTGCCCCCTCCCAATTACCACAAACTGTGTGCCTGCACAAACCCTGCTGCACCCCTGACACAGCGTGAGCCCAGGAAGGGTTTGGCAATAACACAGGTGAGGGTTCAGCACAGCCCCCAGCACTGATCTGGGGGTCAGGGCACAGAGGATGGAAAGAACTCAGTGGCCAGGTAAGTGTGGAACAGATGGAGCTGGTAAAACTGAGATCAAAAGGCAGGAAACCTGCTTAACTGATCATAATCTGCATCAGACAGCTGAGCTGGAAAAACTCCCAGCACTTGATGGGGAATCTGGGAGGAGGTGACAACATTCCTGGCCCAGCTGTGATCCTGGTGCTGCTCCTGCATGCCTTGGGAGACCCTTGCCCTGAGCCTGCCCCGAGAGCTCCTCTGGACAGCAAACTGAAAGCATGAGGAAAATGGTGTGTATGCTGCTGCCCAGGGAGTGCAAGAAAACTGTCCAGGTGCAGTTTGCAAGCCTTCAACTTCTCCTGCCAGATGGCAGTGGGCGAGGAAAGACTTGAGGAAGGGGATGCTGAATAAAGCCTGTCTCACAACTCAAACCTCTATGGGTGTCTGAGACGCCATTAAAGGCAACAGTGTTACACCAAATGACCTGAGAAGGCAGAGTCCTGAGCTATGCATTGAGCTGCAGGGAGCTTGCAGAAGCTCCACAGCCTCTCCAAGTGCCTGAGCATCACACAGGAGTCCCACAGAGAACACAATTCCCCCCAAAGCCCCTGGCTGGGCAGGCTGGGGCATGAGGAAGGGCTGACCTGGCGCTAGGAGCAGGGGGATTTCTCTGCCAGGGTGATGGAAATGCAGTAGGTGGAAGGATGCCACTTGAGATCTGCTCCTTTTCCTGCTGCTGGATCAGGAAATGGATTTGTTCCTAGTGCCAAGGGAGGGAAGTGGGCAGGGAAGACCATTGGGCAGTGATTCAGCTGCATTTTGGGGACCCATGGAGTGGTGAAGGGGTAGGTGATGCACACAGTCCTGAGCTGGGGAAGCTCAGGGAGCCCAGGCAGGCTCAGACTCATTCAGCAGGAAGATTGAGCCTTTTCTCCCTGGATCTCACACTGGGTCATGTCAGGGCTTAGGACATAGGCAGGCACAGACTGGGCAGATCCCATCCCCTTCCCAGCCCTCACTGCCCAAGTGAGTGTCTGATGCCCACTGGCAAGGGCAGCTTTGAATACCTTCATAGTACTTCAAAATGCTTCACAGAGTATTTCCATCTCCATGCTTTACAACAAAATGTTTTTTTCTGTCTTCTATTTTTTCCTCTTGGATTTATCAGTTAAAAAGACAACCTAATAAAACCCAAATATTATTTTGTTCTGATTTCAGAAAAAAAACCCAAGAATTCAAAATTCCCACCCTCATGTAACAAAGGCAATTGGGAACACATCACTTGCAAACTGCTCTTGGGAATCTCCCCTGCTAGGGAGAGGGGAGATTTGGGTTGGATACTGGGGGCAATTTCTTCCCTGAAAGGGGGGTCAGGCACTGGCACAGACTGCCCAAGGAGGTCATGGGCTTGCCATCCCTGGAGGTGTTCAATAAACAACTATACATGGCAATTCACAATATAGTTTGGTGGACACAGTGGGGATTTGATCAGAGGTTGGACTTGATGATCCTGGAGATGCTTTTCAACATTAATAATTCTATGATTCTACTTTAAGGCTGTTGAGAAGGTGTTGGCTGAAGGTGGAGAGGAAAGCAAGCTGTGGAACACTGTTAGCTGACCATGCACCAAGCCATCAAGGTGTGTCTTTAGTAAGAAGAGCTTGGTGGTGCATGTTTGGAGCAAGCCCAGCCCTGCCCACAAAGGATGCGCAGCCAAGACAGAGGCTCCATTTATTTCAGGGTAGTTCCACCAGCACTGTGTCTGATAGGGTGAACATTTGTGTGCAGCTGAAAGGCAAACCACACTCCCAGCATCTGCCAGCTGCAGTTCCTCCACACAGCTTGCTCTTCTGGTTCAGGATCTTGCACCTCTCAAAAGCCAAAGCTTCTTTCTATGGGTGAAATCTCCCTGGAGCCTGCAGCAGTGGCCACCTTGAGCACCCACTGCACCACCTCACCTCGCTCATCCCCAGGGTCCAAAGCCACAGTCCCCGTGGGTTGGCTCAGCTGTACTCATCCCGAGGGATGCTCACGCTGCTGCTCTGTGGCCTGGCAGCATCAGGAGAGGTTTTGGTGAAGGTGTCCCCGAGGCTGGTGCAGGAGAGGTCAGAGCAGGGAGCCACAAGCCCGGTGGGAGCCCTGTGCTAGGGGCCTGCCCCCTCTGGCAGCTGGGAAGCGTAGAGAGCCAGTGTGTGATGGAGGAACTGGTACTGCTCGCTGGTCTGGATCATCCCACCTCTGCAAGGGAAAGGCAGGGCCTGCTGACACTTCACCAAACACAGAACCCTGCTCTCAGCTCTCTGCTCCCAGGGCACAAATATTACCTCTTAACCAGCAATGTCAGGATGCCTCTCAAACAGGCACCAGAGCAGCCCAAAGAATAGAGGGGTTCACAAGCACTGCTGGGCCGTTCAAAAATGAGATTAGCAGCTGATTTGGTGCTAATTTTCACCTGTACTTCTTGAAAAGTGGCCAGGTGGAATGTTTCTGGGTTGAGTGGCTAAGCTGGAAGGGAGGAGCAGATGGCTGCCAGGTTCACAGCCCCTCTCCTCTCCCTCATGTCCTCATGTCAGAGCTACAACAGCTCTGACAGCAGAACCAGCCTGGCACTGGGAATTGTTTACTATCCACACACCTGCATCCCCCAGCCACCCTTCTGGTTTCCAGCAGAAATAGTCCCCATGCCCCCTTGGGATGCCCATCCCCGTGTCTCTGCCACATCCCTCCCACAGCCCTGCTCTCAGGCTTGGCGCCCAGCAGGACCCTGCAGGGAGCCACCTGCTCTGTGTACCCACCTGTCTATGCGCAGATGGCACACAATTCCGAGGATATCCACCTCCCCCTTGTCCTGCAGCTGCTGGCACCCGATCCTGGTGGCAATGAAGCAGCCGGTGCGGCCGATGCCCGCGCTGCAGGGCAGACAGAGCTGTGTGAGCACCCACAGCACCACTGCCTGCACTTGCATTGCTGAGCTGGGTGCACTCCTGGATTGGTTTGCTGTGATTTCTTCCCAGAGGGATGCTGGAGTCCTGGCCCTAGCTGCCAGACCGAGGTTCTGAGCCAGGCACCAACAGCCGTGGGCTGGGGTCGCTCTGCCAGGGCAAGGAGTGTGGCACAGCCTGGCTGAGGCTGCTCTGGAAGCACAAAACCAGTCTGTGCCCATCCTTGTGCAGTGCAGGGGCTCTGCAGCCCTCCCCTCCCAGCTGGGCTCTAAGCCCAGCACAAGGTTTGCACTCAGCCTGCTGCAGTGCATGCTGCACATTCCATAGGGACAACCAGGCACTCTGCTCCACTGTCCCCAAATCTACTCAGCAAGGAGAGAGAATAGGCAGAGGCCACCTCCTGCAGGAGGGCTGTCCTGAAACATGGCTCCACATCCAAGCCACAGGCCATGCTTGGTGGCACAGGGAGCAGGAATGGGTCAGGTTCAAAGGGACCAACCATGGGGTCACTTGGTTCCATCTCCCTGCTCAAACAGGATCTTCCAGAGCAGGAGCTGTGGGTGTCTGGTGGGGCTGGTGGCTGGGTCCCAGATGCAGACCCCTCCTGCTCCCACCCTGATGGACCCAGGTGCAGGATATGCCACTCTAACACCACCATCCTGCTGCCAGGACAGGAGCAGCTGGTTGACAACTCTGCTGTGGGTGGCTGTGCCCTGGGATTTCTGCACCACTGCGGGACCTGTGCATGAGGACTCGCGTGGGATTTTCCCCTCAGGCTGACCCCGAGGAGAAGCACAGACAGGGCTCAGGTGAGGTGCAAGCTCTTACCTGCAGTGCACCACGATGGGCCCTGGGCTGGCTGCAGTCTGCAGAGCCTCCTCCACCTTGGACACCAGGTGCAGCAGGGGCTTGGCTGACTCGGGGGTCTGCTGGTCCGGCCAGGAAGGGAAGAGGATGTGTTTGACCTTGCGGCATTCCTTTCCAAGCTTTTCCAGCACAGGACAAAGAGAGATCAATGGGGATGTGAGGGCAAAGGCCAAGTAAAACAGGCAGTTCCGTTCAAGCAGAGCTCAAGCAGCCCATACCCATCTCAGCCACTCTCCTCCTGAATCCCTCTCTGAGCCTCTGCCAGACATGAGGGAGAAACCCCTGGGCCAGAGCCAATGGATGCGTCCCATCCCAGAGGATGAGAACAGATGCAGAGTGTTCCAATACTGCCACCAGAGTCCAGGCAAAGCAAGCAAGATCCTTTAGGCTGGTGTCAGCCCAGGGTGACTACAGAGAGCCCAAGGGGCAGAGCCCAAAGACACAGTGCAAACACAGCGGGCTGGTGCTGCTCTGCCCAGCTGACCCCTTCTCCTCTGTACCCCAGGGCTGGCTCCTGCTCCCTCCCAGCCTCCCCAGGCTCTGCACACCCCTCCTCTGACAGAGGGCTCCTGAGAGTCATGAACCCTCCTCTTTCCTGTCACAGAGCACTGCCATCTCACTAGAGACCCCAGGGGTGTCAGGGGCACTGCTGGGCCCCAATGTGCTCCCTCTGTGTCCCCAGGATGAGGCTCAGACTCACCTGGATGGAGAGATCCCGCACCACGTACTCCACAGACTCGCTCACCCCCTGCACGTGGATGGTGAAGGGGCCATAGGTGCCCTCCTTCTCGGGCCAGTAGTGGACACATTTCTGGAGGAAAAGGCACGTTTGTGGTTGTGGAGATGCTCAAGGCACCCAAGGACCTTCCTCAAGGACGTTTGAACTGTGCTTGAGTCAGTGCTCTTGGGAGGGGGCAGCACCTTGGGGGCAGTAGGGGAGCAGGAGGTCGATGTAGAGTGATACAGAGGGAAAGCAAAGAAGGAATAGATCCCTACCCCTGCACCCTCTCCCCTGCCCTGCCCTGGCTTCCAGGCCCCAGGGATGTGTATCCCTGCTCAGCCCAGGAAGCTTCCAGATGCAGCAGGACCCAGGCACAGGGAGGCTGTCAGCTGGGAGAGAAGGGAACAAGGACATGGCCAGGAAAGGGTTTCCAGTTCTCAGTTCCCCCAGGCAGGTGCTGTTGACTCCCATTCCAGAAGCAGTGGGCAGCAGTGCCCCTCTGGCCCCCCAGAGCTCTCCCCTGGGCTGGATCCCCTGCCTGAGAGCTCTCAGCCCCAACCCTGGGGGTTGTCCTAAACCCTTTATCCTATTATCCAGCTGGTAAAGCATGCCCAGAGCACACAGCCATGTGAGGAGGAATATTGCCAGAGTGGGCCAAGGCTGCAGCCCTGGGGATCTCCTCCTCCACTTGTGATTCATCAGGGAACCCTCAGAGACAAAAGCACAACAAGTGGGTGCACAGCCCCACATTTGGCCTGGCACAACCCTCCGGTGTTATCAGTACCCCACTCCCCCTGTGCCCCTAGGCCTGGGCAGGCTCGGTGGTACCTCCTTGCGCTCCTGGAGCTCGGTGATCATGACGATGAGGGGAGCCTCCTCCTGCCACACCATCTGCCAGAAGTCGGTCACGGTGTTCAGCAGGGGTCCCTGGGTGGCGATGTACTCCCGGGGCCGCCCTGCGTAGCCCTGCCGAGCACAGGGCCTGTCAGGGAGCCGGGGCACCCTGCGGCCACTGGGGGCTGTCCCCAGCTCACTCCGGCCCTTACCGTGATTTTCTCCTCTGTGGTTTAGAGGCTGAACCACAGGTGCTGTTTCCTACTAAACCTGACCTTAAAATGCTTTTACAGATCTGCTGAGGAGCCACCAGGCATCCTCCCCACCCCACTCATCCCATCATCCAGGAGCATGTCCATGTAGCTGGCCTTGCACACCCAAGGTCACTATCAGTGTGCCAATAGCTGATGGATGCCTTGGCGAGGCAAAGCTCACACAAGGAGCTGCACTCCTCACCGTGGGCATTTCCACAAGGACAAGCAGGAACCCCTGTTTCACAACTCCAAGCAACCTCTGTCTCCAGACACTTCTCCTTGTATAAGATTGCCAAAGGTGTAGAGAATCCAGGCCTTCCCAGCAATCTGTTATGCTTTGGTCTCACAAGAAGTTGCACTGGCCCAGCTAAGGGACAGGAAGGTTTCCAGGAACGTTTTGCAGAGCCCTATTTTCATGCCTCGAGATGATTAATTTTTCCTGGGAAATGTGATTTTCCATTCAGGAGACCTGGGGGTGTCAACCCTGGGAATTCCACCTTCCCCCCACAGCCACGCTTAAAAGCATTTCGTGGAACACCTTCAGCAGGAAGAGCATCAATCCCAGGTGGGGCTGATGTGATCAAACACCTGCAGAGCCCTCCCAGATTCCTGTGCCTCCCAGGCATGCCCAGGCAGGCTAGGTTGCCAATTTTGTGATGTGCCCACAAATTCCTGCACCGCTACACCTCTGAAGAGGCAAGGGGAAGGAAGGGGTCAGGAAACAGCAGCTGCACACAGGGGTGTGTGAGCACAGGCGTGCTCAGTGTGCACACCTGTGTGCAGGTGTGTGTGCCACAGGGACAGGAGTGCTTGTGCATTGTCAGCAGTCAGGTGAGACAGAGGGGATGCCAACAAGAGGGGGAGATGTTTGAGTTCTGGATGCTGAGAGTTTTAAACTTTCTGTGCTGACAGACTCTGAGCCCCAGGGGAACACTATGCTTGACCTGGGGCTGTAGAGAGGGCTTCCAAAATTGATTAATAGCACTGGGATTATGAGTGTGTGGTTTAGTTAGAAGTGTGTAATATCACTGAGTAGAAAACTTACAGTTTAGAGTTTTAGAATATAATAATATATATAGAACTAAAATAGAAGTTTTACAGCAGTTACTAGTCCTTCTTCTTCGTAAGTTTAAGTAGCATTGTGTAATTAGACAAAAAAGCCCACATTGCAGACTTTGAGTAATTATCTGAGTTATTGAATTAAAAGTGAAAATAATTTAGGTGTCATTTCTTAATGAAATAGTTAAGCCTTAAAAGACTTTGTAAAGAAAACTCAGCATCCCTGGGTGTCCCACGCCCCGGGGTGTAGGGACAGAGTGCCAGTGTCACCTGAGGTGCAGCTGCCAGACTGCCTCGGCAGACACAGCTCCTCTGCTGCCCCTGGAGCTCCCAGCAGCTCTGGGCACAGTGCTCCTGTCTCAAAGGAGCTTTCACCTTCCCTGCTCAGTGCTGGTTGCTGCTGTCTCAGTGGATCTCAGCCACAAGCACCCATGGCACTTCTTCTTCTGAGTGAAAAATCAAAGAAGAAATGCTCCTGACTGTCCTCCAGCTCCACCTCCCAGGGCTTTGTCTGTCTCCCCCGACAGCACTTTTTGTGGGCTGCTTTTCCAAGTCCTGCTTTCCCTCACTGCCTCACTCACAGCATCCACGGCCCCCCCTCTGCCTTCCTGGCCTTGGCCAGCCCCAAGGGGAGGGTGCTGCAGTGAGATGAATGGCTCAGCCAGAACCCTGCCCGCCGGGCAAAGCTGGCACCTGGCTCACACGAGATCCCACCCTGGCAGAGACTGCAGCCTGGAAGGGTTTGCACAGGGATGGAATCAAAACCAAATTGTCTGAGTAACACCTTAGGGTCTGGGGATTACGCAGTCTCTGGAAAGGAACCCCACCATGTGCCAAAAATAAGCCACACCCCATCTTCATTAGCTCTCTTCCTGGGAAATTGCAACAAGCTCCCTGAGCAGAGAGGAAATTCCAGGATGTGTGAAGTTTGAGGATCTCTGAGCTACCATAACCTGCTGACACAGCTTGCCTCCCGTGGCTTTGCCAGACAATGGGCCAGTGTGTGAGGAGGAGATGGAGAAGCCATTGCAAGGGACTCTTTTGGGGTGCTCAGTGTGCCCAGGAGCTGAGAGCAGCTCCCTCGTGAGACTCTCCCACCACAGGAACAGTGTATCTGCCCTGTGCAGATGGAGCCACATCTCTCCAGCTCCAAAAGGGTGACAAGTTAAGTCTGCTGCCCCAGGGCAGCTACAGGAGAGCAGGTGACAGTGCCCCAGCATGTGTGACCCAATGTGGCACCTGCAGCCTAGTGCCCTGGGAGCCCTGGGGGGACACTCACTGTGATGTAGTTGGCATTTATGTAGCTGTCTTCCTCCTGGCTCCCAGCCCTCCTGAGGCAGACCCGGCTCTCAGGATCTGAAAGATGTCACAAGTCTTACCAAGGGACTGATCCTGCCCATCCTCCCTGCCTCGACCTCGGGGGCTGGAGGCTGAGTCCTTCTGCTCCATGCCATGCCCAGAGCAGTCTGCACCCTCCCTCAGGCCTGTTCTTGTCCCACTTCAGCCTCACTCCCCTGGCAGGGCACAGCCCAAACCTGCAGGTACCATAGAGAGCAGGTGGAGTAACTCAGCTGCAGTGATCCCCCAGGACATCCCACAGAACCTGACTAGAGCCCAGCTGAGTCCTTAGAACATCCTCAGCCTTTACACTCTCAGGACCATGCCCTTGGGACATGTAAGGCCCCACGAGTGCTGCACACCTGGGTAGGACGCCCCAGGGAGCAGCTCCCCATGTACCCCCAGCACTGGGTGCACCCCTGGAACACAGCACCCAGCTCCTGCAACATGGGCACAAGGAGCAGCAACAGCACCCAGGGCTGCCCACCCCAGTGCCAGGCCTGCTCCGAATCATCCCTCACCCACAGGCAAACACAATGGGAGGCAAAGGGACACAGTGGCACGTACTGGGCAGAATGGTTTTGTATCTGTCCTTGAAAGCACGTCCAGGGATTTCCAGCTCCTCCGGACTCACAAAGTTGGGTGGGATTTTCTGCATGGGGAGAAAACAGCCATGAGGAAAAGCCCATTGCTGCCACTTGTGTCCCCTGGTGGTGGCAGACCTGGCTGCCCAGCAGGGCAGAGCTGACCCAGGGGCATCACCAGAGATGCCAGCTCCTGGAAGGAGTCTTGTCTTTACTCCAGTTGTGGTGGGACTCCTTCCAGAGAGGCAGACTGGGAGAAGAGCACAGCATGGGAGGGCAGAACAGGGTTTTCCAGGGACCCCAACAGGACATTTGTGCACCAAGGAGCAGGTGGGACCTGGGCACCCTTCCCCTCTGTTTGCCCACATCTCCTGCCCTCCCACTGGGGCTGTGGAGCACAGCTGGGCTCAGAGCCTGATGTTCACCCCATCAGTCCCAGCACTGCCAGCCCCTGCCAGCCCTTCTGCGAGGAGGGAGAGGGAATAATCTCACCGAAAACTCTTCCTGGAGCTGTGCCAGGCTCTGAGCGTGCTGCTGGAGCTCCTGTTTCCTCAGCACGTGGCTGGATGTCCTCAGAAACTTCAGTGTGATGTCCCGTGGCGTGCAGACAGGCTGGATGGGCTCCACGTTTCCTAGAGAGCTCATATCCAGCACTAGCGACACATTGGAGCCCCTCCTGAAAGGCACAGGGGTCCCTGGCTGACCTACTGCCACCCCAGGACAGAAGGACAGCCCACCCCACCATATCTTCAGTGAAAACGACCCCACACTGAGCAAAAGCCAGATGGAGATCCCAGCAGATGGGGAGATTGAGGAACGAGGAGCTAGCTGAGTATTTTGCCTTTCTGCTGGGAAGCCCCTGAAGGACCGAAGGTGTCGAGATTTGTCCTGGGCTGGGTGGGGGCCAGGGCTGCCTCCACACTCAGACCTGGCACCTGCATGTGCTGGCAGGAAGGAATGGCAGGGGAGCCCTGGGGATGAGCAGTGCCATGGGTACCCTGAGGCACACTCACCTCTCCTGGAGTCGCACATGCTTCTTGGCAGAGGGACTGGGCTTGTCCGGCTTGTCCATGTCCACTGCAGCTGCCCGGGCTGCCAGGCTGCCCCTATGAACTCTGGAGCACACCAAGCAGGCTTGGACCATGCTGCAGCAAGCACGGAGCCCTCGTCCTGAAGCACAGCAGGGCCACACGGGGGGCTCTCAGCTCCGGCGAGATCATGGAGCCATCAGGGGAAAAGCAGCTGGAAAAGAAAAGTCAGATCTGAGAGATACCACAAGGCTGGATGGAGCCCCCACAGATGGTCTGCAAGCAAGGGATGGATTTTAAGTCCTCAGTTGTCCTGGAAGCAGGACGCCCAGCCCCTGTATCCATGCAGATAGCCAGGAGATCTCCCAGCACAGTCAGCCTCAGGGATGCCTACAGCACTGCAGCCCTGCAGCCCACACTGGTGACCCTGGGCATGGCACCAAGAGCCACCTGCTTCCCCCGAGGGGAGGAGACCCAGTCTGGCAAGCACGGTCTGGTTTGGGGGAGCCCCAGATGCCCTCCACCTCTCTGGAAGCACACGCCCTGTGTTCCCAGCCCTTTCCCACCACATCCCCCTGCCTCATCCTGGGGACATGGTGGGGAACAGTGAGTGCTGGAATGTCTGAGCACAGCAGTGCTCTGCAGGTGACATGAGGTGGCTGTAGCCACTGCACAGAGCATAGCCATCTCCTGCTGCAGGGACACACAGACCAGGCACCCTGAACAGCCTCATGTCCCTGGGACAGCCTCCTCCATCCTGCAGGTCACAGCAACTGCCAAGAGGAAACTGCTTTATCTGGGAGGTTGAGCAAAAGGAGGTGGGGCAGCCCAGCTGGGGAAGGTGCCAGACATCCTCCAGCACCAGCCATGGGTCAGCCCTTGGCAGGGCTGCCGAGATGCAGGTGATGTTGCCTCACCTCTGGGCACAGTTCCTCACGGTGCAGGCAGCACCCTGGGATCCTGAGCCTTCTTCTCATCCCCTGCTTCCTCCGGGAGGAGGAGACAGACCCACAGAGACAAGGAATGATTCAGAGTCAGCTCTTGGTGGGCAAAGAGTGGGATCCCAGGCAGCCCATCTGCTCAGGAGGTCTTGTGGAGAGCTGGGCTCCACATGGTGGTTGGGAACACAGCTAGGGCAGGAGCTGCTCCCCAGGATTCCCTGCTGCCCAGTGGCATTTTTGGGAGTGGCAATGCCACCACTCCCACTCACACCATCCCCATGCCCCATGCAGGGTGTTCTCAATGCAGGCAGGACAAGAGCAGGAGAGATGCTGACCAGAGACAGCCCAGGCTCCCATCCCAGTCCGGCCAGGAAACACCTGGGAGATGCCCAGGGAAGAACCACGTTGCCAGCACCTGCAGGAGAGCGCTCACATGGCCTGCCAGCATCCCGGCCTGCCTGGCACTGCCATCCACACGCACATGCCCACCGCCCCTGGCACGGGCCTGGCGCTGCCCGGGGGCTCTCCTGTCCGGCGTGGGTGGCCTGGGGGCTGCCTACCTGCTGCCCTGTGGCGAGGGCTCGTCGGTCCCGGCACAGGCCCGCGGGCACCGCGTGCGTCGGCCTGACAGCACGGTCTGAAAGTGTTCAGGAAGCTGCTTATCAAAGGAGCTGCTGCCTCTGCTGCTTCCTCTCCTTCCTTCTCCCCCACCCCGGCTGCCGCCCACACACATACCGGCCACATCTCAGCAGCTCGGCTCTGCCTGCCCGCCCAGCCCTGCTCCCCACCGGCCAGCCTGCCCGCGGGCCCGGCCCGGCCTCCCCAGAGCCCTGGGCTGTCTCCACAGGCAGCTCCCATGGAGCTGCTGGGGTGTGCTCGATGCCCTCTGTGACATGCCATGGCCAGCACTGGTGCCACCCATGGGGCACAGAGGGATGGGCAAGAGCCAGCCATGGGCTCACTGGCAGGAGGCGTGAGGCAGGTTGCTTGGCATGGTGCAGTGGGGCTGCTCTGGGGGCACCACTCCCCACCTGACCCTCAGGAAGCCAGGATGAATCCTCCCATGCCTGCTGTCCTCTTGCCCAGGCCGTGGCCTGGCTGTTCTCCATCCCCCTGGAATGTGCCAGGGCTCGCTCAGTGCCTCCCACCCTCAGTGCCTACCCGTGTGCTCCTTGTGCCACCCCACCGTCCCAAGCCCTGCACATGTGGGGACACCCCTCTGCACCCACAACCACCCCTGGGTACCTCAGGGTAAGACAGGTGGGCTCCCCCTCCCCAGCAGGGAAGGGCAGGGGTTATTTGGGAGACACAGGTCCCTGGGGCCTGGCTCAGGTAGGCCAGGTCTGCCCTTGTGGCACTGTACGTCCTTCCTGACACATCCCCACTGCTCTTCCTGTTTGCTCGTGCCCAGGTTCTGCACGCTTCCTTCCTCCTCAGCCCCCATCCCCCTGTGCTGCAGCAGCTCCTGCTGTACCCCAACAGCCCCACGGACCCCAAACACCTTTCCAGTGTCTGCTCCGAGGGCTGCTCTGGCTGGAGCCACCCCAGCCCAGCTCCCTGAGGTGACTGTGCTGTCCCCTCGCTGGAGAGCTGCATGTCTGTGCACACACGTGTGTTTGCAGGTGTGCCAGAGCAACAGCTTCCCTGGGCAGCCCTGCCAGGCCCTGCCAGTGCCACCCAGTGCCACCCAAGGGCTAGGAGATCAGAGGGAAAAGTGCTGGGCTTGGCCAGCAGCAGAACAGCCTTATCCTGGAGAAAAGGCCACCAGCACCTGTGTCTTACCTGCAGATCCCAGAGTGGCCGGAGGATAGACTGAGGAACTGCTCTGTGTCCTGTGTGGATGAAAGAACACATCTGTAAGGCCTGGAGGCAGTCCCACCACACATTGCCCTTCCTTCCCCCTGTCCCTGACAGAGCTCAGGAATTGCTGGGATGACCAGCACTGTGGAACTAAACAAGGTGTCTGCTCCCAGTAGGAACCAGAGTAAACAAACAAGGATCTGTGCTGGAGTAGCAGGCTGTCAGACATGCAGAAGCTTCCTGAGGTGGGACTGTGTCTGTGCTCTAAGTGTGGAGGGCACCTGTGCCATCTGGGTGTCTTTGAGCTTAAGGGGTTCCTGAGGATAGAGTGTTTTAGGTGGGAAATGGGGGTGTGCATTCTATCACCATCTGTCAGAGTTGGGGCAGTTATCTTCTGTCAATTGGGCAGTTTTCTTTATCTCTCCCACAACCAATCCTCCCTCCAGGAGATCTCTTCTGTCCATGGCCAGTGAATGTCCCTGCTTGGCTGATAAAATTCCATCATCCCACTGGGAGATGCTCTGCCCAGGGGAGGAGCCAAGCATTCCTACCTGGATCCAATCTGAGCCTGGGAACAGCACAGCAGCCTTTGCCCACTGCATTCCCAGAGGAGCAGCTTTCTGCTCCACTGCATTCCCAGAGCAAGACCAGGCCCATCTCCAGCACCCCTGGAGCTTCAGAGGAAAACCCCACCCTTCTCCAGGATCCCTGCTCCAGCAGAGCCACCCCTGGCACTGCAGGAGGAGCAGCCACCATGGAATGGGACTGTGCCACACCCTGACCCACAGGGGGTCAGCTCCTCTTCTCACTCTGGCAGTGNTCCCATTTCAAGAGAGGCTCCTGACCTCCTTAGCAGAAACCTGTCTTTTCAAACCAAGACCTAGAGCTAAGATGCAACCCCCTGGAGCTGCTTTTCCTGCCTTTTGCTGGCCTGATCTTGCTGCCTTCTCCCTGTTCTGTTCCTCTGCCACTGGTGGACAAGCTCAGTGTGGCATTGGGGCACAGCACATGGAAGTCACTGGGAATGTGTGCCCCCACACTCCCTCCCAACCTCCCCAGTTACCTGTGACAGGGAGGATGGGGACAGCTGGACCCTCACAGACCTCACAGGGTCCAGGGAACATCCACAAATCTGCCAGCACCCCAAAGGAGCAAAGCAATGAGGCTGTGAGAGCTGGGCTGTCCAGGGTCCCTCACTGGACCCAGGAGGCAGCACAGCACATCCTGATCCTCTGCACAGAGAGCAGGAGACCTGGGACAGCACTGGCCTGTGGGAGCTGGATTTTGGCTGGTTTTCCCCAAAGGCAATGGGAACCTTTTACCAACACATGATTTTATGCAAGACACAAACTCCAGCTGCAAAAGGGGTATGGAACAAAGGCTTTTATGGAGGCCAGGAGCTCCCTGCGTGCTGCTCGTTTCAGTGATCTGTGGCCCAGGGTGAATTAAGAGATTTGATGGGCATTTTAAAGAATTTCAGCAGTAAGTCCCTTCTTCCTCCTGCCAGGTTCTGCCTTAGTCATGAAATGCCCCTGGATGCTGCAGGAAAGACACTGATGCACTTCCTTTGCAAAATGACTTATTTGGTTCCACTCGAATTTGGTCATGACTAAGGACCCCACTCAGGGCAGAAAGGGGAAGCTGAGATGCTGGGATGCAGTGTATCCTCTGCCTCTGAAGCATCACAACACCAAGGTCCTCATGCCCAGGGATGTCCTCAGAAAAGCCTTGCAGCACTTTTCCTCTGCTGCTCACAGACCTCCCCATGCTGCTGGCTTGGCTCTGCCAGTCACATGCCTGCCTGTGCCAGCTGCAGCTAACCAGGACACCCAGGATATAGCCTCTGGAAACTACACCTGGCCCCTTGGGCTGTTCCTTATGCAGAAAACTGATGGAGACTGAAGGCACTGTCCTGGCCATGGCAACTCACCCAGGATAGGAGGAATGCAGTAGGGATGTTTTGTAGGGATGTGCCATGGCCCAGGCTCCTAGGAGCAGAAAAGTTTGCACTGCTGAGATGTCCTGACCCTTACACACCTCTGGTGGTGCACAACTGGAGCCCAGTGTGCTCCCATGTGCCAGCATGGCTGCTCTTCCTCCCTTCTGCCAAAGCACCAGTGTGCTGAGGAGGTGCCTGTGAAGGGAGAGCATGGGAGGGGACACAGACCTCTGGAGACCCAGAGCAGGAAAATGAAGTTGCTGGTGGAAAATAAGGCATGAGCTGGTAGAGACAGACTGGATGTGAGGAAGACCAGGAGCAGAGGGAATCAGAACACACTGCTTGACCCAGGGCATTTTTCAGTTCTCAGTGCTGCCTGGGCAGCAAGCTGTCCCCTGTACCTTGCTGCACCCACCTACATCTGCTGCCCTCCTGGGACTGAGCCCTGCCCCCTCCTGCCCGCCCGCTGGGCACACAGCAGCTGCACACCCACACATGCAGAGCAGATGTCCCTGGTCACTCTTCAGTGCCCATCCGTGCTGGTGCGCAGAGACCTCGAGCAGGGAAGTCCAGACATGCCCTCCCTCCCTGCCTCCCCTGGAATACACCTTTGGGAACATCACTTCTGGCCACCTGTGTCCCTGCTTGGAACACGGTGCTGCCAGCTGGCTCCTCCTGAGGGACACAGGCTGGGCTCACAGAGGGGTGCAGTGGGGAGCAAAGAGCTGGGAGGTGCTCTGGCCAGGACTGTGCCTTTTGTGTGCAGCCCTGCTCGTCCCATGTCACATCACCAGCTCTGCAGCAGCTGCATCAGGCTGGCCTGGGGAGCAGAGCTGCTGGACCCGACAAGCAGGGACTGCTGGGACCAGGGTGGAGCTGGTTTTGAGGGGAGATGGTGTCCAGGCTGGGGCACTTCCCAGCCCAGGGTCAGTTTGATGTAAGGACAGGACCAGGACACCAGGAGAGCCACTGCAATCTGGTGTGAGCGAAGAGGAACCTGACAGTCTCCAGGGGCAAAGCCCAGGAGGGGATAGAAGGAACCAACACTGAAGGAAATGGCTCTGGGCAGGTCACAGGCTGTGCCCCTCACCTTCCTGCCTCCCTCCCCTGGTGGGGAAGGACTGGTGAGGTCCCAGAACAGGAACATCCCTTGTCCCACAGCATTTCTTTCTGCTCTGACCTTGGTGGCAGCGGGGTGTCAGGGGTGATGGTGATGCCCAGAGTGGTGCTGGGAGGGTTGGTGATGAACAGATGCACATGGAGGGAAGAGTGCCAGCTGTTACCACACCAGCCATTCATCCTGGCACAGCCAGGGATGTGCCAGACATGGGATCCTCTGTGTCCTCTGTTCATGAACATCTGTGCATTAGGATTATCTGTTGGGATGTAAGGACTAGAGAGGTCTGTGACACAGTCTCAGGGATCTTGAAGAGTCCTTACAGGTGTGGCTTTACTTTCAGCAAGATATGGAGTCCCTATGGAGTTGGTGCTCTGGAAAGGAAGATCTGGATTTATCCCTGACTGGTACTCGCTGTTTGTTCACTTGCATTTTAAAACTCCACTTACATGGGGTCATCTTGCACCTCTGGCTATTTCATAGCCAGTTCCCTCTGTGCAAAGAGCACCTTCCAGCTCCAGACTGGGACTTGTTTTCCCACTAATGATCAGCCAATCCTTAATCCTTATGCTCATTTCTGCCCCCCAGCCTCCTGAGCATGGGCTTCCTCACCCAGCCTCCCTGCCCTGATCCACACACCCCAGCACCTCTCCTCACCCTCTCCACTCATCACTGCAGGCCCAAAGTCACCTCAGCCTGGGCAGGCACTGAGCTGGCACCCAAGGCACAAACCCTGCCTGACAGTTTCACTCCCCAGGGCCGCAGACCACACCACGGCTTTGTCCCACCAGGCCCCGTCACCTCTGGGTCCGGCACTCAGGAAGGGACGGCTCTGCTTCCGTTGACACGGCCGGGAGTCAGGATGTCCTGCAGGCTGTTGGAAATTAGCCCATCTCCTCCGCTGCTGCCTAAACATCGCTCGCAGGCTTGAAGGTGAAACAGCTGCCTGGGGACTGAGCAGGCTCTCTGCAAGCTGCCCGATGGGCTGTCGGCAGGGCACAGGAGGACGGTGCAGCCATGCCGAGCATCCCGCAGAGCCGGCCGTGGGGCAGCGAGCCCTCGGCCGCTCACCTGGGGCCGCGTCCCCCGCCCGCCGGCCTGGGGCCAGGTAGCGCCCGGCAGCCGAGGGAAGCGCCTCCGCCGATGGCTTTTCCGGAGAGCAGCGTCTCGCTGTTCCAGCGTCCTCCACGGGAGCGCGTTCCCAAGGACAGCCCCGGCAGGAGCATCCTCCGGGCAGGGCTGCGGAGCTCAGAGCTCGGCGCAGCGCTGCCTGCGAGCCCCGGGCATCCCTCCGGGACGGAGCCGATCCTGGCGAGTCGGAGGCGGCGGTTTGCGACCTTTCCCCCGCGGCCGGTGACAATCTGTGCAGAGTTTGCTCCTGCTGCTGCCTGGCTGGAGCTGGCAGCAATTAAAGCAATTGCTGGTTCGTTTTGCCAAGGCATTGCCGCTGATGCTCCAGCCCCTGTGCTTCTGCCCTCTGCTCGAGGACAAGCAGAAGAGTTTAGGACCTGGATTTCCTGCTTAACTGCTGGATTGTTTTCTTTGAATCACTCGGTTTGTTCAGCCTAGAGAAAAGGAGACTGAGGGGACACCTTGCTGAGCTCTTCCACATCCTCATGAGGGGCCGCGCCAGTCTCTGCTCTCTGTGACCAGTTACAGGACTAGAGGAAACAGCTGGATCCGTGACAGAGGAGGTTTAAATGATAAAAGGAAAAAGTTTTTCACCCAAAAGGTGGTTGAGCACTGGAGCTAGCTCCCCTGGGAAGTGGTCACAGCTCCAAACCTGTCTGAGCTCCAGGATCATTTGGACAAAGCTCTCAGGCACAGGGTGGGATTGCTGAGGTCTGTGCAAGGCCAGGGGTTGGACTTCATAACCCTGATGGATGCCTTCCAACCCAGCATATTCTATGATTCTATGACTGCTGAGTAGAAGCATGTTTGGTTTCTGGAGTTAGATACTCTCCCCTATCTCCTGCAAACAAGCTGAGCTTTCCTCCAAATTTGCCAACAGAAAAGCAGAGCTGGTGAACCACCAGCACCACTGGGCTGGGCTAGCACTGATGCAGAGCTGGTGTTGCTGTGGACTAAAGAAGGTGCCTTGGCACAGGAATAGTTCCCCTGGGAAAAGTGATCTCCTAGGGTGAAAGTGCTTTATATCAGCTTGGTTTGTTCCTCTCCTCATGTGAGCAGAAACTCCCCCTGATCATTTTACAGTGGAGGAGTGTTCCTAAGCCAGGTGTATAGAATCAGGAAATGACAGAAACATTAAGGTTGAAAAATCCCTCTAGGGTCGTTAAGTCCATTAACTGTCCACTGCCATGTTCACCACTAAATCGTGTCCTCAGGGTGTGAGGGTAAAGGGGATCTAAGCCAATACATGGGACCAGACCTCCAAGGTGCTGAGACTGACACTCTAGCCAACAAATGCCAGTGGAGGAGCCACAGAGGGCCAGCAAGGGCCACAGAATGACTTCGTTACCAGGACAGTCTGCTGGGGATGCAGCCCCAGCCCCTGTGGCAGCACCTGTCTCATGCATCTGTCACTTGAGCTTGTTCTGTGCTTTCCTGGATGCCTCCAAGAGAGCTGTGCTTTTAGAAATGCTGTCTGGAAAATGCTGTGGGCTTCGGTTTCCCTTGGGGAGTGAGCCTTGCTTGGACACCCATGGGTTGGCCAGGGGGCACACACATCTTCTCGGGAGGCTCCAGACCACAGAACTGCCTGCAAAACCCTGCAGGCTGTGTGGGCAGGAAGAAGTCTCCCAGGAAGAGGACACCCCCCAGCTCCTCTCTGTCCTCACAGCACACAGGGCAAAGCAGGTCTCAGTGAAAAAGGCACCAAAAGGCCTGAAAATTCTCAAGACTTATCATGTTATTCCCATCCTGGGTCTCTTGGCACACTGCAGCAGCAGGACCTCGTCAGCCCTGCCGGGTTTGCCCAGCATAGCCCTGCTGCCCCAGTCCCTGGGCTGCTCCCTCGGGGGGACACTGAGCCTGGTGACCTCTCACCCATGCCATTATCAGTAACAGGAAACGAGCTGGTCAGGAGGGGCAGGAGACAGAGCCCCAGAGAGAAAGGAAGCGGTTAGAGAGCCGTCACTTCCATTTCTGCTGCACGAGAAGCTGCGCCCACGCAGCCACAGGCACAGGGGAGCAGCACTGCCCTCCTGCAGGCTGGGCCCCTCTGGGATCACCAGGGAGGGTTTATTGTGAAGACACACGTTGGAACCCTGGTTACTGAGAATTTTAGACTTTCTGTGCTGACAGGCACTGACCCCCAAGAGAACACTGCATTTGACCTGAGGCTGTGGAGCAGGTTTCCAAAATTGAATTGTCATTCAATGAACTGGGATTGTGGGTGTGGAGTTTGAATAGAAGTGTGTAATATCACAGGGTGGAAAACTTAGAGATTAAGGTTTTAGAAGATGGTAATATATATAAAGCAAGATGGAGGTTTTAGGGTGGAGGCTGCTCCTTCTTCACCACCTTCTTCATAAGTTTTAGTATTGCGTAATTAGATTAAAAAGACCACATTGCAGGCCACAGGTAGTTGGTTATTAGTAAATTAGTTATTAATTATTAATTAATTATCAATTAGTTTAAGTATTAATTAGTTGTTATTAGTTAGTTATTATTAAAATAAAAATAATTTAGGTGTCATTTCTTAATTGGACAGTTTATCCTTAAAAGGCCTTGTAGAGAGAGAGATGGGGTTCCATTTTTAGTTTGTCAGAGTGAAGTGCTGTAGAACTCAGGGTTTGTGAGACTGTGACATAGACAAGAACTAATAAACATCTGAGTCCAAACAAAAAGTACCCTCTCACACATTTAATCCTAGCAAAAAGAAGTTAAGACTCAACAGGCACAGATCCTCTTCTAGCTTTGATAGCAGCTAGAGAGGTGGTTAAAATAGCCCATACTCAGCCAATGTCTGCTGCAGAAATAGGTGGGGTGAGTCCAGCCAGTGGCAAGTTGTGGGAGTTGGAAAAACAGAAACTTCAACAGATACAGAAGGATTTGATTGGTTATAAAAAGTTATTAAATTTGAAAGTTAATAAACTTTTAAAAGTTTATTAAAAGTTTTAATAAAAGCATGTGTGTATAAGTGAGTTAGAAGCTCATTAAATAAAAATATCCACAATACAGTAAAAGTAAGTAAAAGTGATGTTAAAAAACCAAAATAAACCCTGTAGCAACTACCTATTAGTTTAAAAAGTTATAATTACCTTACAACAAATTTGTTTTAAACTATAACCAAATACTTACTACTTTAAAATCTCACAACCTCTGAGACTAACATTTATCTAAACAATAAATCATTCTTAACCCAAAAATAATCCCATCCCTTCATTACTAACAACAACAATAATAGCAAGTGAGTCACTGCTCGGAGGTTAAGACTCTTAACCCTGCTAAGGACAGGCTGCACATGATGCTGCCTCAGTCCTACCCAGCACAGGGTGGCTCTGTGGATGCAGCTGCCTGGGGCCAAAGGGCCACGGAGGATGTGCCAGCAGCTTGTATTTTAGGAAAAAAATCTTCACTGAAAGGGTGATCAGACACTGGCATAGGCTGCCCAGGGTGGAGACAAAGGCATGGAAATGTGGCTGTAATGGATGAGTACTGAGGGGGTGGCTCTCACAGTTAAGGGGTGAACATTATGTGTGTGTTAAGAGAAGTTTTGTAGATGTACAGTTATGTTACTGCAATGTGTTCCCCCCCAGCACTGTTATTATGGGATGGCCTTGGTACTGGGGGCAGTGGGGAGGATTGGCTCGTTACTATGGCAACACCTGACCTCCAACCAAGGTGTGAGAAAGTGCCCCCCACCCCTGGACAGCAAGGAAGGAGTGACTGACAGGGCTCTAGGAGGGGCTGGAGGTAGAAAAGGGGGAGCATCCATTTTGAAGACAAGCATGTGGCTGATAGTCACAGGGGCTCCCAGTGCTGTAAATTTTCCTTATATAGTCCTTTTGTTGTATTTTTTTTGGTTAAAGTTTAATAAACCTTCAAAATTTTAAAAAAGTGAGCGGTCATTTCTCACATGGAGCTTGGGGACATGGCAGTGCTGGGGCAGTGGTTGAACTTGATGATCTTAGAAGGCTTTTCCAACCTGAATAATTCTGTGATGATCCTTGCACAGCAAGAGGCAGAGCCCCTGACAGCCACGGCAGGTCCCATCTCTGCAGCTGGAGGAGACTGGCCGTGGATAGGCAGAGGCAGCCAGAGGGCAGCAATGCAGAGATGATGGATCTGCCCAATGCTGCTCCTCCAGCTCCTAGCCACAATAGAATGTGGGCCTGTCTGCTTTTGAAAGCTGCTCTGGGTTGTGCTTTCTGGCCTCAGAAATTCAGGAAGCTGCCATGTTGGGCCATGCATGCTCCTCCTGTGATTCTTCTGAGTCCTCCTGGTCTTGTGGCCATAGGTGTGAGCCATGGCAGCTTGCAGCACATGGGGTCTGCTTTGTCCCAGCTCCAGGCATCAGAAATATTCCTGTCTGCTCACAGTGAGGAAGCCATGGTGCTTGGAGCCACAGATGCCCCTGATCTGGAGGAAAAGCAAAGAAACTGTGAGCTTTTTAGTTTCTTTTCTTCTGCTGTTGGGACTGAGAGGCGTCTCTAGCTACTCTGGGGCTGAGAACACCTTTCCTGCCAGCAAGTCCAAGGATGGAGCCATGGAGCTTTCAGCACTTGAGGAGAAATGGAGGGTAGTAACTGATGTCACCAGAGCCCCAAATGCAGCAGAAGTGTTTGGCTTCTTGTCTGTGAGAGCTGTGCCTTGCCAGACAGCAGCTGTTCCACCCCCAGGGCTGCTGAGCACCCTGCCCTGCTCCTGCCAGCTGGGCATGGGGTCAGGGCTGGCACCAGGGTGGTGTTTGTGGTGACCCTGAACAAAGCACTGGGCCAGCAGCAGAGCACAGATGTGGTGCCTGGTGGGCGGTCACTGTGCAGTGCTGCAGCTGCTGGTTCACCATCTTTCTACCCCCACACCTCACCTGTGGCTTTTGAAGGGCATTTTGGGGCAGACTGGGTTCCTCTGTAATGCTGAGCCTACCTGTGGTGCTGGGGCCCAGGTCTGTGATAGCAGGACAGGGCAGCAGAGGTCTGTGCTGCTGGGGAGTGGGCAGAGGATGGAGAAGCAGCAGCTGAGCACTCACAGGGCTGCAGAGAAGTGGGCAAAGGCAGTGAGCTCTGCTCTCAGCTGGGGCAGGCCACCCTGCCCTGCCATGCCACCCCTGCCAGTTTGGCATCACGACACTGTGGCAGATCACGCCCCACCTGGGCACTGCTCCTGCCAGAGGTATCTCCAGCTCCTGTCACAGCCCCTTGGGCAGCTCTGCCTGCCCCTCTCCTGTGGGCCTCCTGAGCCTGTCCCCAGAAGCACTAGGGGGCACACCTGGGTGAGCTTTGGGGTTGCTCATCTTTGAGGAGCTGGAGTCCAGCTGGAGGCCCCACAGAGCCCTGATGCAGCCTCCTGGGCAGGAGATGTTGGGGGGGCTGCACCCTGCAGAACTGCCTGGCTCTGGGGCTCTGGCTGGACCATGTCTGCCTCTTCCTCCATCCCTGCAAGGGGCTGGTCCATGTTTCTGTCATGGTCAGGGATGACTGAGCACACAAGGATCCAGGACTGGACCCTGAGGAGGTCCAGATGGATCCTGTCTCCCACAAGGAGCCAGGACACATCCAAGCAGTGAAACCCTCCCTGTATGGCAGCATCCTCTCTGCTGCCTCTTCCCCAGGGATCAGCCAGGCCCAGGGGCTGACACAGTGCACACTCTGCCATGGCCCCTTTTAATAATGTGCAGTAAAGGACAGGAAAGGTATGTTTGTCAATGGAGAAAATATCTGTGTGGAGACCTGCTGGGATGGTGCCAGCAGCCCTGGTACCCTCCAGGGCAGAGGGGAGTTTCAGTGACAGGTAGGGAAGAAGGAGGAGAACGGGGCAGAGGGCTCTGGGCTGGAGCAGGGGAGCAGTGGCAGGAGCTGGGTGGGCACTGTTGCAGTTAAAGCTGATTCGTACTGAACATGAATCCTGTTATAAATAAGAAACCCAGCCCCGTTCTATAAACCAGCCTCTGGGCTGACTGACAGAGGTTTCAATCTATAACAACTCTCCTAAAATACAAGCATTTGAATGGTTCAGAGCCTGAGAGGCGTGGGGATTAGACCAATGGCTGTTTAGAGCTGGGACCTTTGAATTGCCTGTAAAAGCAAGCCCCAAACAATAAACCAGGCTGTTTGGCTGATGGACAACAGAGGTCTGTCGTGTGTTACATCTCAGATTAATGAACATCACGTGTCAGGCACCACTAGGCAGGGGGACCTTACCTGTGTGCACCCTGCAGACAGGCTCAGGGGGAGCAGGGACGGCCCTCAGGCTGGAACAAGACTGAAACTGCACAGGACCAGTCAGGTGCACGGCCTGGGTGGAGCAGGAGTGGGGGAGATGGAGACAACGGGGATGTGCCACAGGGAGCCCTGGCCTTGTCTCTGCCTCACCCTGCAGGTCTGCAGCACCGAGCTGTTCCTGCTCCCCACAGCACCAGCCAGAGTGCACTTGAGACATGGGGTTAGGAATTAGAGGGGTATTGATGAGAAATAGGTATTTAGATGAAATATTTAATATTTGCTGCAATTGACTGTGCTAACTGCTTGTAAAAGGAAGACAGGGTATATGTGAGGGACAGGGTATATGTACTAAAGCAACATGAAAAATGCATGGATGTGTGATAAGGGAAGGATGATGTTCATCAAAACAGGACAAAGTTACAAGGCTACCAAAATAACAAAGCTCCTCTAGACCCCCAAACCAGATCAAACCAGCCTCATGGTTTGGACTGTGACCAAAGGATCAGTAAGCATGCACAAGAAGATTGGGTGAGAAAGTCAACTTTGATGAAGACTAATTACTTCATCCCCCTGAGACCCCCAAGGACCCCCAAGACTAGCACCAGAGACAAGTACACAGGTGCAAAGGACTGATAAGATAATTAACATATGAATGTTAATTCATGACCTTGACCTCCAGGACAAGGTGGAGCCAGGAAATAAATATGCATTGATGTATTGCAGAACCTAATGTATATGTAACATTTTAGAGGATGAAAAAGACTGATGAGAGCGGGTAGATGCGCATGTCTATCCCACATGTGCCCAGCCAAAAATACATACCTACTTTATAACTCACTTTGAGTTTTAAAACCTTTCCATATATCACGCTGAACCCACAAATGGTTCTGCCCGGGCTGGGCAGCCTGAGGAGCTGCTGGCCATGCAGAGGAGATTGCCAGGCCATGGGAAGCTGTCCATAAGAATCACCAGTCAGGCTGTGTACACGAGCAATGTCCTTGGCCTGGGTGTGACCACACATCCGTGGATGCTCTTGGCCCAGAGGGGAAGGAATAGAGCTGTCTCCTTGTCTTGGTCTGAAGTACAGGTATCTGCCAGGGAAGGTGGGAACCCCTCTTGGAATGGACAATATGGCCCCCTTCCATATGAAATATTATAACTTTGAAATTATGGGGCTTTCGGGAAAAGATACAGGAAAAGGAATAACAGTTCTTTACTAGTATGTATAAAAAAGGCAAACAAATAATCACACTGGCAGCAACAACAAACAGAACCACAGCCCCAGTGACCCAGAATTACAGACCCAGTGACCCAAAACCACAGACCCAGTCCTAGTCCCAATCCCCCAGTCCCAGTCCCAGCCCCAATCCCAATCCCAGTCCCAATCCCAGTCCCAGTCCCAATCTCCCTGTCCCAATCCCCCAGTCCCAATCCCAGTCCCAGTCCCAATCCCAATCCCAATCCCAATCCCAATCCCAATCCCCCAATCCCAGTCCCAGTCCNTCCCGATCCCGATCCCGATCCCGATCCCAGTCCCAATCCCAATCCCGATCCCGATCCCGATCCCAATCCCAATCCCGATCCCGATCCCGATCCCGATCCCAGTCCCAATCCCAATCCCGATCCCGATCCCGATCCCAATCCCAATCCCGATCCCGATCCCGATCCCGATCCCAGTCCCAATCCCAATCCCGATCCCGATCCCGATCCCAATCCCAATCCCGATCCCGATCCCGATCCCGATCCCAGTCCCAATCCCAATCCCGATCCCGATCCCGATCCCAGTCCCGATCCCAATCCCGATCCCGATCCCGACCCCTCCCGGCTCGGGCTCTTTCCCCTCCGCTGCAGTTCCGGGAGCGGCCGCCAGGGGCGCTGGTGGCTCCCGGCCGGGCAGGGCAGGGGCGATGATTCCCCCGCGCCTGCAGGGGGCGCTGTGGCGCCAGCTCGGCCGCGTGTCCCTCAGGTGGTGATGGCGGCGGGGAGAGGGAGAAGGGGCTCCCTCACAAACAAACCCACGGGGCAGCCAGGCCCGGTGCCCATCGAGGGATGGAGAAGGGGCTCCCTCACAAACAAACCCACAGGGCAGCCGGGCCCAGTGCCTCTCCGGATGGCGAGAGGGGCTGTGGCAGGAACCTCGGAGCAGCAGCTGGAGCGGCAGAGTCGCACCCGGGGTGGCGAACAAAATGTAGCAGAAACTCTGAGACGTAGCGGAGCTGAGGGGTGTCTCCGCAGGCACGGGATGCTGGGTTAAAGTTTAGCGAAAAAACCCAGAGGAAGAGAGGAAAACAGCGGGGCTGGGCAGCTGCAGCCGGGGAATCGCGCCCTCTGGGAATGGGTCGGGTCCTGGGTTTCTCCTCTGAGGCACCCCAGTAGATGGTGAGGGCCCTTTTCCAGTGAGGTCCGGTGTTAATAAGGTCCCAGTTCAATGGCCGGTCTTACACGCAAAGGCTCACCCACAGTAAGGAAGAAGCTGAGAGGAAAGCTAATGTCCTTACAAACAATTTGATGGGTGAAGGTATGGGTGTTAACGTCTTTGAAATGGGTCTTAATGTATCTACTAACTGAGGGCAGCAGGTTTGTTGCAGAGCCCAGACAGCTTGGCTCCTGGAACAGACAAGTGTCTGCACAAACCTGAACTTTTGAACTTTGGGGGTAAAATAGTAGGTTCAAAGGGGAGTATGTAGTAGGAGGTTCGGGAAGGCTGTACCTTCCTAGTGCCTCAGCCAATGGGGAAAGGAAGAGGGCAACATGGGGCCGGGAGTTTGGGATAAAAGGAGGCTGTGCCCTCCAAAACTTCGAGAGTGAAAACTCCGCAGGTGAGTGCTCCGGTGGACTCTCATCCTTCATTCGAATGAAGTTGCAGGACTCCTCTGTCTCCTTTTTGGACATAAACCTCTGGCATTTGTGGATTTTCCTGACAAAGCAGTACAGGGCTTAGCTCTGTGGTGGCAGTGAATTCTCCCCAAAGTGGCCCCAACCGTTCCCCTCGGATCTGAGAGCCAGAGAGTGGGCAAGGAGCTGAACCCAGCCCCTCACCCCCCAGCCAAAATCTCGGGATGTCTCTGCCCTTCCCAAGAGAAACTCCCCCAGCTAAGAGAGTAGCCAGCTGCACCCTTTCCCCCACCTTGGCCACTTCTTTTGTCTCTTAAGTACCGGTTGTTATCATCTCTTAGGCAACAGATGGGACAAAATTCCCTGAGAGAAAGAAAAACAAAAAGGAAAAATCCTAACCTCCAGCACTCCTGCTGCAGGTCTCTGGCAAAGGTCGCAGCCGATCTTTTGCAACCTCTTCCTCTGCCAGATGTCAAGCAGCAGAACTTGCCTCCCAGACCGGGGTCTGCTCTGGGACCAGACTCTGTGCAGGCAAGTCCTCTGCCCCAGAGGTGCTGGAAGAGCTCCTTAAAAAACAGGAAACCACTCAACCAGAAGAAGCAGTGAAACATTCCCTTATTCTGCGACGTTTGTTGTTTTAAGCTCTCCCAGCCAAGTGGCTCAAGCTGAGCGGCAGCCCGGCTGATCCCTCGGAGCCTTGGGGCTGTTCCTCTATGCCTTGCAGCGAGCCCAGCCCAACCCAAGCCAGCCACCACCCACGAGTGATGCAGGACAGCGTGGCTTTGCAGCCCAGATGCCAAACACTCTGCTAATGAGAGCCCAGGAGAGGATGAGGAGACTCAGAAAAACTTGATGCATCACTGTTACCAATCTGCTCTCCTTCCCCTCCAGCAGCAGAGCATCTCTGCTTCCTGGTGTGTGGATGGTAAACTGAGGCAAGGCAGGTGTGTTCCAGCTCAGATGTGAAAGTAGCTTCTGCCAGTGCTTTGGGTAGGGACCAGCACTCCAAGTTTGGCATCTGGGCAGTTCTTCAAGCCTTACAGATGCTCCATGCCCCCAAACCCTCAAATCAAGATGTCCAATTCAATGGACACTTTGTTGGGGACTCCTGGCGAGACAAGGCTGAGCTCTGTGTCACTCTGGAGGACCTAGTGAATGGTCCCACTGACCCTGGTCAAGCAGCAGAGGTTGTGGCTGAAAGGACAGACAAAATTGTCAGCAGGCAACAGTGCAGGACGCTGATACTGCATCCCTCTGTGGCTGCCTCACCCCTGCTCTAGAACTGCAGTAGCCTCCAGGCGAGACTGAGCATGTGCCAGCAGAACCTTTGGCAACCAATGGCTGTGGGAGCCGTGCCTGTGGCCAAGATGTGACCCAAGCAGCAGCTACCACTGGGATGTGTGGCTGCCCACAGCAGCACCCTGGGGAGCAGCCAGGCTGTGCCAGCCCCAAACATGCCTCAGCCTCAGGAGGGTGGTCTTGGGGCTCCCTGCAGCTGCACTGGGGGAGTAGAACCCAGAAGGGGTCCTCCAGCTCCTCCTGTGAAGAAGCCAAGCTGCTTGTGCTGGAGCTGAATGGAGAAAGCAGCAGGCACTGCTGACAGTCTTCAAGACGGACTTGTGTTGAGTTTGGCTTCAGGAGCCGTGGGAGATGCCAGGGAGAAGCTGAGGAGCTGCATAAGCAGGCACTGCCGAGGCTGCAGCCACACTGCAGGGACAGGAGCACCCCTGGGTGCCATGCTGCAGCTTCCCAGGACTGCTGCAGTGCAAAGGTCTGTCCTCATGCCCCAGGACACTCAAAGGTGTCACAGCTACAGGAACAGGTGTAAAAAGCCTCAGTCCAGGGCCTGCTGCTGGATACAGTGGTGGGGGTGGTGGCATTGGTGGGGACATTGGTGTTGGCACTGGCACAGACCAGGGCACATGGGAGTGGAACAGCAGCCGGGCAGTAAGAGGGGACAATGCTCTGCCTGTGACCTGAGCTGCTAGGCAGATCTCCTTCCTACCCTGTGACATGAAAGATGGGCAGGCTTTGTGTTTACTCCTCTGAAAAAGAAACCTTCCTCCTGAAAACAAAACCTTTTGTGTGCAAATGCAGCTGTCTGCAGGTTTGTTTTTATACAGGAAATTTTGAACTTGAGGCTGGGGCTGGTTTCGTTTCAACTTGGGATTTTCAGCTCATGGCAATATTTGGAAACTGAGCTGCTTTCCAAATTTGGAGGCTGGGTTTTCACATCACTGGGGAGTGTGGCAGCAGTGTCCAGGGCTTCCTGTTGCTGTCCCTCTCCCTCTCTGCAGAAAGCTTAGCTCAGCCGAAGTGGGGATGGGTGCCCTTTAGGGGAAGGCTGAATACCTTGAGTGGCAGCTGAAATGTGTGACCCTCCTTTGTGGGACTGGCAAGGGTTGGGTGCAGAATGCCTCCACCATGAGCTGCACAGTGTGCAGGAACCCACTGCTCCCATGCAAGGCTAAGCTGGGCTCATCTGCCAGCCTCCGCCAAGGAGGTGGGACCTGTGAGGTCCAGACGTTGCCCACAGCTGGGACTGGAGGAGACAGGAGTCCTCACACTCAGTGCCATGGCTATTGCACCTCCTCCTGCCGTATCCACCAAGATGGGAGTAGGAGCGCCTTGGGACCTGCTCCCAGCTCTCCTCCAAACCCCCTGGCAAGACCCTTCTCCTTGTCCCCAGGGACCAGCTGTCCCCCGTTCACCAGGGTGAGGATAAGTGCCATTTTGGACAAGCTCTTGGAATACTCTGCACCTCCTGAGCCAATGCACCAGCTCCTCTCCATCCCCCCTGATGAAGGACTGAGGGGTCAGGATGCCTTCGCTCTGGGATGGTGCCTGATCTGATGGGGCTCCAGGCAGCAAAGCCTTTGGCAATCACAATTCACAGATACCTTCAGGGCTGGTGCATGGGTGGATGCCTGTGCTGGCTTAATCACTGTCCTGGGGCTCTCCCCGTTCCTCTTTGCAGCAGCAGCACGAGGGGATGCTCAGCATGACCAAGAGTCCCCAGCACCTGGCAGAAACCACAGCACTTGGGACAAACTCTGGCAAGGCTCAGGGAGGAGGGAGCCATGCCCAACCTGCAGTGTTGACACACAGCTCTGCCCCTGGGGTGCAGACCCTTGCCCTCAGGGGGCCACAGGAGACATCCCTGTCCAGCTGATCCCTCCTCCCCAGCACCCTGCAGCTGAGAGCTGGGCGAGCCCAGGCGGGCCTTCCCGCCGGTCCAGCCCAGACTTGAACGTCAGGGCTGTGAACAAGCAGAGTAAACGGGTGAGTGTGAGCGTGCCAAGTTGACACTGCACACGCCAGCGCACAGGAACGGGCTGTGGACCACGCCAAGGACACCTACCAGGTGAGGTACGGGTCCCATTCCTTGTCCTCTTCCCTTTACCCAGACACCTGGTTGAAGCCAGGATGTGTGCAGCAGGGAAAGGAGTGCAGAACCTCATTGCACCCTGGCACAGTGCAGGCAAGCCTGGTGCCACAGCCCTGGGGGGTGGCAGGGGATGGGCAGCCTCTGAGCACAGCCATGCCAGGAGCAGAGGCTGGCACTCGGTGGCTTTCTCTCCAGTGCATTCCTACACAGGGGTAATATCATGACTCGGCCCCTTGCCGTGGTGTGGCACAAGTGGGCACTGGGAGCTGGTCATGGCTACTTATTGGCTCTGTGTGCATGGCATCCTTGCAGCATTGGGCACCCTTGCTGCCAGCCTGTGCTGGCACTGCATCACAGGGTGGGAGCTGAGCCCCACAGGATTCCACAGGGTGGGTGATTTTGGAGCCAGATGCTGCCCCAGCACTACTTGCAGTAGGCCTGGGACCGGCACTATCCAGGCTGCTCTCAGCCCTCCTCAGTGAGTGCCTGTTGCCTGGCTAGGGGAAGCGGAGCCTGTTCAGCCCCAGGGGCGACACCCACGCCCCGGGGGTGCAGAGCAGGTCTGCCCGGCTCTGCCGGCTTTGGGCATGCTCTGAGTCACCGCAGCCCTGCACTCCCAGCTCTGCAAGGCGCCTGGCTCGAACCCGCAGGCATCCCAGGCTCAGCTGCCAGGGCTTCAGCAGCGAGTGTGGGGAGCCAAGAGCATCACCCAGGTGATGGTGACAGAGTCATTCCTGCCACTCATCACTGTCCCCCAGCCTGGACGGTGGCTGTGCCCTGCCCTGCAGAGGGGTGGCATCCCCCACTGCCTGCCTGCCCTCCCGCCTCTGCAAAATGGGAAGAGCTCCAAGGTATCAAAGGTGGGTCAGGAGGCGGCAGCGGCGCTGGCAGGGCTCCATGTGGGAATGATTAAACATTTGCCAGGGGTTGGAGAAGGATCATCCCAGTGCTCTAGGGTTTAGGGTTGGAGAACCATGGCGTGTGAACCTTGGAAAGTGAGAGGTCCCATTGGCACCTGCATCCTCTGCAGGTTCTGCCCTGGGAGCAGCCTGTTCCTCTTGTTCCTCCCTTGCAGCCCTGGGCAGCACTCAGCACCTCAGAGTGGCAGAGGGGAGAAACTGTGGCCTGGGGCAGTTCACAGTGCTGATGGGCATTGGGAGGGACTGAGGGACAGTGTCCAAAGGGTTGGTGTTGGCCTGAGGCAGGATAAGAGCCCCAAAGCTGCTCCCAGCCCAATCCCAGTGGCTTTAGTACCACATATCATGGGGCCCCATGGCATATGTTGTTCTAGGGTGCCAGGTTGGATGCACAGAATCCTGCCCAGGGAGGGATGGCAGAGCTCTCACAGAGACATCAGGGCATGTCTAGAGAGCAGTAGAGGCTCCTTTGTGCAGTGCCAGCATTGCCTACAGCACCAGGTCATGACTGTGCCCTCTGAGTGACAGACTAGGTCCCTGTGGGAGTGTCCTCAGCCATATGCTGTCCCCTGGCAGAGGCCCTGCAAGGCTCTGCCTGTGCCCAGCCTTGGGAGCATCACCTGCCACTGTCACCTCACAGAGACCCTGTGACACAGCTGGGACCCTTAGGTGAGGCGAGCACTCTGCTGTCCACCTTGCCCATTCTCACCCCAGCAGGTGCTTCCCAGGGAGGCCTTGACTCCTGCCAGGTGTGCAGGACCATGCTCAAGTCTAGGAGATACCTTAGCAGGGACAAACCCAGTGCTGCCAGCTCCATGCCCAGGGCAATGGAGAGGAGGCCAGTGCATGGAGCACAAAGTGGGCAGGCCCTGCTCTGCTCTGGGGTTGGCTCTGCTCAGGAGGACAGCCCAGGGCCTTTGCCAGGCAGGGCCTTTGCCACTGCACTGCGGCTATCGTCCCTCACCTCAGCATAAACAAGACCTGACACCACAGTGATAGGCATGCTGTCAGGGGTCCCCTTTCCCATCTCTGCTCCTGGGTGATCCCCCTGGAGCACAGGGCATGAGCAGTCCCGTGCTGAGGCTCTGCCCCTTGCCAGAGGCGGTGGCTTGGCTTCACAGCCCTGTCCCCTCCCAGCCCTGCAGCCATCCCGGGCAGCGGGGCGTCCCCATCCCCCTGCGCCTTGCGGTAGCGTTCACTGCTTCGCGGAAAATGTGATGACTCGGCAGCCCCTGAGTTTCCAGGCCTGGTTCCAGCTGCTGGGTGGAGAAACTTCTGCAGTTGTCTTTAGGTTTGGCACAGCTGAAGGCTTCACGGTCAGGGGGGACCGGAGGGGAGATCCCATACCCCAGCTGAAGGAGGGCTCTTTCTCTCTGTGTCCCTACCTGAGGTGGCACGGTATCACTGAGGTGGCCATGGGGAAGGCAGGACTGGCACAGGACGAGCAGCTTCTGTCCTGTGGGGAGGCTGCTGAGCCCTGCAGTGCCAGGGACAGGGCCTCGGCTTGGCTCCCAGCAGTGCTTTGGGCTGTTTCCACTGCAGCCACAGCCCAAACTCCCTGAGCTGAGGGAGCACTGCCACTGGGACCCAAGGGTAAATAAGCGGGGCTGGTATGTATACACACATGTCCCCATGGCAGGGGGTGACAGCTTGCTGTGCCACCAGGACATGCAGAGGCTATGAAAGCTGCTGGGATGTCTCCTGGTCCATGCTCAGAGGCCAATCCCATCTTGGTGGGCAGCAAAGCATCCCCCAAACCCGTCCTCATGCCAAGTGAGGTTACCTCTCCTCCTGGCTGGGGAGGTGCAGGGCAGTGGCACAGTATGGCAGCAGGATCTGAGTGAACACTGCATTCCAGAAATCTTTGCTTGGCTGCCCAGCTCAGAGACCAGAACAGGTAGAACAAACCCTTTGCTCCTTGGGCAAGCCACTGTCCAGAGCAACTGCCTCAGTGGGAGAGTTGTGCCCCCATGCAGGACTGCAGCAGCAAAGGTTGTGGCTGGAAGTGGAGATGGCTGGATTTGCAGAGGCTGGTGCAGGGGCACCAAGGCTGTGCCCAGGCAGGTGCAGTAAGTGTGCGTGGACTCGGATTGTCTCCAGCTAGGCTGGGCAGGCACAACCCAGCTGGAGTGTCCCAGGACTTCAGTGGCTGGGTTTGTTCTCTTGTTGGCCTGAAACTGCTCTTTGGTATGCTTTGAAGCTACTGGAGCCCCACCTAGGGAAAACCTCCTGTCCATGCCACCACTGCAGGGGACACTGCCTTTGACACTGGGACATTCAACATCTTTTTCCAGGATTTTCCTTCAAAATCTAGGGTGCCTCCTGTCCCATGTCCCTGGATCACAAATCTCAGCCCAGCAAGGCCCTCCATCCTCACCTCCAGCCCCTGCTTCAGCCAGGGGCTCCTTGAATTCAGCTCTTCCATCACCTGCCATACTCCATGGACACCAGAGTCCCTAGCACTGCTTGCACTGCCTCTATCCCAGCCACCCTCCAGGTGACCCTCCAGGCTGCTCATGGCAGCAATCAACCCCAAGCTCCCCATCCACAGGGTGGTCACCTGTGCTGGCAGCCTGCACCTTGCAATGGACCTGTGAGGGGACATCCAGTGAAAGCCCCTTTGCAAATGTGTTTCGGGGAGCAGCCAGCTGTAACCTCCTTGATCCTGACCTGGGCCCCCGGGTAAACCTGGCAAACCCTCACTGCAACGAGGAGCTCCAGCCTCCTCCCAGCTGGCTGCAGCTGCCCCGCTCTGGAAAGGGGCCTTTAAAAACAGTCCCCAGCCCACTGGAGACAGCAGCAATCAGGCCCAAATCTCCCCGTCTCATTTCTGGGGAGGTACTCCATCTCAGGGGCTGGAGGACCTCCCCTCCAGTGCCTGTGAACACTCACCTTGCACTCAGGTCAGCGGGGGGTGTCCAGCATTAGGGATGGGTGTCCCCAGAGCTGGCTGTGGCACTGGTTGATGGGTCAGCTTCATCACCCCAGGTGCTGGTGGATCTCAGTCCCAAATGCTTATCAGAGGATCTCTAAGAGCCACAGCTGTTACCCCGGGCATCCATCACTGGAGCAGATGCACCCATGGCATTTTTGGTATTTAGCCCTTGGAGTTGTGGGCATTAAAGGCTAAAAATGTTGCCTGTGCTGGAGCCAAGGCATTGCCTTCTGCTCCCACCCTGATCTCTGTGTTCAGGGTGCAGGGGAGGGGAAGGTCTGGAGACAGAGTGACACAAAGAGGCTCTGGTGGTAGAGCTGTACCTTTCTGCTGGGGGAACATCTGAGTCCTCGACAGAAGTAACAAACAGGCCCTCACTGCTGGGCTGAGCTGCAGGGCCAGGACTTAGCCCACACCAGGCAGGGACCTCTGCAGAGACGTGACTGTGACCACGGACCCGGACTCCTGGCACCAGTCCCATTTGGCCAGGACCTGGGAAATTAACTGTCGCCCATGCAAAGGGGAGGGGAATCATGTTCCCTGTCCCCTTTTCCAGCTGGCTCCATCAGCCTGGGTGTTGTCAGAAGGGTTGGGGTATGGACCCGAGGTTGGAGATGCATCCTAGACCAAGTCCCCTGTGTCCCCCTCTCTTCTTAATTGCATGCAAGAGCTGGAGCTTTCCCGTGTCTTTGTTCAGATACTGGGGGTTGTTCTGTCTGTCACAGGTCCCACCTGACAAACTTCAGTCTTTTGTTGAAGGATTCTGGTGTTCTAGAAGATAGGTGGGGGATGTGACCTCCTCTGCCAGCTCGGTGGCTTAAAGTAATGAGCAGAGCTTGAATAGCCCCCATAGGTGGCCGTGCTGGCCACCGGGATAGACTCCTACGGCCACAAAGGCTGTACTGGCTTCCGGACTGATGCATCACTGAACCTCTTCCAGCACTGTCCCAGATCTCCAGCGCTGATGTGAAGCCAATGGCATCTCTGCTCTGAATGAGAGCTGGCACTCCGCCACGCATTGCACAGACACCGCAGAGCACCGCCCTGCACGCAGCCCGGGGCACAGCCTGGTCCCCGGGGCAACCCCTCGAAGTACAGCGCCCTCCCACCCGGGCACAGCTCGCTTCAGCCACCCCTCAGATCGGCAAAGCGTGGTTTGGGCACTTCTGTGCCCGCGAGATGCCACGCCAGGAGCTTCTCAGAGTGTGCACTCGCCCTGCCGCAGCCTGCGGGCCGCCGTGCCACGGGCACGGCACAGAAACACCCCCGTCCCTGCCCTCGGCGTACCCAAACCCCGCTCCCCAGCCGCACCTGCGCAGGAATTAAAGCACACAGAGGTGAAGGGTGCCTGACGGTGCGGCACAGAGAGCAGAGCGTGCACAGCACTCCACGGCCGCACTCGTGCCCCGGCTCCCTCCAGCACCCCGGCCCACTGCTGCGCCCTCCTTCCCTCCCTCCCCGTGCTGGGGTTGGTTCGGGCGCGCCCTCCCTGCCTGGAGCCGCCATCAGTCCAGTCCCGTCTCCTCCCCTCCCGCTCCTCCCGCCCCTCCCGCTCCAGCTCCCGGAGCTCCCGCTGATGCCAGAGCGGGCTCCAGCCCGGCAGAGCCCCCGCCGCAGCGACGTCCCCCGGGACCCCGGCCAGCAGCGAGCCTCCCACCCCCAGCCGGCAGCTCTGCCCGCAGCCCGCAGCCGCTCTTTCCGCGCTAGCTGCGGAGTCACCGCAGCGGACACGGACCTGCGGGGACAACAGCAAATGCGCCCAGCGACAGGCAGCCGCCCCCGCTGGGCTTCTCCCGGCCCGGAGGCGAGCTCTACCCCCGCCCAGGGCCAGCGGGCCCGGCCGAGGTGCCACGCGCTGGCCAGTCCCCATTGATGTTATCTTGTCACCCGCGCTCGGAAAGCATGTGGGGACACGGCTCCTGGCTGCCGTGGGACAAGAGGCTGGCTGGGGACAGCCACTGCTAAGAAACTGCCCCCCCCAACTTTGACATCCCTCTGATCTGCTGCCACCAGGTCCCCCATGAGGTCACTGCTGCTGCCGCTGCTGGTGCTGTGGGTGCCGCGGCTCCCAGGGACCCTGGCAGAGGTAAGCGCTTGATTCCCCAGCCCCCGCTTTGGCTCCGCAGCTCTCGGCTGCCAGCTCGCTGCCGCGAGGGGCTGCCCCACCGGCGAACGACTCGGGGCTGCGGGTGCCTCTCTCTGGCCATGCAGCTGCGCCACATCAGCGGCGTTCGCCATCCCGAGCGGCGCTTCCCCCGCTGCCCCTCGCCTCCGGGACCCTGGGCCCGCTGCCTGGGACCGCAGCGTGTCCCTGTTGCCGTGGCTGCGCGGCTCCTCGCCCGGCAGCGGCCCGGCTGCTGTTCCCAAGGGTCCCCAGCCGCTTCGCTCTCCTCTGCCAAAAGTGCCGCGATCGGTGGGGAGCCGGAACGAGTCTGCCCGCAGAGCCGAGGGAAAAGAACGCCAGGAAGATGATGGTTCTGCTGTGGCTTGTTGCAGGACAGGGAGTGGGCAGTAGACATTTCCTTTAACGTGGGGGGAACTGACGCCAGTTCAAAGCCGGGCACACCCTGCTGGGAGCAGGCTGTGAGAGAACGGGTGTGTCCGCTGCCAGGGAGGGTGCCAGGGGCTCCGGGGATTCTGTTCTGCCCGTTGGGGGTGGCAGCAGGACTGCGGTCTGTGGTCCCTCCATCGTCTCCCTTTGATGGTGGGAAGGAGGTGTGCCTGTAGAGGGAATGAGATTGCCAGGCCCTGTCCAGAGTTCAATCCCTCTCTCTCCAGATCTTCTCCTGTGCCCTGGCTGGTTTGGTGGCCTTTTTCCCTGTGGGCATGGGCCCGTGTTGGTCTGTAGCCCCAGGACCTGTGCAAAAGGCCAGGGCAATCCACGAGCTGCATCTGCCGAGTCTGTCTCCCTGCCTTGGCTAAGGGAGGTCTGAGATGTGACCCAGGCTCTCCTGGGAAAAGGAGTCACAGCCCACAGATGCTGTGACAGGGTGGGACCTGTGCCTGGCAGAGGGCACCTCTCCCAGGTGTTGGTCTCAGCTCATCCTGCCCCTCTCTCACTTGACACCTTCAATCCCCCAGGCCGAGGGATGCAACCACACAGCACAGGCAGGGCTGGAGGGCCAGGATGCACATGGTGAAAGAGGTGAGTCACAGCAATGAGGTTCCTAGGCTGAGGAGGGCAGGATGGTCTCGGTGCCTGGAGGGGTGAAATGAGATGTGCTGGACCAGGACTCTTGGAGTTGAGTAGCTTTGTAAATATTCTGCTTTAGGCTAACTAAATGCCCAGGGAAGGGGGAGAGTCAGTCCCATCCTTCTCCAGCAACCAACTGTGTGGAGGCACAAGGCTCCAGAGCTCTCTGCTTCCACAGAGCACCAGCTGGGTTCAGTGGCAGCGCAGCCATAGGTGTCCAGCTCAGAGCCTTGGAGTTGCCTGGGTAGGATCAGAATCTGTAAAGGCAGCCCCACGGCTGCTGTAGGCCTGGAGCCAGCACAGTGCCCACATGGCATCAACCTGTGCCAGTGAGAAATCACCTGGATGATCCACAGGCACCTGTCAGGGCGTGAGGTGTATCTGGATGTGCTGTCTGTGATATGGTTAGTGGCAACATGAGCAGTGCTGGGATCACAGGCCTCCTGCCCATTTTAGGTACATTTGTGCTGCAGATGTGAGGAGGGTGACAGAGGGAGGCAGGTGATGAAGCTGCTGGAAATTCAAGAGAAGCAGAAAAATATGGGCTGAGAGCTCACACCTTCAGGAGATAAGAAAGAGCTTGCAGTAACAAACCATCCCTGCCTGAATGCCAGGCAGGACAGTGAGCTGTGGGCTGCCTTCAGGTCAGCTCTGCCTGGTGCTCTGGGTGTCTGCTGACAGCAAGAGTGGCCCAGAGCAGCTGGCCCAGGTATAGACACCTCACCCATGGCACCCAGCTACATTTAGCTAACCCCTCCTGAGCTGTTTGATCCTAAATATGCACTTGAATTTCTCAGGGATGGCATTAAAAAGGCCTTTCCCAGGGGCACTACGTGCTCCTGTTCATGTCTATCTGATGTCCTTTGGTCCTTTTGCCCTCACCTGCAGGCTCCAAACCACAGCATTGCATGGCACAGAAGTTGCACATAGTTCTAGAAGTGTTCAGCTCTGAGAAAGACACACACACTTCCTGAGCAGTGCCAACCGTGTCTCTGCCCCAGGCTCACCCCACACTGCTCCTCCCTGGCTGTGTAAGGGTGCCCCATGGCAGGCCTCTGGGGCAGTCATTGTGCTTGGTTCGTGCTGCCTCACGGTGCCAGATCCTATGTAAGCCTGTCATAACACGTTGCACACCACAAATTTTAAGTGCTAGTTATTACAAATGTCTTATTAGCACTGGAGCTGTTCTGGCATTTTCCAAAGGCTGAGTGCAATAGAAAGCTCATGGATGTGGCACCTGGAGACTTGGGTTCGTGCTGGACCCAGCAGTGCTGGGGGAACAGTTGGTCTCAATGATCTTAAAGGGCTTTTCCAACCTAAATGGTTCCATGACTAACAGCAAGGCTGAGGACGGGGGTGTGTAACAATCTGCTGGAGACATTGTGAGGCAGAGATGGACCCTGCCCTGTTCACACCACCAGCTTGGGCCTGACAGACAGGCTCTGCTTGGCTCCTGTTGTGTAGGTGACTCTTGAGCAGCTCTAAGGGCAGGAATTCAATAGCAGTTTCAGCCACTGACCCACCAATTCGGCCAAGCCCTGTATGCCACTTCCCTGTCCCCAGACACTCCATTGGGGTGCCACAGCCGCAGCGCACTGACCTCGCTGCTATGGCACAACCAGGGCAGGGACACGCCTCAGCAGGGGCTGGGGCCAGTCTGGTCCCACATTTCCTCCATGTATGCAGTGTCCCACTCTTCCCATGTCACCTCTGAACTGGGCAGGATGGGGGTGACTCATTGTCTGGATCCCCCCAAAGCAGCCTTTGCCCCTCCTCTGTCAGAGCCCACACAGAGGGAGAGACTATTGCAGGGAGCATAATGGTCCTCCTGCCATCTCCATCCTGCCCCCTAACTGGCCACTGTCTTGCTTCTCCGTGGTGGACCCAGAGCCTTCAACATCTTTTTGAGGGGCTCAGGCCAACCAAGGTGTTAAGCAATGGATTATACCCAGCCAGGGAGCTTCTCTGCCTTAAACCAGGAATCTCTGGACAAAGCACACGATGACTGAAGCCTTCTGGTCTTTCTCCAGTGGAGCAGATGCTCCATGCTTAGGAGCATCTCTTTAACAGCTTCCTTTGACCTGAGTCCATGAAGGTTTCTGAACGTTCTTGTGTTTCCCAAAGGCTGTTCAGAGCCCTTGGGGTCAGGGTGGTGGCCAGTGCCTGGTGTACCCCAGCAAGGGTGGGTTGCTGGGTGCTGGCCCTGCAGGCTGGCACCCAACACCACCAACTCCTGCTGAGGGTTTTGGATTTGCCTTTGCAGGCACCCTCCTGAATGTCAGTGTGAGTGACCATGGCCGGTCAGACTCCCTCATGCTGTCCTGGGATGAGCCAGAGGGAGGTGCCAAGGGATATTTCCTTGCCCTGTCCCCCCTGGGGTCAGGCATGCTGCTGCAGAATGGGTCTGCTGGACCCAACACCACCAGCTTCTGGTTCCATGGGCTGACTCCTGGCATGCGCTACGAGATCGAGGTGATAGCCACGCTGGCCTGCATGGACACCACCAGCCAGATCATCACAGCACAGACAAGTAAGGCCTCCCCAGGACCTCAGTGCTCCTACCAGTGATTGTTGTGCTGTTTGGAGTCCTACCAGTTCATGGGAGGTTGGGCTTTTCTTCACTTTCACAAGAACTAGGGTCCTTCCTGGGTCCCCAGAGTCTTAGGGGTCATTCCCTCATCCTTGTGGAGGAAGGGTCCTGCCCCTACACCTTGTGTGGGCTGGGTTCATGCTGTGTCTTCTCCTCCTAGAATAATGGAGGTAATGATGGACTAGCCCATGATGTGGCTTGCAGAGAGCTGAGAGGTGGAAAATGTCATGCCTGGAAGTCTAGAAATAGCTACAAGGAAGGAGCGTCTGCTCCACAGTTTTGGCACATCTCTGTCAAGCACTGCTCACACCCAGGCCTTGCTTTGTGCCAAGGGCTGGAGAAGGAGGCAGGGCTGGTGGTTCTACAGCTCAGGTGGGGATGGCAGCCCTTGCCTGCACCTCTCCAGAAGATCTTGAGTAAATCACGGCAGGTGAAGGTGAGAAGCCTAGCAAAGGAGAGTAGAGCTGGAGGGAGGAGATTGGGCAGTGGAAGGGCTGCTGTCAGGCAGCAGTGGTGGAAGCAGAAGCTGGTTGTCACAGAAAGGCAGGTGGCAGGACCCACAGGGCCAGCAGGAACAGAGGACCTGTCAGCAGGTGAGCGTCCAGGTGATGATGGCTTCATCTTTATGTGTTGGCTCTGACCAAGCCTCCCTGCTCTGTTCAGAGGAACTGCTGAGACTGATCCAAGGGAATGGTGCAAGCCCACACAGCCCGTAGGGGGCTGGTGAATGGTCAGGGAGGTCATGGGGCTGTGCTTGGGGAATCCTTGCTGGAGCCCCTCTGCTCTGGAAACAGGCTGAGAGAGCTGGGGTTGTTCAGCCTGGAGAGGGGAAAGGCTCCAGGGTGACCTTAAAATGCCTTTTAGTACCTAAAGGGGATTTGAAAATGGAGAAATAGGGGCTTTTTACATGAGCAGGTGGTGGCAGGACAAGAGGGATGAGTTTTAAACTTGCAGAGGAGAAGTTTAGATCAGATCTTAGGAAGAAATTCTTCATTGTGAGGGGGGTGAAGCCCTGGCACGGGTTGCCCAAAGAAACTGGCTGCCCTATCCCTGGGAGTGCCTAAGGCCAGGCTGGACAGGGCTTGGAACAACTTGGGCTAGTGGAAGGTGTCCCTGACCATGCAGGGGGTGGGACTGGATGAGCTTTAGGGTCCCTTCCAACCCAAACCTTTCCAAGATTCTGTGATTGGGTCCTGTGAAGCTGCCTGGCAGCACCTCGCCAGGCAAAGGCAAGTTCCACCAGCCTGTGGGTGGCTTGCCAGGTCAGACTCTCACAGAAGTAGACAGCAGTGTCTATGCCGTGTCCCATGCAGGTCCCTCACCCGTCCGCAACCTGACTCTGAGCAGCGGCGGCAGCTCCACGTCGCTGCGTGCGGCCTGGGCACACGGGCACGGCCAGCGGGACGGCTACCATCTGGCACTGTGGCACAGCCACTCCCAGACCCTGCTGAGGAACGTGTCCCTCCTGCCCAGCGCCTCCACCTTCCTCTTCGATGGGCTCCTGGCTGGCAGCGAGTATGCCCTGAAGGTCAGCACGCTGGCGGGGTCCAGGCAGGCCAGCACCAGTATCCACCAGTGGACAGGTAGGGAGTGATGGGTGCACTTGCCCAAGGAGGAGGGGGTAGTAGGAAGGATGCCGCACATGAGCTGGGCTGGCAAGGGGAGGACGTGTCCAGGCTTGGGATGGGGAGCTTGTGAATGGTGGGGAACAGCTGGAGTGTTTCACATCCCCACTGTGAGCCTGGGCCAAGAGGAAAACTTTGCACCTTGAGCCTGTCTTGCAGCACCTGTGGCTTGGATTTGTCCGTTCCCAATGGAGAGGGGCAGTCTGGGGATCCTGGATCTCTTGGCTGCTGAGAGCTGTGGGAGTGCTGCAGTACCCAGTCTGCTGCCCCTCTGCCCTGCAGCCTGAAAAAACATGACAATATTGGACCCTTGAGGTCCCTCCAGTCTGTGTGGGAGGGGGCTCAGGAGAGACATCCCTCAGTAGACCCCTACCAGACCTTCACCCCCCTGCCACAGAGAGCAGCTGTGGGGGCCCCTGGGGAGAGAGGAGGCTCCAGGGACCACCAGCCCCAGTGGTGAACCTTGCTGTGTCCTCCTCTTCCCCTCAGCTCCCTCCATCCCCACACAGCTGAGGCTCAGCCCAGGTTCCAGCACCAGCCTCGTCGCCTCCTGGGCAGGGGCTGCAGGGGCCGCCTGGCTGCACCTGGAGCTCCGCGACCTCCTCACCCAAAAGGTCAGCACGACCCTGTCAGCCAGGAGGGGCCTCAGCAGCTACACCTTCCAGCACCTGCATCCTGGCACTCAGTACTGGCTGGGGCTCAGCGCCACAGCTGGGCCTTACACCGCAGTGGGACCCAATGCCACTGCCTGGACATGTGAGTATCAACTTGGTGGCCCCAGCTTTGTCCCTGCCTCTGGGCCAGCCTCTGAATCCAAAGGTCTCCTGCCAAAGTGCAGCCTCCTTGGGTGCACTGGGTGATTTTGCTTGGACCTGGCCAAAAGCTGCTCCAGGACCCAGCTCTGGGCCACTGCTCTAGTGGGGCCAGTGAATCCCTTCAGAAAGTGGATCCCCTGTGCTGCCCTGCTTCTCCCTGGGATGCAGTGGGAGCAGCCTGTGGGCTCTCCCCTAGGAGGAGGATGGAAGGGCAGCAGATCTCACTGGTGTTCAGTGCTGCTGGGACTTGATTCTCATGTGCCTCAGGACCCTAAAAGAGCAGCAGAAAAAATGGGGCAAGGGGGCAGCAGCTGAGCTAGTTTGAACTGGAGGCCTCTGGGTGGGACTTATACAAGAACAAGACTTTTTACATGGGCAGACAGTGATAGGACAAGGGGTGAATGGTTTTAAACTAAAGTAGGAGAGATTTAAATTAGATATTAGGAAGAAATTCTTCCCTGTGAGGGTGCTGAGGCCCTGGCAGAGACTGCCCAGAGAAGCTGTGGCTGCCCCATCCCTGGGAGTGTCCAAGGCCAGCTTGGACAGGGCTGGAGGGCTGGAATAGTGGAAGGTGCCCCTGCCCATGGCAAGGGGTGGGAACGAATGAGCTTCAAGGTCCTTTCCAATCCAAACCATTCCACAATTCTATGGTTCTATGGAAAGGATTTTCTGTGCTTTTGATTGTTGTCAAGGATATAGTCTGGTAGCACCTGATAAGCTCATCCTGGTGGATGTTCCCAACATGATGGGTGCTGTGTAAATACAGCCAAGGAATCCAGGAGCCTCTGGCAGGTTAAAACAGTGAGGGCAGCCCTCCCAGAACCCAGTATTGCACTATTCTCCCAGCCCACTCTCTGCTCTGGCCTCAGGCTGATGAGGGCCCTGAAAGAGGGGAACTTTCAGGAACTGGTGACATCATGTCCATAGCCCAGTGAAAAGTTCCAGTCCTGAACTTGCTCTCACAGATGTTTCCAGGAAAACCAGGAGGGAAATGAAGAGGGCAGAGCAGATTCACACTGAACACCAAGGCAGCATTGGCCCTCAAATGATGCAGGTGCCAAGCTGCAGACTCAGAGCTGCTGTGGCCAGTGACTTGTCCTGGCACTGGCCAAACACTGGTCATGTGTATGCTGGGATGACCTGGGTGCCACCAAGTGTCAAGTCTCCAGCTCCTTCCTGCTCCACCTGCCAGCCTGGGAAGCTGGAGCCTGCTCCCTGCTCTGTGCAGATGGGATTTTGGAAGGCCTCCAGAGCTCCAGCTGGTTTCTTTCTGCTCTGGAGTGAGGCTGATCACTGCTGTTTCTGTCTGCAGTTCTGACCTGTTTCACTGAACAAAATTCCCCCATGCCAGACGCACGAGCCAGGGGCGTCTGGCCAGGAGTTTGGTCCAGGCCAGTTCCTGGGAATATCAGCAAGCTCATGGTGGGATGTGAATGGAGAGGAGGGAGACTTTTAGGAATTTCTCAGCAAGGCTGCCAGCTTTGTCTGGACTCTGTTAGTCCAGGAATGCTTGTGCTGGGGAGTGCAAATGGCTTGCTCTAAGGCTGGATGTAACCCTGCCAGGAATGAGGCTCAGGAAAGTAAGGGATACAGAGTACCCCATAACCCTGACTCACACAATCCTCTTCCCTTCCAGACCCCTTGAGTCCTGACAATGTGACCCTGAGCAGTGCAGAGGAGCAGAACTCCTTACAGGCTCGCTGGAGTGTCCCAGGGGGACAGAGGGACTTCTACCTGGTGACACTGCAGGAGGGAGAGGACAGTGCTCCAACGAGGAACATCTCCGTTGGTGGGGACAACGATCACGTCACCTTCCACGGGCTGAGCCCTGGCCAGCAGTACTCTGTCCAGGTGGTGGTGGTGGCAGGGCCCTACAGGGCATCAGCACAGAGCAGAGCAGCCTGGACAGGTGAGCAGAACCCCCATGCGTGGCCCTTGGGGCTGTTCCTGCTCCCTCACGAAGGGGCTGCTGCCTGGAGGGGGCTGGGGGTGAGGCAGGGACAAGGACAGAGCACCTGGGACACCTGGTCTCAAGAGTAGGTTGTGGATCAGAGCAGCAAAATCTGCCTCCTCACAGTTCCTGGTGAGAGTGGGCTCTGAGGTCCTGGGCAGGCTTGTGCCAGCAAGTGTCAGGCAGAGATCAAGACCAGATCCTGTTTCGTGCCTTCTGGACTCTGTTTGGCAGGTTGCAAAGCAGCTTCCTCCCTTCCCCTCACCACAGCTGGATGGGTGGGCAGGGAAGCACAACCAGCCCCCCAGAGGGGGCATCTCCCTGTGCTCAGTCTCTCCTGGGCCACTTGTGAAGCCACAGTTGGTGCTGTCCCAGAGCTGCCACTCCGGGAAGGGATGATTGGAGTGTGGGGAGGTACCCACCCAACCCATGGTGCTGGGGGCACTAAGAGCTCTCCCTGCAGCCCCTTCTGCCCATGTGTGGGATGGAAACAACTGCAGTGTCACAGAATCACAGAACTGTTAGGGCTGGAAGGGACCTCTGGAGATCATCTAGTCCAACCACCCACCCTGCTCAAGGGTCACCTAGAGCAATTTGAAAAGCAGAAAATATCTTATGAAAGCTATCTTCCTGCCTGATGCACTGCCCCGTGTTGTGCTGTCCTTGTCCCTTGCAGAACCACAAGCACCATCTGGTGTGAGCCTGTCCAGCCAGGGTAGCCCCCACAGCCTGCTGGCCAGCTGGGAGCAGGCCACAGGGGAAGGCTATCTGCTGGTCCTCAGCCTTGCAGAGCACCCTGTGAGGAACAGCTCCTTGCCCAGGGGTGTCACGAGCTTCACCTACGGGGGCCTCCACCCTGGGACTCTCTACACCTTTGAGGTCAGCACTGTGGCTGGTCCCTACACATCCTCAGCCCGCCGCATCTCCAACTGGACATGTGAGTGCCACAGCCCCGGGTTCCCACTGGATCCTGCCCTTCCCCTGATGTCACACCTCAGGGCACTGACAGCACACATCTTCTACAGCTTAATCCAATAACTGGGCAAAAGGCTCAGCAGGAGGCAGAGGTGCTGCTGGATGTGTCTGGCCCTGCTGTTTCCCAGTCACCAGGCACAAGGGGCAGCTGAGCTCAGTGCCCTTCTCCTCCTTCTCCTCAGCCCACCCTCCTGTGGCACTGCTCAGGCTGTCACAGCCTTCAGCCACCCCCTCCACCACCCACCACCTCCTCCAGCAGCAGAACAATTTTTTCTCTGCCAGTTTGAGCTGTGCTGGCCCAGTCCTTGCTGGACTGTGTGTGAGTTTCAGCAGGGGTGACAGTGGTCAAAACCTGGATGCAGGGAAGGGACCTTTCCCAGGGAAGGGACTCCTGCCCCAGCACATTTGGAGCTGCACTTCTGCCAGGTGATTCTAGACCTTTCCTTTTCTAGACCCTTTGGCCCCAGAGGAGCTGACCCTCAGCAATGGGGGCCACAGCACCTCTCTGCAAGCCTCCTGGAGAGCAGTTTCCTCTGGCAGCACTGGCTACACAGGGACCCTCTGGGAAACCAAGTCCCAGGAGCAGGTCAGGAATGTGACTGTGGGGAGTGACTGGACGAATGTCACCTTGGAGAACCTGGTCCCTGGGCGACAGTACACACTGGAGATGGCTGCTATGGCTGGGCCTTACAGATCCCCTGTGCGATCAGCCACTGACTGGACCTGTGAGTGTGGCAGTCCTACCTCACCCTGCTGCAGGTCACAACCACCCCTGCCCACGAGAGCAGAATGCTCAGAGTCAGAGTGGCCCATGTGTGGGGAGGTGGGGAATCAGAGACAGGGGTGCATAGACAGACAGAATGAGCTGTCAGCTAGAGCCACATTCAGCCGTGTTGGAAGTAAAAGGTTCTGCAGTGCAGGTGGAAGCCATCACTGAACAGAAAACACTCCCAAATGTCACCCAGGGGAAGGTGGGGACCCACTTCCGTGTCTGCTGCAGAGCAGGAGCTCTGGCTGCACTGGGTTTGGTGTGCTGACTCCTGACCTAACCCCAGGAGGCGCAGACAGGGGAGGGTGCCCAGGACAACCCCACACCACAGCACAGCCTCCTCTCACTGCTTGGCTGTCCTCTCTCTCTCAGACCCCCTGGCTCCGGCCGGCGTGACGCTGACCAACACCCGGCGTCCAATGGGACTCTCGGCCTTCTGGGACAAGGCTGCTGGTGATGTGGACCAGTTCCACCTCCAGCTCTACAGCAAGAGCCATGCAGCACAGAGGAACACCTCAGTGGGGCCAAACACCCACAACTTCACATTCCTGGGGCTGTCCCCTGGCACTCAGTACTTCCTGAAGGTGACTGTCCTCGCTGGCCCATACAGATCCTCGTCACACTTTGCCACTGAGTGGACATGTGAGTCAGAAGTATTCCCAGTCCCTGGCAGGGATGGGACATCCTGGCACTGCCTGCAAGACTAGCAGTGACACAAACTTGTCTGGGTGGAGGGAGGGCTCCAGTGAGACCTGCATGCTCGCTGTCCTGGAAGACAGAGCACATGTCATAGGTTAGGTGCTGTGTGCTGGGCCTCAAAAGACCCTTTTCCCCAGCTTAGGTTTTCCCCAGTCAAGTTGAACCTTCTACCTAGACTGCTGGTGATCTCAAGGCCAGCCAGGGGCTGGTGGGAGAGGGATGTGAGAGAGGAAGCACAGAGACCTGTATGGGTTTGCTGCTCCCTGTCTGTGGAACAGAGCAGCCCACTGGGAGCTGAGTGCTCTCAGCACCTGCTTGCCAGCAGCACCCTGGGGACATGCACAGGCAGCTTGCATGTCCCCCAGGAGAACAGAAGATGCTGTGGTCAGGTGCCCCTACTTCTCTTTCAGCCCTGTTCAGAGGTGTAGGCTGTGCCCTGGCTTCTCCAGGTGGCTCCTCCACCACCTCATGTGTCTCCATGCTCTGCTTCCCTCCAGATCCACTGTCCCTGGCTAACGTGAGTGTGCAACCTGGCCGGAAACCCCAGGAGCTGCACGTGAGCTGGGTGGAGTCTGGAGGTGGCAGAGATCACTTGGTACAGCTCTCAGTGGCTGAGTCCCTGTCCATCATCAGGAATGTGTCTGTCCCCCGTGGAGTCACCCAGCTGGACCTGGAGGGGCTGGTGCCAGGCTCCCGGTACCGTGTGGAGATCATTTCCCAGGCTGGACCTCATCGCATCTCCTCTCAGACTGCCATCGGCTACACTGGTAGAACACAGCTCCCCTGCTCCCACCAGCCTTAGGCATTGTGTGGATGCCCACAGTCCTCGCTCCCAGCTTCATTCCCAAGCTGGAGTCAGTTCTGAGCAGCCCAGGTTGCCCCAGTGACACTGTTTCTCTCCCACAGTCCCACTGCCTCCTCGTTCCCTGTCCGCCAGCCCCGTCAGCATGGCCTGGGCTCTGGCTGTGCACTGGGAGGCTGCTCCTGGGCAGAGGGATGGATACCTGCTCAGCGTGCTTGAGGAGGGCTCTTCTGCACAGCCAAGGAGCCTGGAAGCAGGGAAGGACAGCACCAATGTCACTGTGCCACAGCTGGAACCAGGAACATGCTACCTTGTTAGGATCTGGGCAGTGGCTGGACCCTACCGCTCCCTCCCTGAGAACATCACCAGCTGCACAGGTCAGCATCCAACGCCCACGGGTGATGGGATCAGTGTTGGCACCTGGGGAGAGGAAATGAGAGGAGGGGGGGAAGGAGGAGAGCACCCTGGTGAAACTGGCCTATGGTCACATCCTGCTTCTAACAGTCTCCTTGTACGAAGATGGCTGCATGTTCAGAAGTGGATCTTCTCCTCTCTGACTCGTGTGTCTTGTTTTTCCTCGCAGTTCCTGCTGCACCCACAAACCTGAGCCTTGTCAACCCAGGCAGCTCCTCAGAGCTTTACACATCCTGGAACAAGCCCCCTGGCAGAAGGGACCACTACCATGTTACTCTGTATAGCCTCAGCACCCAGAGCAGGATTCAGGTCCAGACCTTGAGTCCAGATGCCCTGAACGTCACCTGGACTCACCTGGAAGCAGGCAGCAAGTTTGCTGTGCAGGTCACTGCTGTGAAAGGCTCGCATGAAGCCTCTTCCATCAATGTCACCCAATGGACATGTGAGTCTGATTGGTTGGGCACCCCACTGTGAGCCTCCACCTGAGCCTTCCAGAGCAGCCACTGCCACCCTCCTCATCCCAAGCCGTGCCCACAGGTTCTATGTGATGGTCCCACCTTTCTGCTCACTGCCCTCACTCCATCCTTGACACAGAGCCAATCCCCCTATCCACCCCAGAGGCTCTGGTTATCTTCCCTGCCACATCCAGCTGCAGACCCCAGGGATGATACGCTCAAAGTCATGTGCTCCACCTGGCCCTTTGTGCCCAGGCTTCTCTCCAGAGGATCTCTGGTCCAGCCTGCCTGTGGCAGAGGAACCTGGGCACAGCAGCCAGCTCTCAGCACTGAGCAGGAGGGCTAACTGTCTCCTTGTTGCTTTGCAGATCCCTTGGCCCCTGTCAACCTCACCCTGAGCAGCCCCTCAGCCTCAGCGCTGGTGGTGTCCTGGGCAGTGGTGGGTCAAGGGGCAGAAGGCTTCGTGGTGGATGCCCATGACACAGTGTCCAGCACTCCTGTCGGGCACACGCTGCTGGGTGGTGATGCCAGGAGTCACATCCTGAGGAAGCTGAGCCCTGGCACCTGCTACAGAGTGGCAGTGAGAGCCACAGCTGGGCCCTTCCATGCCAGCACCCCCAACCTCACCCACTGCACACGTGAGTGTGATGCTCTCCTTGCAGACAGGTGTTCTTCACCAGATCTCCCCTTCCCAGTTCAGTCAGGGACCATACTGGTGCAGCTGTCCTGCTTACCTCTGCTACCTATGCAAGTACCCAGTGCTTGTTCTCTGCTGGATGCAGCATGAGGAGTCTGTGCCTGACCCTGTGCCACACCCTGTCCCTGGTAGCCACCCACAGTGATCCACAGTCTCAGACAGCAGCCAGGCAGGAAGCAGCTGCCACAGAGTCACAGCCAGCCTGTGGCTGACCCAGCTCCTGCAGCGCAGGCTTTGCACAGAGGTGGAGCATCTCCTTGTGCTGAGCTCAGATGTGGCTCCTGACAGTGACTTGTGTTTCCTCCCCAGGCCCGCTGCCCCCTGCTGCCCTGCACTGGCTGAGCACGGGGCACCCCGACAGGCTGAGCGTGGCCTGGGTGGCCACATCTGGGGGCAGGGATGGATACACACTGACCCTGTATCATGCACAACTGGGCACTGTGGCAGCCACAGCCTCGCTTGGGAGAGACACCCACAACTTCACCTTCACGGGACTGGCCCCAGGACACGAGTACTCCCTGGAAGCCACTGCCACAGCTGGACAGTACCAGGCAGCAGCACCCAACATCAGTGGCTGGACACGTAAGTACCTGAAGCAGTGTCCTCTGCAGAGGGGTGGAAAATGTCACACCACTAGGCTGTCCTGAGGAGAGCTGGGAGGTTCACGGGGGACCTAGTGGCTTTGCAGATGGGCACACACCTCTGCACAGGTGTGACACACAGCAGTCAGTGCAGGGGCACACTGCTGGCTGCATGGCACTGGCATGTTCAGCTGTAGGCTTGCACAAGGACATGCAAATTGAAACAGAGCTGCCCAAATGTGCCTGTGCTGGGTCATTCCCTGCATGTGCTGACCCCTCTTCCTGTGTACAAAAGCACAGAAGTGTACAGGGCACCTGTACTGTACCTGTGTACAGGAGGCTCACTGAGTCCTTTCCCACAGGTAGAAACCACCTTACCATAAAGGTTCATGAAATGAATCAGGGTAGTAGAAGAAACCACTCCACAGTCCACCCAGGAGAACAGGTCTTTGCTCTGGTATGGGCTAATCCAGCACTTCTCCCCACCCAGAAAGATTCTAGGGCTGGTCAGAGAACAGAGGCTGTGCCAGTGCTGTACCTGCACGGCAGCTGAGTGTGGGAAGACACCTGTGCTCATGGCAGGAGTGAAGGTGTTCCCACTGGGCTGTGGGAATGAGTGTGACCTGGATGAGGAGGGCTTGGCATGTGAGGGACCAGTAAGGGTGAGCATCATTAAAGCTGAGGTGAGATGGGAGTGGAAAAGAGAAAATGAGGATGAGGAGGCATTTGTCAGAGGGGATCCTCCCTTGGGGAGCACCTCTCCTGCTGCACGATGACCATCGGGTGTCTGTGTCCTCCTGCTCGGTGTCCTGTCCCTAACACGAGGTGTGTTTCCTCCCCAGGCCCTCTGCCCCCGGCTGCTGTGCAGCTGCTGAGCACGGGGCACCCCGACAGGCTGAGCGTGGCCTGGGTGGCCACATCTGGGGGCAGGGATGGATACACACTGACCCTGTATCATGCACAACTGGGCACTGTGGCAGCCACAGCCTCGCTTGGGAGAGACACCCACAACTTCACCTTCACGGGACTGGCCCCAGGGACCAAATACCTGCTGGAGGTGGCATCTGTGGCTGGCTCCTTCAGGGCACCTGCAGGGAACGTCAGCAACTGGACATGTGAGTACCTTTTGTGAGGGGATGTGTGCCTTGCTGGGCAGTCAGGAAAGCTCATGGACAAGAATTTGGCCCTGCTGACCTTCAGAGCAGACCACAAAAAATGGCAATGAGCAGGGCTCTGCCCACTCCCATCATCAGCTCCACCAGCCTGGGTGTGGGCAGCTGGAGCTCCAGAGCCATGCTTCAGGGCAGAGCCAGGGAGGAGGGAGCAGCAGCGGGGTGTTCACCTTCCCCTGTCTCCTAACTGGCTGCATGTTCCCTCCTCACCCCTCCCCTGATGTCTCTCTCCATCGGGGACAGGGCTGTCCCCGCTCGGACAAGCACAGTGAAGTTTGCAGAAGCTTTGAGCTGCCTCTGGGCTGGTGGGTGGAGCCACACAGTGGAGGCCAAGGGTGCTGTCCATCTAAAAGATCTTCTAATATATATTTATTTTATTTCAATTTTAATACCTTTTGTGTTAATAATATAAAAATAAGTTAAAACGTTTATAAACAATAACTTTAATAAGTTGAATGTTAATAAGATTAAGTAAAGTTTCACTATATTTAAGTACTCTTGAGTTACATTTTATCACTTTAATATTCTATTAAAATTAAGTTTATTATTCTTTGTTATTAAAGTTCATTCATTCTAAGTTTACTGTTATTTGACATAAACTATCCTAAATCTTTTTAAAAGTTATTTATCTAAACTGCAAAATATATAGTTAATTTTCTTAGAGAAATAAGTGTGGTGCATCCCTTCTGATGGCATTATCCAGAGACCCAGGCAGTGTCCTGGGGCCCTTTGCTGACATGTCTCCCATCCTGTCTCCCATCATGTCTGTGCAGACCCCTTGGCACCCCGTAACGTGTACATGACGAACCAGGGCTATCCCAACAGGCTGAGTGCATCCTGGCGAGCTGAGCCCCAAGGACAAGACAGCTACAGGCTCCTCCTGTATCACTCGGGGTCAGGCATTGTGGCAGCCAATGTCTCTGTTGGGAAAGGCACCAGCAAATTCACCTTTTCTGGCCTGGCTCCAGGACACAAATACCTGCTGGAATTGGTGTCCATGGCAGGGCCCTATGCAGCCTCAGCAGGGAACATCAGTGACTGGACAAGTAAGTGTCAGAGCTGGAGATTCTGCATCCTGCACAAGGCCCAGCCTTCCCGAGAGGGCTCTGCGGTGGGGAGGGCAGAGACTCAGCCAGGACTGCTGCCTGGGAGCTGTAGGGTCAGAGAATGGTTTGGGTTGGAAGAGACCTTTTAAAGGCCATCTAGTCCAACCCCCCTGCTAGTGGCAGGGACATCTTTAACTAGGGCAGGTTGCTCAGAGTCCTGTCTAGCCTGACCTTGAATATTTCCAGCGATGGGATGAGATGGGGTGGGAGATACCAGTGTAGCAATGGGATTATGGGCTGGGCAAGCCCTGGTGGACAGGAGAATGGGGCAGGGCAGTCCTGCTGCCTGTGGGAGGGCCTGGCAGCCATCAGTGCTGTTTCAGGAGGCAGCCTCTGGCCCATGGCCCCACGGCCCCACTGGGTGAAGTCTGGCTCCTCCTGGTATGGGTGACTGAACAAGAGCACAGGATCCCATGGCAGTAGTGCTGCTCTGGTAGATGACACCCACAGCCTGGGGGACCATGAAGCCTCACAGCTGGGGGGGACACCCCACTGTTCCTACTGCATTTTTTCCAGGCACTCAGAGAATTGCTGGCATGGGGTATAAGGGGAGGGTTGGTTTTTTTTTTTTCATTTTATGGAATGTGGAAATGCAGATAAGCACAATAAGCCTTTTCATGTGCTCGTCCCCACAGTCCATGCACTTTTCTTGGGGAATCCAGTGGTTCCTGCTCCCACGCTCAGCCATCCCCTGGCAGGGTGCAGGGAGTCATGTGCAGAGCCCTTTGGGCAGGTTTCTAATGAAACTTGCTAATTAGCAGGAAGAAGAATCTGTCTCCTCACACTCCTCACTCTGTATGTCCTTCAGCTGCCATTTAAAGGTCATTTCTGGCAAACAGCAGCCGCAGGAATGTTATCACTGAACATGAGGATTCTTCTTGTGTCACCCATCTCTTCCTTGGGTCTCTGTAGAATAGAAGAGAGCACATGCATACCAGTAACTCTTCCTGGTGTGGTTTTTGTTGTAGCTCCCTCAGTTCCCCAGAATCTCTCGGTGGTGGCTGAAGGGAACAACACGATGCTGATCTCCTGGGGCAGTGTCTCTGGCCAGCAGGACGACTGCCAGCTGTGGCTGCGGGACCCCCGGAACAGCTCACTGCCCTGGCGGCACTCCCTGGGCAGAGGACAAGTCCAGCACCGGCTCCAGGGGCTGATCCCAGGCAGGAACTACTCTGTGTCCTTGAGCTGCGTGGCTGGGCCGTACTGGAGCAGCACCAAGCCCTTGGCAGTGCCCATGGGTGGGTATACACTGCCACGGGGAGGGAATGGGGCAGTCTGGAAGAGGGAGAAACACCTGGGTGGCCTCAAGTCTGGATGGACCCTTGACTGTCAACAGAGGCATGGGAATTCTTGTGGTGGGAGATGGGGAAAGCCAGTGAGGTGACCCTTTGGTAGCCATTGGCTCCCTAAGCTAGCCCCACCACAGAGATCTCCTGTCTCCTGGCTACCTGTGAAGCAGAGCAGACTTTGCAGATCTCCACTGGTCGATGTCTCCTGTAAGATGTGAGCTCAGGCCCTGTCCATTCCCACTGTCCTGTGGTTCATGGCATAGCAGGGTCCCAGGCTGCAAGTGTCCAGCTCTGCTCATCTCTCTGGCCTGGGGAGCAGATGCTGATGGGGGCAGAGGTTGGGATTTCTCTGGTTAAGGGAGTCCAGAGCCTGCCTTGTCTCCTTTGCAGAGCCAAATCCAGTGAAGGATGTGCAGTGTCTACCAGAGTCAAGGAGCCTTTACTTGAACTGGACGAGCTCTCCTGGAGATGTGGAGGCTTATGAGGTGGTGACAGAGAGACTTTCTGAAGAACCCCCCACCTTCAGGCTTACCATGAGCCTCCCTTCCAGCGAGGCCAGTCTGGAGGGGCTAGAGCCCAACTCCTCCTACCAAATCCGTGTGAGCACCGTGGGCATGAATGCACTGAGGAGCCAGGCTGTGACTCTGCTCTGCAGCACATCAGTGGAGCGTGAGTCCCCTTCTTTCCCACAGTCTTGCCACAGGGAAACACCCCAGGAGACCCCGGGAGGAAACAGCCGGTGTTGCTGGTCAGAGCTGGGGGCTCTTTGGGGTGCCTGTGAGCCCCACAGGGTTGCACTGTCCTGCAGTGGGTCGGGGCTCTGGCAGTGCTGCTGGGACCAGTCACAGGCTGGGCAAGGGGGGTCTGGGAGCAGGGACACACTGAGATTCTGTGCCTGCTGGTTGCTCTTCCAGCCCTGCCCCCTCCCCTGCGTGCAGACGTGTTCCCAGTGGAGGCCAGTTCCACAGTCATCATTTCACCTGACCTGTTCAGTGAGGAGAACGGCCAGATCGAGTACTACGGTGTCATTGCTACCACCAACGAGTCACGTAAGTGTCCCTGCATGTCCCAGTCTGTGGTGGCTCCCTGGAGGGCAGCAGGACCCCTGGATGTCACTTTGGGACTGTCACCTTGCACATTCTCCTTCAGTGCTGAGGCCCACCCAGGAGATCATGTCCAGCACATGGTATGACCACTACTATGGGACAGAGGACTCCTACCTGGCAGTGCTCATTCCTAACCCCTTCCATCAGAGGAGCTCCCCCGACACCTGGCGGGTGCCAGTGGGAACAGAGGAGTGTGGCCAGTCCAGGGCAACCTGCAATGGGAAGCTGAAAGCCAATGAACAGTACAGGTGAGAGATGTCAGCATCCCTCCTGAGGGGAAGGGGCTGGAGGAGAAAAAGGACTGCACATGTCCCTGTGAGAATGCCACCAGCTGCCTGGATGTCACCTCACCCTCACACCCCCAGATCCCCAGCAGTGGACCCCAAGGGTTCTCCACCAAGCAGCATTTGAGGAAGGCAGGGCTGGCATGCAGGGAATATTTGGCAGTGTAGTGGGCAGGGAGAGGGAAAGCCGAGGCTGCCAAAGACTGTGTGTGTTGTCTCGGGAGCTGAGCAGATGTCCAGCCCCAGGATAGAAACCAAAACAGATGATTTTATTTGTAGGACCTTCATTTGTGACTCAGAACCATGTGCAGACAGTGCAAAAATGAAACTGATTTGGAAAGAGTCCCAAGTGTAACTACTACTGAGTGGTGCCTACTCAGTGGGAGGTCCAGAGGTTGGGGTTAGCAAGCTCAAGGTCCAAGTTCCCCATGAGACACACACATGGATCCCAACAGTCATAAGTTCATTGACAGTAAATAGAATCCAGCAACATGGAGGTACTTATTTTCTTGTAGGGTACCTTTAAAACTGCTGATGGAAAAACAAGTTTTCCACTACTAACAAAGAATGGTATCTTTAGTCAGTCCTGTTAATTTAGCAGCTCACAGTTCCATTAAATGGAGACCACATCCACAGGCATTTCTCTCTTCCCCCTGAGTCTGGAAGGTTATCCCATTTCACTTGAAAGAAACTTGCGGCAAGGATGGCTGATGGTGATAAAGCCATTGAGAGCATCAGGAAAAGAATGAAAGTCTGTGGGAGAGTCTGTGCATGAGAGAGCTTCCCTTTCCACTGGAAATAAAGGGAGAACTAAATCTGTCCATAAGTTTTGTGGTGAGTGGGTGTTGGGATTGGACCGACCTTCCTTCCTTCCTTCCTTCCTTCCTTCCTTCCTTCCTTCCCTTCCTTCCCTTCCTTCCCTTCCTTTCCTTCCTTCCTTTCCTTCCTTTCCTTCCTTCCTTCCCTTCCTCCCTCCCTCCCTTCCCCTCCTTCATTCTCACTACTGTTCCTATGTGCAGACATGGAAAACTTGAACTAATTCTTACTGAGTTGTTTTATATTCACACCTGTGCCAAACAAGGGCTCTTAAGCTGCTGGTTTGGGCAGCCCTGGCTCAGATTGGTGATAACACACCCAGGAGGTGGGAAAAGGTTGTTTTTCCCGGGGGAAGTGGGGAAAGGGGAGTTTCCAGAGAGCCATTGCATGGGAAATTCCAGCCAGAGTGGGGTTATCAAGAGCAGAGAGCAGTTCTGGTGTGCTGTATTATCCTATCTGGCAGGAGAATGCTGACAGTGCACTCCCATCTTGTGTCCATCCCAGGTCCCTGGGCTGGCAGGGGATCTCAGAAGGTTTCAGAAGCCTGGATACTGATCACCCATCAAATCTGTCTGTTCTGTATTGGTCACACCTCACCCTCAGGTGTGGCAGGGTAGGACTTGCTGGTTCACCCCTCAGCCTCAGCTCTGCAGGGATGGAGAGGGATCAGCTGGGATGGAGAGGAAACAGTAGGGCAGAGAGCTCACACTAAGGGCTGTCAGCAGCCTCGAGGGGACTTCAACAGCAGCACAATCACACCAGGCACTGATGGGCCCAGCACAGGCTCTGTACCTGCCCCACCCACTTCAACTTCTCATTCCAACAGGGACCTCCTGAGGGGGAGCAGCTTATTCAGGGACACCAGGCCCTGTCATTAGTCCACCTGCCATGATTCAATCCCATGAGTCAATAACATGTACTGAACTGTCCAGTTATTCAGGACTAGAAGGTACTTTTACACCACAGCTTTCTTACTTTTACACCACAGCTTTCTTTCAGTTTGGCTGCCCTAAAAACATAAATGTTCTCAGTACAAACAGGACTCGACCTAAATATCCTAAATATCTGACCTAAATATCTTAAATATCCAGCCTAAATATCCTCAGTGCATGGAACACTCAGCCTAAATATCCGACCTAAATATCCACAGTAGACTGTGCTGCTGAATTAATGATTTTTAGGGTGGTGAAAAGCTGACAGCTCATTCCCACTCAGAATGTCTGTCCTTGTTTCCTCTCTTTCAGTGAGTTATTTATCCACAAGCCCTCATCTTTCATGCCATGGCTCACCTTCTGCAGGCTCGCTTCTCAGAGGAGGTCTTTGCCCTGGCAGCTGGGTGTGGGGACCCACACACAGTCAACAAACTCTTGGCTGCTAAAATCCAGTGCTACCTTGAAAAGCTTTGGCTTGCATTTAGGGCACAAGAAGGGGCCCTTCCAAGTCACCTGCTCAGAAGGAAAGTCAGCTCTGCAGAGAGCTGTGGGCATTGGTGTGCCTGCTGCCAGGAGGGAATGAGGGGCAGATCTGCCCAGGGAAGAGGATGCAGCAGCCACTTGTGTGTGTGTGCAAGGAAGGGTCTGGGCAGGGCTCAGCCCTTCCAGCTGAAATGCCTCTATGTCAAACAGGGCTCAGCTCTTTCCTGTCAACCCTGCTAACCAGCTGACATGAACTATAGGATTTTAATTTTTTGTGTCCTGTAAGAGACCAGACACTACCTTTCTCTGCAGATAACCCTTTGGAGGAGAGCTGCTTCCCTTTTGTGCTTTCTGAACAATTTCTCATGCTTTCCCAAGTGGAACAAACTTGTCCAAGAGTCAGAAAAGGGAGGAAAGACCATTTCCATACATCCCCTAAATCCATAACAGAAAACCAGCTTTTTCCAGACAGCAGTCCTGTTCCCCTGGGTCCTGCCTGCTGGGTGCTGGGTTCTGGGTGCTGTGCTCAGCTCAGGCTGTCCCTGACACAGGACTCTGCTTTGCCTTTAGGTTCAGCATTGCTGCCTTCACCAAATATGACCCAGTAGCCCCTGCTGTGACATTCACCATGTTCTCAGGTAAGCTGGAGAATAACATCTTCCCTACCTGGCTGTGTAGGTTAGAGGTAATGAACAGCCAGAGGGAGCTCATAGGCTACAGTAAATATAATAAAGAGAATAAATGCAGCCATATATCATAGAATTATAAAATGGTTTGGGTTTGGCTTAAATCTCAAATAGTTCCACTCCCTGCCATGGGCAGGGACACCTTCCACTATCCCAGGCATCCCAGCCTGGCCTTGGACACTTCCAGGGATGGGGCAGCCACAGCTTCTCTGGGCACCCTGTGCCAGGGCCTCTCCACCCTCATCATGAAACTTTTTTACCGATTCTTCTCTCTATACTCTCTCCTTTTAATTCCAGCTGCTGGATCCAGTGCAGACACAGCTCCACTCTCAATGCCAATAATCTCTGGAATCATTGTGGGATTTCTTCTGACACTTGCAGCTGTTTTTGCTTTGGTTTACTGGAAACAGCTCAAAGCAAAGAGGTGAGCATGAGCCATATCTTACCTGTTGAGTGCAGGCTGAGATACTCAACCTTCAGTGCCAAGCCTGGAGGAGAGCAGGGAGAGGGTGTAAAAAGAGACTTAGACAAACTAGCACATGGGCTAGTGGAATTGTGCCTGGCAAGCTCAGAAGCCAAAGGCAGAGGGGAGAGAGGAGCTGCCCATGTGCAGTTAAGTTACAAAACCCTACAGTGTGCCTGCCAGTGGTACACAATACCTCATGGCATCGATCTCTGCACTGCAGGCAAAAGTAACAGCTCCTGTGCTTTGATTCTAGAACCAAGAAGAGCAGCCTACCCCAGGAAATGGTGACTTACAGCTTGAGGTGAGTGCTGGAGTCTGCTCTCTGTATGGCCCCACTGCAGCTCCCACTGTCCTTCACCTACTTCCTTTTTCATGCTTTGACTCAGGAAAAATCCAACGGTTTCCTCTCCTCAGTTATTTTATAATTCAGCCTTTCCCAAGTTCAGTGTTTATTGCCCAGCTCCATTCCAAGTCAATGCACTGTCTCTACTTCCTCTGCGAGTTTCTGCAGCAGGAGAATATTCTCATCACCTTGAAATCTCTCCCAGTATTTAAACTGTTGCACCTTCCCTGGGCAGTGAGGTGGCTATAAACCATCCCTGTGTGCATCCAGGTCTCACAGCAGGGCTGTCCCAGTGGCACCTGCCTGGCTGGCCAGGCCTCCCAGTAACTAAGGCAGGTTTTCCTCTGGACTTCATTTCCTGCAGAAACGTCCACCGGCCAGTTCCCCTGCAGAACTTCAAGCAGTACTATGAGATGAAGACAGCAAGTGCTAACCACGCTTTTTTCCAGGAGTTTGAGGTGAGATGAGACCACTCCTAGAGATGACACTTGGTTTGCACTCGGTGGCTCATGCTGCTGGGTGTCCAGTCTGGAGTGCTCCTCTCCAGGGATGGTCACCCATCTCTAGCAATCCAGCCACCCTGTGGAGCAGGCTTGGAGGCCAAAGATTGGATGGACCAAGTGACAAGCAGTTCCTTTGCTCAAAACCTGTTTTGTTCAAGTTCTGGTTAAAGCACATGTGGCATGAGGTGAACTAGCACAGAGCAGAGTGCCCCAGCCCTGACTGGAGGTGAAGGTGAGAGGGGCGGTGATGAGAACTGCCCTGACAGTGGTAGAAAAGAGCCTGCAGCCAGAGGGAAGGTCAAACAGCACTCTCAGACCTCCAGGGTCAGGCTGTGAGCTTCACCTCAGGCTGCCCTACCTGGCCCCACTGCCAACATCTGCAGCCTCTGGACTGTTCTGCTGCAGCATCTTCAAATTCCCATCAGCAATTTCAAACCCTCCTCAGATCTTCCTTTTCTGGCTTATTGAGTGAGGACAGGGGCAGAAGCAGATGCAGTACAAGATATTTCTGTTTCCTCAGCAGAAAATCCTCTGAGCTTTGTGGTACATTTCCGAGGCTTTTCCCCCCAGTACTTGTTGTGGGCTTTTCTTTTAAATATGAACAATGCTGCTGGAAAAGGCCGTGGGAAAAGCCACCATGGCTCAGAGTGCACAGGCCATGTGAGTGAGGAGTGGAGCAGCTCTCTGTGTGAGGGTAATCCTCTACCCTCCAGACAGAGCCACTGGTCATGAGCAGGGAGCTGAGCTGACGAGGAGCTCTCAGAGGAATGTTTGTGCTTATCTTTTCCCCTGTCCTGCAGGAGCTGAAGGAAGTTGGGAAGGAGCAGTCGAAGGTGGAGGCTGAGCTGCCAGCAAATGTCTCCAAGAATAGATATCCCCATGTGTTGCCCTGTAAGTGCTGTCTCCTCCCTTCTCCCCCAGCCTCCAGGGTGAGAGCTCACAGGACAGTGTTCAAGGACATGCTCACCTTGCATCCCTGCCAGGGTCAGTGCCTGGCTCCTTTCCTGGGAGCAGGACTCTTGAAACGGGCCTCAGTTTCCATTTTCCCTGCTGGAGACTCAAGGCTTAATGGTTGAGGCAGGAGTGAGCCACCATCCTGCCCAGCTCCTCCAGCTGTGCTGGGTGAGCCCGGCTCAGGATGGGTCCCAGCAGGAGACCAAAGGAGGTCCATGAGCTTCACTGATGGGCCTCATGACACCAGTTCTGTTTGCCAGTGCCCTGCTAACCCAGCTGGCAGGCAGTGCCACCTCTCTGGGGAGAAGGTGTCTGCACAGCACAGAGCCTCCCTGCTGGAGCTGCTGAGGTTTCTGCCCCGGGGTTACCCAGGTCCCATGTCCTGGTGAAGAGCTCCTCAGGGTTCACCTGTGTGTGTTCTCTTTCAGATGATCACTCTCGGGTCAAGCTGAGCCAGCTGGGGGAGGATCCACACTCAGACTACATCAATGCCAACTTCATGCCTGTGAGTGCCCACTTGCCTTCCCCACCGAGATGTGGCCACCGGGCACCCTCACAGAAACTCTGCCTGGGTTAAGGCAGTGTCCCCTTCTGGTAGGGCTGGTGGGCATGAGATGTGCTGGGGAAGGCACAGCTGGCACAGGCCAGCAAGAAGCTGGGGGGAAGGTGGAGATGTGTGGTTGCCCTTTAGCAGGCATTGATGGAGCTGTGAGACGGCAAATGCTGTGATGCAGGGCTGTGAGTGTGGGAAGTCTCTCTGCTTTCTTCTCGTGGACTGTCTGTCCTCTTCCATCACCTACCAGCTTACTGCCCTGTCTCTCTGCCTGCTCTTTTTCCTTCTGGTCTGTGCAGCTGCATTTGAACAACCCTGGAGCTGTGTCTTCATCCCCCATGTGGGGGGTGTTTCCAGGTAACAGGCAGGGCATGCTGCATGCAGGGGCCACCGTTTGGATCTGGGGGGCATGTGTGTGTCCAAGGGCAAAGAAATACCCTGAGATCTTGCATGCTCACCCTGCCCTCAGCAGGGAAGGCAAAGCAAAGGAACAACCCAAATCTGTCTTTCCCTGGTTAGACTGAATGAGGAACTGCTTGGAGGGAAATGGTGTGGGTCACTTTATTCCAAATATGTAGAAAGTGTAGCTGGGCAGCTCATGCTTCCTGTGAAATCAGCTGCTGCTGAGATCAGCTGCCTGGGAACTGTGCCCATGTGGGCTAAGGGCAACAGGAATTTCTCCTTCTACCACAAAAACAGACCAGGCACTGACTGGTCTCAGGGCAGGACCCACCTGCCTTGGCAACCTGCTAACTCATCTTGCTCTTGTCTGCCTCTTACTCAGGGCTACACATCCCAGCAAGAGTTCATTGCCACCCAGGGGCCCCTAAAGAAAACCATAGAGGACTTCTGGAGGCTGGTGTGGGAGCAGAACGTCTGCAATATCATCATGCTGACAGTGTGCATGGAGAATGGGCGGGTAGGTCGGTGCCAGCCCCAGCCCAGACCTGACCTAGTGGTGTGAGCTGAGCCCAGGGCTGAGTCTGTGTCCTCCACAAAACCCCTGCTCTGATATGGCTCCAGGAGGAGCACAGCCCACACAGCTTCCCTGACAGTTTGGGGGAAGAGAGGCTGATCTGTGCAGCTCAGCCTCAGCTTGGGGCGGGAGCTTGGCTAGGACCATGCCCATCACCCTCAGATATTTCCACAGAATGTGAAATTGCCATGTCCTCTGGGTGAGCCACTTCACATGGACTGTTCCTCCAGTCCACACAGGTCCTTTTTTCTGGAGGACGCTGAGGTCCAAATGAAGGGGCTCTGAGGAAGAGCTATGCAAAGCTCCCAGTGGGAAGGGGAAACACCCCTGCCTGCTCCCCAAGACCTGTTCTGGCTCCCTAACAGCTGCTGCTCTGTAGATGCTCCCTGGGAGCCAGATCACCTGGTCCCTCACTGGGACCCTGTCCTGCTCTAGGTGCTCTGTGATCATTACTGGCCATCAGAATCTGCCCCGGTGTCCTATGGGCAGGTGAGGGTCCACCTGCTGATGCAGAGCAGCTCTGAGGAGTGGACAGTACGGGAGTTCAAGCTGTGGCACGTGAGTGCAGACACCAGGGGATGTGGGGACCTCTCAGGGGTTTGGGGTGGGCACTGGTATTTCTCCTCAGCAGGGGTTCCACCTTTCCCTGCCATTTCTGGGGCTCAGAGAAGACCCAAGCCCTGAGGAGCAGTCAGATGGGTGGCAAAGAGGTGTCCAGCACACGTCATGCTGCTCTCCACCCTTGCTCTCTCGTTTCCATGTCCCTGCACCAGGACAGCTTGCAGTTTCCAGGCCATGTTCCCTGGCAGTCAAAGGCAGATGTGCTCTCTCCCACCTCCATGGCATGGCAGGGGCTGTGGGGGAGCCTGGAGGGGCAGAAGCCACCAGGCAGTGCAGACCTGATGTTGGCTGTTCCCTGCAGCCGAGCCAGGTGTCCTCAAGTGCCCAGGGGCTGTCAGGGGTGTGAGCCTGCCTTGGGGGCTGCACACCCATCAGCAATTCCCTGCAGGAGGGTCTGCAGGCGGAGCGTTTCGTGTCCCACCTGCACTACACAGCATGGCCTGACCACGGCATCCCAGAGTCTACCACTTCCATCATGACCTTCAGGGAGCTGGTACAAGAGCACATCCAGAGCACCAAGGATGCAGGGCCGACCCTTGTGCACTGCAGGTGAGGCTCTGCCCCACAGGATGGTGGAGGGGGATGATGGGAGAGGGCAGGGGGGATGAGGGTCCTACTCGTGCCCAAACTGTGAGGGAAAGCAGTGCCCAGGAGACACAGCTGCTCTGTGGAGTCTCCTGCTCAGGTGTTGAGGAGTGCAGGTCTACTGGCCCCCAGCCCCAGGCTGTGGGGCAGGGGGAGGTGATCAGCACCAGCCCAGGGCAGCCTGAATGCTCCTCAGCCCCATCCCCTGCTGGGACAGTGCCTGGGTGTGCTCGGGCAGTGCCAGGGAGCAGCCTTTGGGAGCATGTCCAGCAGCAGGAGGGAGCCAGGGCTGTGGTGTCAGGCCTTGTTTAACCCTCGTTGTCCGTGCCCTCAGTGCTGGCGTGGGCCGCACGGGCACCTTCATTGCCCTGGACCGGCTGCTGCAGCAGATGAAGCAGGAGAAGGTGGTGGACATTTTCGGTGTTGTTTACACCTTGAGGATGAACCGGTACCTGATGATTCAGACCTTGGTGAGATTTCTGCTCCCTCTTTCCCCTGGCCCCTCACTTCGTTCCATTGAAGTTCACAGGGCTGGCAGATGGATGAGCTGGCTGGCCAGCCCCAGCACCCCCAGGCTGGTCCTCAGCCTGTCACTGTGTCATCCTGCTGCTGAAAGCAGCAGCTCAGCTGGAGTGGAAATTGCTGGGGGGGTATTCAGCTGCTTCATGCCCTGCTAGACCCACAACAGCAACATCCAGAGTGTCAGAGACCTCCCAGGAGGCTCAGAAGCACTCTGGAGCACTGAGGAACAGGATCAGGCCCTTTGCAGGCAATTCTTAACTCACACCATGTTGTTGGTCTGTGATGCTCCACAGTCTATCTCCTATCTTCAGTCCTTGTGGCTGGACAAGGTGTCAGAATTGCCCTTCAGGAGAGGGACCATACCCACCCTCTCGTGCTGTCTCTGCAGTGTGATGGTCTGTGTTCCTGTCTGCCTTTGCCTTCCAGTCCCAGTACATTTTCCTGCACAGCTGCATTCTGGACAAGATCTTGGAGGAACCTCTCCTGGATTTATCAGGAACAGAGAGGTAAGGCCTTGCTGTGCTTTGCCACTCTGCTCACCCTGATCCACAACCCCTCCCAGCAAGTCTTGGCTGCAGGACAGAAGAACAGGGAAGCCCAGCCAGCCATCCCAGCTGGTGCTGTGGGTGGGTTGTTCCTGCAGCACGGGGTGCCCAGCACAGAACAAAGTAGGTGTCCAGCCTGGTGCTGGTACACCAACACCAGAGATGTGCAGAGCTGTCCTGGGGAAGGACAGCTGGAGATTTCCCTCAGACTCTGGTTTCCCAGCCCACAGGCATGGCCTTAGAGATATGTAAAACTGGAGAGGCTCGTGGCAGCTGGGTGACCTTGGGACATGCTCCTAATGGAGGCCAAGAGGATGGAGCAGGGTCCAGCTGGGCATGGCTTTGACCACCTATCTCATTGTCTTGGGGCTACATCTGGAGGTCATGCACTTATCTTTGTGGTCAGATGGTCTCCTCCCTCATGCAGAACAGGATATCCTTGTCCTTGCTGCCTCTTGGGAACTAGCCCTGGGCTGTGTCACCCCTGAGACCTGCCCCTGCCTAGGGGAGAGCAGGTTGTCATGGGCCAGAGCTGGGCTGGGAGCCTGGGAGACCCCTGGCATTTAAGAGGGGAGGTCAGCCATGTCCACCTGCTGCAGACACAGCCTGGGTGCTGCTCAATGAATTCAGCCTCACCCTTATGCCCTGGCTCTCTCCCCAGGTCCTGCCCCATCCCACTGAAGAGCTTTGCCCAGCACTATGCCCAGAAGGCAGCCAAGTCCCACATGGGCTTCCTGAGGGAGTACGAGGTGAGAGCTGTCCTGGGCAGGTGCAGGGAGTGCTGCCATGGCTGTGTGTGCTGAGGGGACCTGGGGAGTGATTGAACCTGCTCGGGCTGGAGGACACCCTGTAAGTGCCTCCTGAGTGGGTCCCATGCCCTGGTTTCCTGGGTGTTCTGGCAGTGTCCCCTCCCCATGGCATTGCATGCCCAGGCACACAGCTCCCTCATGCATTCTGCACTGCTCAGGGTCTGTCCACCACCCCTTCCCTCCCAGGTGCCTGCCTGGACAGCAGCAGCCCTCTCCTGCCAGTGTGGCACAGCCCTGGCAGCCCAGTGCAGAGCAGCTCTCGTGGCTCTCCTGCTCAGGCTGCTGCCTGTGCTGCCATGACCCCTCTGCTGAGTCCAGGTGTCCTCAGGAGGCACTGGTTCCTCCTGTCCTGACCCTTCCCTCACTGCCTCCTCCACTCTCTCACCCTGGCAGGCCCTCCTGGAGGTTGTCAAGGAAGAAGCCAGCTCTGCATCACCATCTTCAGGCAGCCAGCAGACACGGCCCTCCTCCAGCCTTCTGCCCTGTAAGTTCTGTGACACCTTGCATCCTCTTCCTTCCTGTTCCTTCTCCTCCTGTGTGCAGCCAGGCTGGACCAGGGCCAGTAGTCCACAGCATAAGAAAGTATTTTGAGGCTTTGGTGACTCGCCCAGAAGGTTATCAAGATGTTTGGGATGGAACACATGGTGCTTGGGACTGGGATAGGTGGGTTTGCTCTGCCTAGAGGAGGAAAAGGGGAGATCTTACTGCTGCTGTGGGAAGGCACAGGGAAGACATGGGGTTTTCTCAGAGGTGTGCCATGGAGGGACAAGAGACTAGGGGGTGATTTGGGAGGGTAATCCAACTCAGTAGAAGAAATAGTGAATTTCCATTGAGATGGTCAAACACTGGAACAGAGGCCCAGAGGGCTCACAGGCTCTCCATCCCTGGACAGAGGCAGATCTCCACTGGCTCAGACACTGAGGGACCTGCACTGCAGGAGCTTGGGGTAGAGTCCTGTCCTTTGGGAGCCAGCAGGCTGGAGATGAGCACTGCAGAAGGGAGTGCCTTTGCCAAGAAATGATGAAGGAAGGATTGCATTTGTGTGGCAGTCTGCAAAACCTGTCTGAGCTCAAGACTGCCTTGAATCCCTGCAGCTGCCCCTTGCTTTGCAGATGATCGCTCCAGAGTGAAGTTCTCCCTGCTGGAGCAGGGCCCTCTCTCAGGGCTGCTGCAGGTGTGGCGTGTCCCGGTGAGTCTCACCCCAGCAGCAACGCCCACCCTCTGCCTGGTTCCCCATCCTGCTGTGCTCCTGCACTGCTCCACTGGTCCCTGTCACTGTGGTCCTGCGTGGAGAAGAGGGGACTGCAGGGACTGAGGACATCCCTTCCCTTGCCTGCCCAGTTTGGGCTGTCCTTACCTGCCTCCCTCAGTGCTTTCTCTTCTCTCCTCACCTCCTGACCTTCTGAGCTCTCTGCTCTTCCTGACCATTCCTGCAGCCACCTGGGCCAACAGAGCACCCTCTCCAGCAGGAGAGTAACATCCTCATTCCCTACCCAGGGCTGCAGCTCCAGCAGGGACTACCTGGCTGTCCACGGCCCTGACAAGCTGACCATGGAGGACTTCTGGACCCTGGTGTGGGAACAGGATGTTCACACAATCCTAACACTTCTGCCATGGCAGGAGAAGGGGGAGGTAAGGCACTGTGCCCACCTGTGCCATGGCAGAGTGGGAATCTGTTCAGTGGAGCTGGAACTAGCAGAGCTCTCCACTCTTCACTGCCTCCTGAGTCCTGGGTGCAGACCCAGCTTAGCTAAAGCTGGATCTTTCCTGTGTCCAGGTGCTCCCACAGCTTGGAGACAGTCATGGGAGACAGGTTCTGTCACCCTCATGCCTGGCCTCAGCTGGTGCCCTTCAAGCTGCATCTGTGTGGGACCCAGGGCAGCAGCTCCTGCCCTGCCCAGCCAGGGTGTGGACACTGGCTGAGCAGATTCCAGCTCAGAGCTCTGAGCAGAGCTGCCAGGCAGCTCTGGGCTCCCAGATGAGCTGAACCTGCTGGTGTTCCTGGAACTGCCTCAGGTTTTAGGTGGGGCATGAACTGACATGGAGAGAGGCTGGGAGTGCTCTTGGTCCAGCCCCACCACAGACCCTGCAGATGGTGACTGATATGACAGATGATGACCACCAACAGAAAACCAAGTTTCTTGTTGCACACAGGTCCCAGGTGAGGTGTGTTGGCCCCTGGAAGGAGACTCACTCTGCACAAAGACACTGACCATCCAGTGTGACACAGAGAAGCTTGTCTCGGGATGGAGATGTGCCCAGCTCAAACTGAAACACGTGTGTGTCCATGGGGCTGTGCTGGCTCCCACCTCCTGGGGTGGGGGTGGGTCTGTAGGGGCTAAAGGGTCTGTGGGACTTCTTCAGGCTGCAAGAACAGAGTGCCAGGAGTCCACAAATGCAGGAGGGAGTCTGGATTGCAACATCCACAACTGAGTGGACACAGGAGATACATGGGACAAGCCCTGGGGGCTGATCAGTCTGTCTGACCCCTTTGAAGTCCCACACAGTTCTCAGTGGCCTCTCTAGGAGCAAGTCAGGGTGCCATGGGGAAGGAGAGCTGGTTGCCAGAGTGGGTGGTGGACAGTGCCCCAGCAGAGATGCCTGGACAGCTTTACAGAAGCTGGCAGAAAGCTCAGGGAAGCCTCAGAGAGCCTAAGGATGGGAGAACTGGGGCTCCTCTGCGCCCAGACTTGCCCATCCCTTCCCAATATCCACATCAGCTCTTTGTGTCTCACAGGAGAAGAAGGCAAAGGAGAGGCAGGTGCAGAGGTTCCTGTACACACTCTGGAGCAGCAAGAAGCAGCCTGATGTGCAGAGCCTGGTGGAGCTGCTGGGGGCTGTCAGACGGGGCATGCCCCACCGCAGGAGAGTGGGTCCTGTCCTGCTGCACTGCAGGTACCCCAGGCTACACCTGCATCCAGAGCCAGCAGGCTGCACAGTGCCTTGGCATGCCAAAATCTATCTTGGTTTGAAAAGCCAAGTGTCTGCTAAGGAAGGCAGGAGCCTTCCTTGAAATGGAAAATGTAAACCCCCTCTCTCCGAATTATTATAATTTTCAAAGTAAGGGGCTCTCAGGCAAAGATATGGGAGTAGGAATAACAGTTCTTTAANATACTACATGGGAACCTGGAGGTCACAGTGCTCTGCCAGGGGCTGGGAGAAGACAGGGCAAACAGGGCTGGGCTGGGGGGAGCAGGGGTGGAGCATGGGTGGAGCAGGCATTCCCAGGCTGAGGTGCCCAGGCCATCCCTGGGTAGCTGCAGGGATACTGGGAGCAGCCCTGATATCCTCACTTGCACTCAGAGAGAGCTCACAGTCCCATAGTGCCCACTTGGCTCCTTGGACTGGTGCCCTCTTCCAGAGGGGTTCAGCTCAGCCTGGCCTGGCATCACTGACCTCCTCACCTTGTCCCCTGCAGTGGTGACATGAGCCAGATGGGGACCCTGATCTCCCTGGATTGCCTGTTGTACCAGATGAAGGCTGAGAGAACTGTGGACATCTATGGTGTGACCCTCCAGCTGGCCAGAAGCTGCTGCCTCATGACCCCAACTCTGGTAGGTGGGAAGGAGAAGGGGTGGTGGGCAGGGGGGAGCAGATTCTTCATGCTGACCTGCCTGGAGCTGGTAGCACCCTGCCCACTCCTGGGTGCTCCCTGCTGCCTGGGAGCCTGTCCAGCCTCAGCAGGGATTTACTTCATGCTCCTTCCCCACCCTGTGGCTCTGCCAGCCACCAAGGGCTGAGGGCACTGACTTTTCCCAGGCAAGAGTTTTCCATCTCCTGGGTTCTCAGTTAAGATCAGTTAAATTTCATGTGAACTCACAGTAAATCAAGGCACTCTCCCCATTTTACTGGAGGAAGAGTGAAGCACTGGTGTCATTCTACACAACCTGCCTGCTTCCCCTTGGCTCCTGGGCATGGCTGTCAGCCTGGGCACCCAGAACCTGCTGGATATCCCCTTGGCCAGCACCTTTCCTGCTACATCCCCCAGACCCAGAGCCTGGTGTTGCAGCTGGGGCTGCCTGCCAGGGGGACAACGGGACACAGTGCCACATGAGCAGGTGCCCTGTGGGCTGTAGCACTGTCTGATGGGGCCATTCTGTGCAACAGCCCAGCCTTGGTGTGCCAGCCCTGATGGGTGCTTGTGGCACCAGTGCCTCTGGACATGCTTCAGTTGCTGCAGCTGCTGAGTGAGCTGATGCACAGCCCTGGAAACACTCCCCACAGGGCACAGCAGAACTGGGGAAGATCTCTCCAAGGCTTCCCAGCTGCAGAGCCTCCTTCAAGAAGCTAATTACATTCTTAATTAATGTGAACCATGTGCGTGGTGGGAGCCAGAGCAGGGCAAGGCATCTGCTGCCCTGCTTCAGAGCTGCTTTGTGCTCCCACAGCGCCCGGCCCTGCAGGGACACAATTCCCCCATAAAGGCACAGCAAGGGCCCATCAAACGCTGCTGTCCTGCTGAAGGGGGGCAGCAGAGGAGCTGCTTCCCCTCGGAGCAGCAGGGCTGCCCTCCAGCCTCCTCCACCCCTCTGGGGGCTTGCCAGCACCCCTTTGTGTCTGGCGGGGTCATTGGCTGCTGTCGTGCTGGAGGCATCAGATTTTTGGAGGGGAAGCAAGGGGGAAGATGAACCTTTGATGCATATTCAGGGATAACTGTTGGATATTAAGCACCACCAGCTCCAGCGTGGTGCATCCCAGGGGATGTGCTCTCGCATGTGGCCAGTCACTGAGTGTGCCTGGGCTGCAGTCAGCCCTGGGCTGTCACTGCCCATTTCACAATCGGCCCTGACTCATTGCAAAGGCTCTGTGACCTGGAGCCTCAGCCATTGTGTGCTCCGTGGCATTCCCGGCCCTTCGGTGAGGCTGAGCCCCCAGCACAGGGAGGAGGCTCCTCGTGACTTGTGGCTCAGCCAGCGCATTAACGAGCTCTGGGGAATGCTGCTGGGGCCCCTCTGCAGCCCTAATCCCCCTGTCCATGCCACGTGATTCCAACCCACACCATGTGTTGGCTGGCCTTGCCCTGCAGCTCTGTGCCCTGTGTACAACCCCATTTACCTTCCTCCATCCTGCCTGCTCAATCCTGGGTGTGTGGCCTGGTGTCATTTTGGGGCAGCCTGGCTTTGGGCAGAACCTCATATCAAACACAGGGGACTCAGGACCTCTGAGCCCACATTTAGACCTGATGGATCAGTTTGGTGATACTAAAAAGAGACAATGCAGCTGGGCTAAACCCACACAGATTTTTCTGTACCTCTGTAAGCCTGCAAGCATCTGCCCTGATCTGCTGTGAGCACCTGACTCTGGTACACTGGGACTACACCCAGGGAAACTCCTGGTCCAGAGGTCTTCCCTCATGGCCCCAGGTCACTGCCAGACCCCAAGGCTCCAGCTCCAAGCCCTGCAGCATCTCTGGAGTTGCTCTTTGCTCTTGTTTCGGATGCAAACACCACAGCACATCCCAAAGTCACTGGGGCACTTGGAGGAAGCCCAATGAAATTGTTCTTCTCCAGCTTGGGTGGGATGTTCCTCTCAGCCCCATCACAGGGGGATGAGGAAGGGGAAACAAACATGGCTTGATTCTTCCTTTCTTGGTGGCTGTGGTGATACAGTACCATCATGGACTATTTGGGAGAGCAAATCCTGCTCTGTTATCAGACACTGTTCCTTAATTAGGATTTTTTTAAAGCAAACTGCAAGGTTAATGTGTGACCTGGAGGTCTCTGTCAGAAACCTGACTCTGAGCCCCCTTTCTCTCTTGCAGGACCAGTACATGCTCCTGTACACCTGCATCCAGGACATCATGGCTCAGAACCAGCCCTGACACCACCTGGCCCTTCTGGCACCTTCTGCTTCCCCCTGCAGGGTCCTGTACAGAGCCAGGGGCTGGTGGGGGCACCGTGGGACTCTTGGCACAGAGGGAGCCCTGCAGGAGCAGTGACCTCCCTGGGCAGTGTCCCCAGTGTGGTGTGAGCTGTGACTGGGGGTGTCCTGGACACACAGACAGTGTCCTGCCACACACCACTGCAGCCTCTCAGTGCACACACGGTCAGGGGCTGGGCAGGATGCTCTCCTCTTTTGGAGATCTCCTGAGATTTCTGGTGCCTGGAGGGTTCTCTAGCCCCCCTCAGTACACACTGTGGGGCTCTGTGGTGCCTCTGAGCCGAGCACGAGCGTGGGGCACCGTGGGCAGGTGCCCATGGGCTCTGGTGTGGGGAGGTCTCAGATGTGTTGTGGGCAGAGCTGCCTTGTCTCAGCTAGTGGAATGGTCTTAGGTACAAGCAATAAAGAGCCCTAGGAAAGTGTGTGCTTGTAAGGGGGCCTTGGCTTTTGAGGGGTCCAGCTGATGTGAAGGCTACAGCACAGCAGCAGTTCCCAAAAGAGCAGCAGTGTCCCCAGCCGTGGGAGGCAGCAGTGTTCCTTGGGCACTCCAGATGCTGCAGTCCATGGCACAGCAGCTTCTGGTCACTCTCATCTGCTCCTTCCCTTGAGGCAACACTTGTGCAGTGAATGTCCAGCCCACCCAGACACATTTTCAGAGAAGCCTGGGCTCAAAGTTGTGAACCTGCACCGAGGGACAGGGCAGAGCCACCTGGTTCAGCTGGCATACTGGTAAGCAGCTGGCAGCCTCAGCAGTCCTGCTGTTCTGGGAGCTGGGTTGTCCATGCAGGGACATGGCTGCTCTGTAGGCAGGGGTGGCCATGCACAAGCTGAAATCACAAGAAGCAACTCGGTTCACTGAGCTTCAAGTGCAGGACAGAGTTAAAAGAGTTTAAAAAAAGAAGATGGTTTCACAAGCATATTCCTCATGTAGAAAAAACTGCATCTGGGACCCTGTTTAGCCTTCTCCTCCCCTTCAAGCAGGGTGGGGTTGTAGTGCAGTCTCAAAGCAGTGACCCTGTTCCACTGTGGCCCACACTCCTGCCCACTATTCCATGTCCTGTGGAGCTGCCTTGGGGTGAGGTGAGGAGATATAACAGGTGTGATAAGGGGCTCCCAAGACCTGTTATGAGGAGCAGAGAGCCCCAGGTGGGTGACTGAGTTGGCCACTCATCCTAATGCCCCTGTGATTCTGGAAGCTTCTCCTTCTTCCAAAACAAGGATCTGCATCCCAGGATGGGACGCCCAGGGCACCTCAGGATCAGCCACCCCAGCCCTGGGATGAGGCCTCTTTTGCAACTGGGTATCCTTTATTCCCTCTCCTAAATTAGGTTTCTTTTTGGCAGTTGCTGTCCCATGTGCCTCCTGCACCACCCAGCAGTGCTGTGCAGCCCCAGCCAGGTGTCCTGCCTGGTGTCCCCTGCATCCACTGCCCAGCTGTGGCCACAGGCAGGGCACAGCTGGCTGGGAGCAGTGTCTCCCTACAGACAGGACAGCTTCTGTGCTGCAGGCAGAGCTTCTCAGTCCCCTCTGCCTCCAGGTATTCCCTGCTTGCTCCTAGCTCCAAGCTGCAGCATTCCTGGCCTGAGGGAAGCCCAGGTAATGAAGAGCCTTAGCCCCATAGAGGGCTGGATTTCCTCTCATGCTGGACATGCTGTGTGTGCAGTGCTGCCTTCAGCATAGCCCAGACCATCCTGAGTTGCCCATGGGCACCCTCAACCCTCCTGAGCTGCATTGTTCTGGATGCAGTTGCTGTTTGGAAATGTTTCTGTGTCACTACATCTTTGTGCCAGGGTCACCCACCCGTGTGATGTGACCCATCACTGCTCAGCTTGCACAAGTGACTGTCCACTGACTCCTTACACTGCTGTTCCTGGGGAGATGCCAACATGCCAGGGGCTCTCCAGGAGGATGAGTGAATACTCCCAACATGAAAAGGCCTTGTGAAGCTCAGTGGATGTTCTCATGTGCACAAAAGGATTTATGATGCCTTGGGAGGAGCCCAGCCCTTGCCCTTGCTCACAGGGAGCCTGATGGCTTTATGACTTTTATGTAACCAGTAACTCCTAAAGCACACTGGTGCTGCAGGATGAGGGTCACAAGAGGGAAATGTTTGTTTCCACAGCCCCACAGCCAGGATCAGTGGCATTGGGCTGTTGGCTGCACACGAGGTGCCCATGCTCTGCAGCAGCAGCACCTGCCATGTGTGTCTGGGCCACCCCGGGAGGACACACCAGGGCACACTGGATGTTAGCATCAAGCAAGCAAGCTGCAAAATCAAACCTGGTCCAAAGAATGATGTGCCATTTGTCTGTCCAGGGTCTGGAGCTGACAGGCTGGTGAAGTTTAGACCTGCCCAGCAGCACAGAATCTCGCCAGTGATGGGGGTTTTACCCCAAGAGCCCCAAAGAAGGAGTAGTCTTAAAGGCCATGTGTCCTGCTCACACATGCACGTAGCCCCATCCAACCCTGATGTCCAGCTTTCACCCTCCAGCTGCATCCAGCCTTTAAAATAATTCTTGGCCTACAGGACAGCAGCCTTTCTGCCAGGACCTGCAGGTCCACTCCAACATACCCCTAGAAGAACAGTGAAAATGCTGATACTTTCATCCTGGAGACTCAATCCCACCCACTTGTAGAAGCTCCTCTCCCTGCTTCCCCCTTAGCACAGCTGACCTGCAAAGCAATCAGAGCTTCCTGTGTTGGAAGGAGTGAGGGAGCTGCTGGTGTGGGAAAGGGCTGATGTCATGCCCTCAAACAGGGCAGAGGTGAACCAGACCTGGATCCAGCTCTAGCATCACCTTGCTGGTGCTGCTGGACACAGCCTGTGGCTCTCCTGGCTTTGCATGGCCCAGGAATCCTGGGCCATGGTTAATCCTAAGGCCATGGACCATCCTCCAAGGTGTGTGCAGAGATGAAGTTTAGCATCAGGCTCTTGTTCAGTCTGTACTCAGCACCCACAAGCCTTTGCACCTGTATGTCCCTGCGTGGGTTATGATGTTAAAACTCCTGATGCTCATTGTCTCAGAGGATTTCAAGATCTGTGGAGTGCCCTACATGCAAAGCATGGCCAATCACAGTGACAGTGAGGATACCGTGGGCTAGCAGGAGCCTTGTGAGGGGCACAGAAGAAGGTTGACCAAGGATTTACTCTCTTGTGCTGCTGGCTGCCTCCCCTGCATGGGTGGACATTGTCCCTGTTGGCTCTGCATCACCCCTCAGTAGCCCAGGGTTCTGCAGGGACAAGTCCTCCCTTGCTCTTACATGTCAGGGTGTCACTGCAGCCCAGCCAGGACTGCCTCCTCCAAAATGGACAGCTGCCAGGGATAAGGAGAGGCAGGAAACCCCCAGGCTCTCCCTGCTGTTCTCCCACAGTCAGAACTGCCCTGTGGTGTTCAGAGTCATCACGGCTTGGGCTTTGTTCAAAGCCTGTTCTGTGTGGAGGGGCTCTGGGTCTGGCTCTACAGCTGATGGCAGAGGAGGGAGGCCTCAGAATGGGACAGAATTGCTTTCATGGAGAAGGGCAGAACATCATCCACATGGGACAATCTGGCCACACTCTGATGGCAGTGACCAAGCAAGGGGTGGGGTGACTTCTGCTGGCACCTGCCTCACACCAGCTCTCATCCTGGAGCTCAGCACAGCAGATGACTGTCCATACTCCTCAATGGATGGGCAGGGCACCAGGAATCTTCCACAGTCCCTTGGGAAAGTGCCCCTGGATCTCCTGTGTGTCTGTGCAGTCCCAGGACAGGGCACGGGGCTGTCGCCCACAGCTGGTGGCACAGAGCTGCCAGGGCACTGACCCTGAGACATAAGGAAGGAAGTTAAAGCCATGGTGGGGGAGCCATGGTGCTGTCCACAGAGCTTCCATAAGTCCAGGAGTGAGTGGTGCCTCAGCCCTCACATCTGGCTAACACATCTGCATGGTGTTCCCAGCAGCCAAGGTGAACCTGCAGACATCTGCAGCTAAAGCACAGCTTCTCCAGCAGCTGTGGTGGGAGCTCCTCTGTCATAGTTGAGACAGAGACAATACAAAGCAACACACTCCATTTTCAGAAGCCTTCAAACTGTTTTTATACTAGCATGCATGCTTTTTATACATTCTTACAAAACTCCTAAGTTTACACTTTACTCATTGGTCAGGAAAGACAAACAAAGTGCTCATTGGAACAGGCAGTTGCAGGTTTCTCTTATTTAGCCTTCTTTCTTTCTTGGTTTCTATGTCAATGACCTTGGTAGAAAATTCTTTCATGGGTAAACATGGATCCTCTTATCAAAGTTCTCTCTGGCTCACAGAAGTTGCTGTAAAACGTCTCCCACACTCCTCATCTCCAGGACAGGCCCAGGACAGGGATTTGTCACACAAACTGCAGGTTTTGCCCAGTGACTACACTGTGGCTGTGACAGCCACCCAGTGTGTGTCTGTGGCACAGCCTCTGCTCCGTGCTTCGTGTCCTGCCTGACACGAGGCCAAGTTGGTGACGATGATGAATTTATGACCTCCCACCCACTGCTGCAGTGGAGTCTGGAGCCGCAGATGCTTGCAGAGGGTGTTGTGGGAGCTGCGGTTTGGATGAATAATTTTCCAGCCCTGCAGCTCAAGAGCCATGAAACCCAGAGGGGGAGAGAAAGACAACAGAATGCTAAAACAAAACAAGCCTCTGGCTTGAGCTGCCCAGTGAATTCTGAGCCATGCCATATTGTTCCTCATGTTTATCCTGCTCCAGATGAGTGGCACCCAACCATTGCCCTCCTCCATCAGCCGGTGCAGAGGTCAAAACATGGGAGATGAGCAAGATCTTGCCTGTTTGGACCCCCCTTCCTACTCCCTCCTCCCCTTTCCATGGCTGCCACAGCAGGGGCAGTCTGGGTTGCTATTGCCAAGTGACAGGAGACAGGGATACCCACCCCTCAGAGCTGGGGTGCACAGCCATGGGAGCCTGACGGAGGCTGCTGGAGCACCACAGCTCCTTGACCCCACAGTTTCTTCTGCACTGAACCTCTACCCCAGGCTCTCCCCAGGGCACAGAGTCCAGCTGCTCCACATCTTTGCATAACACAGCAATGGGCCCCTGCTCCCAGCACAGGGAGCCCATTTCACCCTGACATGTCCCCAGCTGGATACCTCCATGGAATCAGGTGCTGGCACCAGTCATGGCCCGCTGCCCACTGCCCACCATCTCTTCCACCTGAGCTGCACCAGACCAGGAGCAGCAGGATTGCAGCCAATGCCCCCAGGATCTCCTGCATCCTCTACCATCAGCTGCTAATGTTGGCCACCTCCTGGTGAGAAGTGCTGGGGCCAGGACAGATTGAAGGAAGGTCTGAACTGGGAGGGGAATTCACAGAATCACAGGGTTGGAAGTGACCTCTGAAGCCCTACCTCCCTCCAAGGCAGGATCACCTGGAGCAGTGACACAGGAACATGTCTGGGGGGGTTGTGAACGTCTCCAAAGGGAGAATCCACCCAGGGACCTCCCTGGGAAACTGCTCCAGTGCTCTGCCACCCTAAATGTGCAGAAATTCTTCTTCATATTGAGGTGGAATTTCTTGTGCTTTAGTTTATTCCTCCAGGGACAGGTGAGTAGTACTGAAGCTGAGGGTCCCTCCTCAACACGTGCAAGGCTTGCTATGGCTGTGGCTCCCTGACCCAGCTGAGGGGCAGGTGCTCCAAAAGGGAGGTCTTCAAGCATGTAGGACACCAGACCAGGATTCTGGTCCACCTAACAGGTCTCCTACCTGGTTCTGCATCTCTGTCCCTCTTCTCAGCAGGGCATGGAGCCACAGGTCTGCCCCTTTTTGCAATCAGTGCCTCCCAGAACAAGGGATTAAAGTGCATCTGAAGGTGGTGCTGCTCTGTGCCCTGGGCATCAGGCTGGAACCATCCTTCCCCATGTGACCTCCCAGGCGCTGGCAGGAAGTGTGGACACCCATCCCTGCCCTTCCCCTGCCCCAGCTGGAGCCACGTGCTGGGCACTGAGACCTTCTGCTGTTTGTGACATTTTGGAAAGCCTCTGGGAGTCCTTGCTGGGCCTATGTGGTGGCAGCTCTCTGGTCATAGAGTGGAACAGACAACTTTCCCAGGTATCCCAGATGGGTTAGGACTGGGTAATAGGTGATTTAGGCTCTCAAGGCATTTACAGAAGGCTAATTCTACTTTATTAAGAAACCCATGCTTTTTATACCCTACTTTGCTACAGGTGGACCTGATTGGTCCTTTAATTAAAACACCATCACTATTGGCTAATTAAGAAGCCACCCTTTGGTAAACATATCTCCATAACACATTCCACATGTTCACAACACCAGGTGCAGCAGGTTAAGATAAGAATTGTTTCTCATTCTTTTCTCTGATCTTCTCACAGCCTTTCTTAGAATGACACCTGGGAAAGTTGTCTGTTCCTCTCTGTGGCCAGAGAGCTGCTGCCACAGGCCCAGACTCACCCAGAGCTGACAGAGCTGTTCCAGCCTTTGGATGGCCCTGATGGGAGTGGGGTCTCCAGGAATACTCCTCTGGCCTTTGCCTCCGTCCCTGACCTTGGCTGGCTCCACAGGGTATGGCTGGGCTCACAGACACATCTGAATTACCAGACTCCTGGATCCTGCTCCATCTCTGCTGGTTTGGATCACATACAAACATAAATTACACAAAAATTCCAACTTACACCTAATGTCTTATGTTACATCCAAAAAAGGATAAACTTTAAGTTTCTTTATAAGTATAAAAATCAGTAGTGTTATAAATTTCTTTATTAGATGGTAGCTTAGAATATATAAGGTTCAATCAAATATTATACTTTTACTGGTTTACTTTATTTACTTTTAATTATATAACTTTACCAGTAAGTCAACCAAAACCCAATATTTAAGTAACCTTAATTAATACATCAAACTTTGATACCATTTGTTTGACTGCTCCACTGCTGGAACCCTGGATGCTGAGAATTTTAAACTTTCTGTGCTGAAAGGCACAGACCTTCAAGAGAGCACTACATTTGACCTGACGCTGTGGAACAAGCTTCCAAAAATAATTGATAGCACTAAGATTATGGGTGTGTAGTTAGTTAGAAGTGTATAATATCAGAGGGTGGAAAAACTTAGAGTTTAGGGTTTTAGAATATAGTAATAAATATAAAGCAAGAAAGAGGTTTTAAGGCAGAGGCTGGTCCTTCTTCTTTACCTTCTTCTCTTTTCTTCTTCATGGGTCTGGGTGGTATTTTGTAATTAGACAGAAAAGTCCGGAGTGCAGACTTCAAGGGATGAGCTATTGGTTAAAAGGGAAATAATTTAAGTGTCATTTCTTAATTGAACAGTTTAGCCTTATAAAAGACCTTGTAACAAGAGATAGCTGGCCATTTTGTGCCTTGTTAATGAAAGACTGCAGAACTCACTGCTGTGAGACTGTAACATTGGTAAGAAACAATAAACACCTAAGTCCAGACACAAGCTATCGTCTCAAGTGCCCTCAATCCCAACCTCAACAGAGGCAGAAAAAACAAGCAGAGAACCCACACCTGGAACCCCCTGGAACCTAAAGGATCAGCTTTAGGAGGAGCCAGGGGCAGCAAGTCTGAGGAGCCAAGGGAGATCATGTCCCAGGAGTGAGTGTCCCCTCACAGAGATGTCAGATGAGGGGGATGAGTGAATGCTACAGTACACATGGGCCAGTCCTGGTGATGTGTATTTTTTCTCAGGTCCCTGTGCCCTGTGATCCTGCCTAAGGCTCTCTGCATCCCCTCCTGCCCCTGCAAACCCTTCTGGAGGGAGGGACTGGCTGCTGTCCTCCCCATTGTGTGACACAACATTGGTTTGTGAGAAATGACCGCTCACTTTGAAAATTTGAAAGGTTTATTAAACCTTGACAAAAAATACAACAAAAAGACTAAATAAGGAAAAACAACAGCGCTGGGAGCCCCCATGACTACCAGGCATGTGCTCATCTTCAAAATGGATGCTCCCCCTTTTCTACCTCCAGCCCCTCCTAGAGCCCTGTCAGTCACTCCTTCCTTGCTGTCCAGGGGTGGGGGGCACTTTCTCACACCTTGGTTGGAGGTCAGGTGTTGCCATAGTAACGAGCCAATCCTCCCCAATGCCCCCAGTACCAAGGCCATCCCATAATAACAGTGCTGGGGGGGAACACATTGCAGTAACATAACTGTACATCTACAAAACTTCTCTTAACACACACATAATGTTCACCCCTTAACTGTGAGAGCCACCCCCTCAGTACTCATCCATTAGAGGTTCCTGCTGGAACCTTGGCAGTGAAACACAGGCAGCATCACCCAGGGCTGCAGTATGGATTGGTTGTCCTTGGAGATCAACGGCTGAACTGGGATCCTGCTGGGTTGATCCAGAACCCTATAAAATCTGGAAAGAAATAAAAAGAGGGAAAAAGCAGTTGCCCTGTGTGAACAGGGCAGGAGACACATTTGTGGGGCCACATCAGGCCCGTGCTGGGGACAGAAACAAGCAGCCTCCAGCACTTTGACTCAGCTGGCACTGCCAGTTTCCAGCCTGGGAAGGAGCTCAGCTGGATGTCCAGGGCATTGGCATCACCTTTGAGGAGGAGCATCCCCTCCCTCCCCTCTGCAGGGGAGCCCTGCTGAGTGACAGAGCCAAGGTCCAGCAGTTGCTGCATCAGGGCCCAGAGAGATCTTGTGGCTCTGCAGGAGGGACATCAGTGCTGCTCTTTAGGGTCCTGCCCCAGCTATTGCTCCAACTCTGTCAGCCTTTGAATGCCACCAGCTCCAGAAATCCTTGCCAGACACAATCCTGAGCCTGTTTGGAATCTCATTTCTGCCCCCCAGAGAGGACCTGGCCAGTGCTGCTACTCAAGGTCCTGGCTCTCCTCAGGTTCAAGGCTGCAATCCAGAGTCAGAGCCCTTGGAGCGTGTGCTGGTGTGAGGAATGCAGCCCACTCCCACCACCCCCAGCCACTCTGTGCCCCTGGCCAGCTGAGGCCATGGCTATGCTTGCAGCTCACAAGAACTGGACCTTGTTCTCCACTTTGGTTGTATTCTAAATTTCCCCAAGGCTTTATTTTTAATTCCTGCTTTTAAGCAGTAGGAAGACCTATTAGTGTGGAGGCAGCAGGAGAAACATCACCTGGGATGTCATCTGACACTGAGAGGTGGCAAAAAATAAACTTTATTTTAAAAAAATAAATAAAAATTTACAAAAATATAAAATGTATTTAAATTTTTTTTTAAATTTAAAATATTTTAAAACTCTGCAGCATGGATTAATCCATTAAGAGATTCACAATAACTAGCCAGGAATTCCAGTGGTACTATACAGTACTATTCAGCATTTTAAAATGTCTGTTATTTTCTTACAAGTTAACAATAAAAATGAGGGTGCTAGAACTGTACTGAAGCATATGCTTTCAATCTTTTCTAAAATCAAATTGCAGTTGAATTAAAAGGCCTCAGGCTTGTGATTGTTAAAGATGCATTGGCTCTCTGAAGGTGTTTTAGCAGCTCCTGGCTGTCTTTGATGAGTTTCCACACCTCTTATGCTGTCTCAGTGTATTTTAGACAGAAATTTTCCCAGGCGAGTAGAAAGAAGACTGCATAAAAGCAAAATAGAAGCATCTTCACCCACACCATGAGATAATTCAGTAGTTTGTGAAATGCTGCTACCTTTGAGAAGTTATCACGCTCAAGAATCCCATCAGTGTTTGGTGCCAGGGTCTCAGCTCCGCCCTGTAAAAGCAGCAGCAGGAGGGTGCCGGGGCCCTGGGGAGCCCAGGCTGGCTGGGGCAGCGCTCTCCTCTCGCAGACCTCTCGCTGCCGCTAGAGGACAACACACAAACACGGCTGAGCTGCAGGAAAACAGCAAACCCCGAGCTGCACCGGGAGCTCCGTGCCCGCAGTGATGCCATGGCTCACACTGAGCTGCAGGTTCATCGGGACACGGCTGGAAATTGCACTTCCATCCCCGAGGGGCTTATCCAGAAATTTCAGGTTTGCCAGGTGTAGTGGTTTTGGTTTGTTAATTTGAGATTTTCTTAATTTTGAGATTAATAAATTTGGTTTCTTGGGTTTTTTTTGGTCTTTAACATGTGTCTTTCACAGGGGTGTGTTTAGTTTTTTAGGGGTTCAATAGGTTGTCAGTTATATAAAAAGTTTTTGTATCACTTCTTCAAATTTTTCCTGTGTTAAACTATGACACCATGGAAGCATCAAACCTCTCTAGTCCAAGTAACTCAGTGTCCAAACCCTCAGTTTTGCCAGGAGCCAGGTGACACGCTGGAATAAGTGATGATTTGGATGTTGGCTGCTGTTAAAAGATCTCAAAGAAATAAGACATGGATATGAACCCCCCCAGCTGGTCTGGAATAAAAAGCAAACAGAGAAGTCAAAGTGAGGCACGTGGAGAAAAGCTCTCCAATGTCAGGACATGCTGCTCCACAGAAATGTGAAAATTTCGGTCAGTACCTTCCTGAGGAAATATCCCTGCTTCAGCTGAATGATAGCTTTCAATAGGAACCTCTTCAGGGTGATTTTCTGCAAGAACTGCATTAACAGTGTGATCAGCCAGAGCCTGGGCTCCTGAGGACAATTTGCTGAGTGAGAAATTGTCAAGAGGGGGTGATGTGGCTGCTGTTGGCAGCTGAGGGTGGAGGGAGAGGAACAGGAATCACAGATAAGAGCTGCTGGTGCTGCTGCTGCAGCAGCCAGGAGTGACAGGCCTGACACTTTCACCAGCCCGACTTCAAATTCCTGGCTGCTGTCAGAGCATGTCCAGCCTTTCCAGGCCCTGCCAACGTCCCAGGGCTGGAGGGAAAGCGTGCTGAGGAACCCCAGGGACTCATCCCTCTGAGGAGGGCTCCCTGTCTTCCCACCAAGCTTTTGTGTTTTACATTTGGAGCTGTCAAAAGACATTGCAAATATTTAATTAATGACATCCCCAGCACTGCTCATGATGGAAACAGCTTAATTCCAATTAAACCAGTTCCTGCTTCCAGACAAAATTCCTCTCTCTCCTCTGCACTGGGTGATGATCTTTCCAATGACTGCAGCAGTCACAGGGAGTCCTGGAGCTGTGGGATCTGAATGCACTTTGCAAGTGAAATAATTTCAGATCCAGCATCACCCCAGCCCAGAGCCCTCAGCCAGAGTCTGTGCATCAGCCCCCAACCCTGAACTCCACCTTAGCACTTTTTGGGGAGGAGATGACTCTGACTCACAGGTCTCAAGGCACCCCAGCCCTGTGAGCTGGAGCTTTTTAAGTCTCCCACTGTGCCAATTCACCTTCCTGACCCCAGATAACACTGCCACCTCTTTTATCCTTCAATAAGGGGGATATCAGTCAGGAAACTCTTATGCCAGAAGGAAAGGCCCATTCAGAGGAAGCAGGGCTGTGAAAGCATCTCTCAGTCTGTGCCTTGGCCACAGGGCACTTTGCCTTAGCATGGTTACAGTGGGAGGGGTGACTTTTTGGGTGCACTTTGCAGCCACCCAAACCTGGGCCCTTCTTTCTCTGCTTCATTCACCTCCTCCATTCATGGGTGAGAGGGAGGCAGAGGGAGGAGCAAGCCAGAAGTCCAGATCCACCTAAACCCTGTGGACTGCTGTCTGTCTTCAGTGTGAGATTCATGTTCAGCTGCTGTCCCTGAGAGATGAGGTTCTTGGCTCTGTACAGAGACTTGGGGTGGTTCAAGCTGTGGGGCCAGGCTCACCCCTCTCCCTCAAACCCCTGCCATGGCAGGGCAGCAGTCACCCCATCTGAGGGGATCACAGTGACACTGAGTGGCCAGTGGCTGTCATGAGGGAGGACACAGAGCTGTCCCTTGCAGCCCTCTCTTTGCAGCTCCAGCACCCTTTGCTAAGCAGGTATTTCTGCTACCCCAGAACTTGGTAGCTCCTTGACACTGAATCCTGTTCTGATGCACATCCCACATGTTCCAGGACACTGTGAGGCCCTGGCCTGGGCAGTGCTCCCTGCTAAGGCAGACCATGACACAGGTCCCGATGACATGGCTTCAAGCTCCCACTCAATGGACTATTCCTCTACTTTGGTCACTTTAGCCAGGGTTAGAAAGAGCTCTGGAGCAGCCCAGCCCCTGCTCCTGGCATCAGTGCTGGGCAGCTCCTGCAAACGCAGCTCCCACGTGATCATATCTGGGCAAAGCCAGCAGCAGCACGGTGTCCCCCCATGGAGCTCTGTGACACTGCTGCTCCATCCCCTGCATCTCCCCCCAGCCCCTGCCTGCTGCAAGGAGAGAGCAACAGGGCTGCTGGAGAGTGAGGGCTGGAGCTCAGGACAGACAGACAGACAGACAGCCTTGGGCATGGTCGCTCCCAGCAGAGAGCTGGTCCTGAGCTCCTCAGCCCCTTCTCCCCAGCTGGACCCTGACTTTCCAGTCACAGCTGAGTTTAGCATCCAGCACAGACACAGAGTCCTTTATCCGGGGTTGTGTTTCAGCGTCCCGAAGTCTGGAGCCCTTGAAGTGCTGGTTGGGTATTCCTGCCTCACTACTCACACTGCTCTGCCCTGCTGGAGCCAGCTCTGCCTTCCCCTGCCCTGCTATCTCACAAAAACACGGTTACAAAACAAGCCTGGGTCCTGGAGCTATGAACAGGTCTTTATTAGTCGAGGTTTCTTTTGCCTTTTTTTTTTTCCGCCCTTTCTTCCCTTTGAATGAAATTCCTGCCAGCTCTGAGAGAGAGAGAGAGAGGGAAAGAGTAGAAAGTTTAACTCCTCCCATTGGAGTGTCTCACGCCCCTGCCCAGCCCTTGAAACCCAATAACCAAGATAATTCAGCAATGCCTCCCCTTGCCTGGCTGCATCCTCAGCGCACTGGGACCTGCCGGGGATCCCGTGCCCGCTGCGTGCCCGGCCCCGCCGAGCCCCGCAGCCGGCCGGCGGCCAGGGCGAGGATGGACGCGCTCCTCTTCTGGGGCATTCTCCTGGCGTGCTCTGCCCGCTGCCAGGCGGTGCCTGTGGAGCCAGGTGCTGCGCCCTCCTGCCCGCCCCAGTGCCACTGCGAGCAGGATGGCATCATGCTCTGGGTGGATTGCTCCGAGCTGGGGCTCTCGGAGGTCCCTGCCAACCTGAGCCCTCTCACCGCTTACCTGTAAGTACGGCCCTTGCTGCTTCTTTTGCAATGCTTTCCTCGGACCCTCCAACAGCTTCAGCTTTCCTCCGGCTTGGAAGTTTATGCCACATATTCCCGAAATTAAATTTCCTGTGGAAATTAGAAACCAAGCAAAATAACAACAAAAAAGGCAGCTCTTTGGGCAGGACCTGCCAAGCTCCCCTCCTCCCGCGCCCCTCTGCGAGCGCTGTTTATACTGCGATGTTCTGCTCTGCTCCGTGATTGCAGCGGACCGGGGAACTGACTTGCTGGGTCGATTTTGATTGTCTGAGCACATAATGGAGTATTTTTACACAGCAATTAGCGCAAACTGCTCTGGGATCCTTCTGTCAAGCATTTCAATAGCTGCAATAACTCAGAGCTTTGCCGGGTTTGGGTTGTGCTGGCCACCAGCAGTGTCCGAGCTGCCTTTTTAAAATGAGTATTAAAGCCTTGAAAGAGGTCTGAGGGGGTTGGTAAGTGTTGTGATTATTTATGTTTTAGTTTTATTTAAGAACTCCTGATTATCTGAATGTTTCACACTCCTCCTGATGTTAATACCCCGAAGGTTTAATTGACAGAGACTGCTGCGTTCATTTCTATCCCCAGAGGTGGTCTTGGTGCCATCATATTGGTGATGACTGAGGATCCCGATAAACGACTGTGGAAAAATCTCAGGGTTTAACCGGGAGAGGAAACATCCCTCTCAGGGAGCCAAGTTATCCCTGAGGAAGATGCTTCCTGGATTTGTACGCAGCGCTGCAGCCGCGGCTGTTTGGCAGGCAGGCTGGGCAGGACCGTGGCATTCCCGGCTCGGAATGCAGCCAGGGCACTGCCAAGGGAAGCGGTGTGTGCATCAGGGACCGCTGGCAGCCTCAGACAGCGCTGGGGATGTTCCTGTTGCGCTCACTGCTGAGAGGGGACCCGTGCCTGAGACTGGCATCCAGACCATGGGGTTGGTTTTCCGCCGTCCCTGGATTGTGCTGAGACGCAGGTGCTCATCTGTCAGAGCAGAGCACCCAAACCCGTCCAGGAAGGGCTTTTGCACAGCCAGGTGGAAGCTGCCACAGCTGGGTGAGGGCTTCTCTGCTCCTCCTGCTCGCCTGAGGAGCGCAGTCTTGTGCCAGCCACTGGATGGCCAGAGCTGCACTGGATTAGCTGGGGGGGAAATAAGGCAGGAAAGGACGATGCTCACTGGAAACCATGAAAGATGAGAGAAATGTGTCATGCAGGTTATATTTCCCCTGGGAGAAGGAACCACTTGTGACATGAGGTGTGACTGCACAGAACTGTCCCTGGGGCTTGGTTTGGAACCGGCTGCCCACGAGTGAAAAGTCACAGGACCGTGTGTAAGAATGCAGAACATTGCGTGCTTCTGTGGGGACAGGGGCAGCCGCATCAGGCACCCACTTCACCCTGAGGTACCCCAGGATGGGGCACCCGTTGCTGCCACTCCTCAGAGAAGACGCTGCGGGTCATCCCCACAGAGCTGTCCCTTGGGCTGGGAGCTGCAGAGCTGCCTGCATGAGCCCAGGGACATTTCGGTGTTCCCGGAGCTCGGTGCCGCGTTTACCCCCCCCCCCCCCCGGTGGCTGGAGCAGGGACACGGAGCGCTGGGACACGGATCCCTGTGCCTGGACCCCAGCGGGGGATGCTTGGCGCTGCTGCCGGCCCGGGGCGGGTGCGGCTGGTCAGTGTTGCGGCTGCTGGCTGAGCCCTGGATTTCACCGGGACTGGATCCTCGGGACAGCCTGGAGCACCCAGCACTGCGGGATGCTGCTGGTGCTGTCCCTTGGCCGCGGTCCAGCTCTCCGTGTCCGTACCGGCCCCGTTCCCGGTTTTGTACCGGCCCCGTTCCTGGTTCTGTACTGGCCCCGTTCCTGGTGCTGTCCCGGCCCCGCTCCTGGTTCTGTACCGTTTCCCCTGTCTCTACCGGCCCCGCTCTCCCGTGTCTGTCCCGGCCCCGTTCCCGTGTCTGTCCCGGCCCCGTTCCTCCGTGTCTGTCCCGGCCCCGTTCCCGGTGTCTGTCCCGGCCCCGCTCCCGGTGCTGTCCCGGCCCCGCTCCCGGTGTCTGTCCCGGCCCCGCTCCCGGTGTCTGTCCCGGCCCCGTTCCCGGTGTTTGTCCCGGCCCCGCTCCCGGTGCTGTCCCGGCCCCCTTCCTCCGTGTCTGTCCCGGCCCCATTTCCCCGTGGGCTGTACCGGCCCCGGGTCTGTCCCTGCCCCGCTCCCCCGGGCTCACACGGCGGTGCCGGTGACAGCGGTGCCCCCTTGCCCGGGCACTGTCCCCCCTCCCCAGCCCCGTCGCGCAGGGCTCGCCCGGCTGGGGGGACCCTCGGGGTGCGCGGGGCGGGCCCGGGGGTGCTGTAGGAAGTCCCAGTGTTCCTCCCTCCCTCTTTGGGGAAAACCAACCCGCTGGGTGCTTCTCCATTAAATCCTGCCAGCGAGAGGACCAGAGATGTGATGGAGGTGGAGAGTCAGGACGAACTGGGAGTGACTGGGGCAGGACTGGAGAGCTGGGTTTTCTACCTGCTCCTGTTATGTGAGATCAGTTATGTGAGATCAGCTCCCCAGTACAGGTGGGCAGCCAGGGCTGGTTTGTCAAAGCCAATCAGCATAAATTTTGTAGAAAGTATGGATACTGGAGTGAGATCTAAGTTATTCATGGAAATACAGACTTGAACTCCACATTCCAATATGTAAAGAAATGCTGGAATGCTTTTGAGAGCTACAAGGGCTGAAGAGAGAGCCCTGGAAGGGCAGCAGGAGCACGGAGCTGGTGGGCAGCTGCTCACAAAACTTTCCAGCTTCTTCGCTCCGTGGTGCCCTGTGTTCTCAGCAGGTCACTGGCACCGCGAGAGCAGGACTTCCTCCGGAGCAAGAGAAAGGATCCTGTAATCACCCTTGATTAGACCCTGCTTCACCACTAATGAGCCGGTGTCCGTGCCCCATCCTGCCGGTGCCGCGCCTGCACCGTGCCTGTCTCTCTGCAGGAATCCCGTCCTTGCTCACTCCTGCACCTCTCTGAACTTGACCCCGATCCCACCCATCCCAAAACAGATGTTTTCAGCGCAGACATCTCTGGTGAAATTGCAGCTGTGGTCAAGGAGAGGGGAGAGGTTTCCCTTTTGGCTGAGGTGCCAGTGCCAGTCCTGTGTCACACACCACATCTCTGTCCCTCAATGTGTGTCAGAGCCGACCTGGGGCTGCAGCAGAGGGGGCTGAAGCTACTGGGGGCTCCCTGGAAAGGACTGCAGCAAGCTGGGGGTGCAGGAGAGTGGAGCTGCATAGGGGAAGGTTCCTCTGCAACAGAGAGGCCACTACACAAAGGGGCTCACAGGAGGATGGGAAAATGGGAAAAGCTTCTTGGTGCTTAAAATATGATCCTAGCTGTGATCTCTGCCACGACTGCACACCCTGCATGTTACCTGGTGGAGCAGCCCCACCCCAGATTGCCCAGGGAATCACAGGGGCTGGTGCAGTTCTGTCCCCAGATGTCCCCTGGCTGTCACCAGGAAGATGCCTGCGGTTGGGTGCAGGTGCTCAGGGCAGCCCCCTGCCCCAGGATGACATCCTGAGCCCCCTCAGCCCCATGGACCTGGCTACCAGCCCTGCAAGGGGGACAGGGGGCAATGCTGGGGATGAGGAAATGCTCTGAATTAGCCGAGGCTGCTCCTCTTTCACAAAAAACCAAATGACACCGTGTTGGTTGTGCCTACCAGGCTCCCCCCAGGGATGTGCTGGCCTGTCCAGCTGTCACTTGCAGGAAAGAAATGGAGAGTCTGTCTCAGCAGAGGACAACTTGGGTTGGAAAGGCAACACCATGGTCACGTGTGGACATCAGCTGGCCAGGGAGCACACACCCCCCACCCTGCACAGGTCTAGAGGGATGTGACAGTGCCTTGTTCCCAGCCACATACATGGGGAGGTACTGGAAGGATTGCCCAGATATCCTAGGCTGGAAGACACTTCTGGAGGTCTCTTATCCACATTCTAACAGGTCCATCTTGTGAGGCTGGTCAGAATCTTGTCCAGCAGGTAAACTGACTGGATAATCTTAGGAATATCTCTAAGGTGCCCTCACCTTTTTCCCATTTTTTACTATCCCTTTTTTCACTATCCCATTTTTCCTAATATCAAATTGCAAATTTTTATGGTTTTTTTGTGCCCCTTACCTCTCATCCTTCCCCTGCACAGCTGCTAGGAGATGCTGGCTCCAGCTTCTCTACACTCTTCCAGTCAGTAGTTAAAGGGAGCAGTAACACTCCTTAGCTATTGCTCCTGTTTTTGTGAGGACTGATCAAACCTCCTGGTGTGAGCAGCGTGTGAGGCACGGGCAGAGGGGGGAGCACAGCCCTGTGGGACAGGGGGAATGGAGATACTGCAGGGAGAGGATGAGGGGCACAAACCTGGAGGGTGCCACACACCAGAAGCACCATGGCTCAAAGCTCAGCTGGAGGAGCCATCCCCCACTTCCCAAGGGTCTCAGATCTCCCCAGCCCCACAGAGAGGTCAGGCAGTTCTGCTGCCCTGTGTCCATCCCAGAAACACCAGTGCCTGCTGTGTTCCTGCCCCAGGCCCCTGCACAGCTCGCCATGGAGCCAGGCACAGGCTGCAGTGCTGTTCTGTGTCCTGGGAAACCAGCAGAGACCTGGGGCAGGACACAGCTGATGGGGCTGGCAGGCTGCTGCTGTCCCAGCAGGAGCTAGGGGAGGGAAAAGCAGCAGGTCCTGGCTGCTCCCAGACATCACCAAGCATCTTGTCAGGCTTCCCAGACAGAAAGCTTCTCACTCCCCACACTCTTTCCCTTGAGGAGAATGGGACCAGGAGCCTTCAGTTCTCCCCTTGCAGAGACATTTTGAGACACTGTCTGGAATTTAGCATCCCACTGGGAGTCTGGGGCCCTGCATCACCCATTCTTCTCCTCTGAGCTGCCCTCTGGAATCAGGTGCCACACAGACCCCTGCCAGGGATGTGCAGGAGACAGGGATGCTGTGAAGCTGAGAAGACACTTCCCAGGTCACACAGTACTGGGTCCAGCACAGGCAGAGTGAGGGAAAGATGCCTTTTTCTTGATATTTGCATTTTTCTAAAGACCCACAGAGATGCAGGTGGGTGAGGCAGCAGGTTTGCAGGCTTAGTACACAGCCAGTGCCTGGAGCAGTTCAGCAGCAGTGCTGAAGGAGCTCCCCTCAGCCCAGACCCCTCCCCATGTGCAACATCTGCCCCTTGCAGCCCCCAGTGGGGTAAGGACAGACACCAGAACCCCCTAGGATGGGGAGCAGCCCAGGAGCTGCCCCAGGAGCTGGGACACCAGGATGTGTGGCTGCCCTTGAGAAGCCAGGGCAGGCAGGACAGCCCTGGGGAGGGCGTTGGGGCTGAAGGGGGGGATCAAGGCTTCCAAGGAGTTGGGGTTTCCTGCAGGGGTGACAGGGACTGCCTTTGGGACAGTCACACACCCAGGGAGAAAGAGGGAGCAACCAAAAATGCAGAGAACACAGAATCCCAATGTAAAGTGTAAATTAAGTCCTTCCTGGGGCCAATGCTGCCCTCCTGCCACAGGTGGTTTTGTACAGACCAGTGAGTCACCATCCTGTGCCTGATGCTTGCCCCATGCCAGGGCACATCTACAGCTTCTTGTTCATGCCATGGTCACCACAGAAGCCCCACTGTTGCACCAGGACCCATCCAAACACACCACAGAGGTGCAGACTCACTCCCAGACCCTTCCACTTCTCAGGCCACGATGCAGCTCAGGACTACCAAATGCTTCTATCAGCTGGCCAGCAGACTGGGGCTGTTCTCTGTCTGACCTTTTTTCCTGCTGGCAGACTGATAGGAAGTGCCATTCCTGCCCTGTTGTCTCGGTTTGAAAAGACAGGTGTCTGCTAAGGAAGGCAGGAGACTCCCTTGAAACGGAAAATGTAAACCCCCTCCCTCTGATTTGTTATAATTTTGAAATTAAGGGGCTCTCAGGCAAAGATATGGGAGTAGGAATAACAGTTCTTTATTAGGAAAGAAAATAAATAAAAAAAATGCAGTAATACAAAACAGCACTGCCAGAGTGAGAAGAGGAGCTGACCCCTGTGGGTCAGGGTGTTGCACAGTCCCATTCCATGGTGGCTGCTCCTCCTGCAGTGCCAGGGGTGGCTCTGCTGGAGCAGGGATCCTGGAGAAGGGTGGAGTTTTCCTCTGAAGCTCCAGGGGTGCTGGAGATGGGCCTGCTCTTGCTCTGGGAATGCAGTGGAGCAGAAAGCTGCTCCTCTGGGAATGCAGTGGGCAAAGGCTGCTGTGCTGTTCCCAGGCTCAGATTGGATCCAGGTAGGAATGCTTGGCTCCTCCCCTGGGCAGAGCATCTCCCAGTGGGATGATGGAATTTTATCAGCCAAGCAGGGACACTCACTGGCCATGGACAGAAGAGATCTCCTGGAGGGAGGATTGGTTGCCCAGTTAACAGAGGATAACTGCCCCACCTTTAACAGATGGTGATAGAACACACACATATCTTACAACCCAGGACACCTGTACAAGTGCACAACACAGAGTCCACAGTCTCACCCTTGGGAATGTCCAGAATGCCTGGGAGGAGGGAAACCAAAGCAGGAGCAATGGGAAACATTTATAGGCTTGGGGTTGTGGATGAGGGAGATAAGGCTGGTGAGGGGCACTTGAAGAGCTGGGCTCTGCACATTGCAGTGCATTCACAGGTTTAGATTCACCATTTATCAGCTTTGAGGAACCTTTTTTTTCCACACCTAAAATATAAGGGGTAAGAACAGTTTCCTGCTTTAAGGGATTTGGGTTCCTTCCTCAGGACTCTTCAAAGTTCATCTGCTGACTCCATACAGGCACTTCACAGGGACACAGGTGTGCTCTACATCCTTACTGCATCCTTGCCAGGAGCATCTCAAAGATTTTAAGGGCAGGCCACTTGGATTCAACTCCCATTGCCCAGCACCTCAGTTACAGCCTCAGGGTGTCCTGTAGGTGACAGTGGCTTTTTGCTGGCCCAAGGGGGAACACCTCCCAGCACTCCTGCACCATGACACTTTGGGAAACCCAAATGGGCTGGTCCAAACCAAGACCTGCCCGAGATTTCAGGGAGAGCTGCTGGCACTGCATCCAAGGCTCTGTCTGGTGTTTCCCTCTGGAGCAGGGAGATGAGCACTAACCAGAAACAGGAATTCCTGTCCTCTGCTCCCCAGCCTGCAAGGAGAAGAAAACCAAATGGAGAAAATCTGGGACTAGGCACAGCTTGTGAGAGAAACTGAACAGCCCCAAGGAAACAGCACAGCTCCTAAGCAAGTGTTTCCAAGTGGCCTTTTGTGTCCTCTGGGCAAGGTGGAGCTCCCAGCCCAGCAAGAGCTGCAATGCCCTGGTCCCTTGGCCCACAGCAGTGCTCAATGTGCCTTCATCCCCGCACTGAGGAGGATGAGCATGATTCTGCAGATGCTTCATGGCTGGGTGTCTGGACTCAAGGCTCAGGGCAGAGCAGTGGAAAGACACCAAACTCCACAGCAAGCAGACAAAATAGTGGTGAGGGAGCCCAGATTGGGGGATGGAGGGAGTGAGGGGTGGGTGGGAGTGCTCAGAGCAAAGCCAGAATTGCAGGACCATTATTCATAGAGTCACAGAAGAGTTGGAAGGGACCAAAAATATCCTCTCATTCCACCTTCCACTATCCCAGGCTGCTCCAAGCCCTGTCCAACCTGACCCCAAACACTTCCAGGGGTAGGGCAGCCACAGCTTCTCTGGGCACCCTGTGCCAGGGCCTCCCCAGCCCTCACAGGGAAGAATTTCTTATGAACATGTAATCTAAATCGGCCCTCTGTCTGTGGGAAGCCATTCTCCCTTATCCTGTCACTATCTGCCCAGGTAAAAAGTTGCTCTCCCTCTTTTCTTTAAGCCCCTTTAGGCTCTGGAAGGGGCTCTAAGGTCTCCTCAGAGCCTTCTCTTCTCCAGGCTGAGCCCCAGAGCTCTCAGCATGCCTTAATAGTGAAGTCAGTCCTAGAGCTGCCTGAAGAACATGTTTGGTGGGATGGTTTTCCAAGCAATATCTGATTTAATTGAAAAGAAAAAGCTTAATGGAAATGGACAGCGTTCATGGGATTGTAAATGGTAGAAATGTAGTAACAAGTTCAATCAGGAGAGATTATTTCAATGTTTTCACTTCATGGTGTCTTTCTAAAAAAAAGGTTTCCATTTACATATTTTCACCTGCTGGTGTTACATTTACCATAGGCCATTTAATATTCACATTGCAGGACTTCAAGATTATGAAAGCAAAACATTTTGCTGTTTTTAAAACACAGGGGGTTTTTTTGGTTGGTTTTTTGTTTGGTTTGGTTTTTTATGGTTGTTGTTCTATACTAAATATTGACATGCTAGCTCTTTGTTCTAGGTCCAAGGGAAAGGAAGTTCAGAAGTCTCTGAATTTCCAATGAGTTTCATGACATCTCTTCCCATTTCCTCCTGCTGCTTCATCTCCCAGGTCCTTTTTCTGCCATAGGCTCTGCACCCTTTCTGCTCTCGATGCCATGAGATAGAAGCACTTTGGGTCCAGCAGTGTTCACTTTACTTGGCTGCTGTTTTCCCAGTGTGGGTAGGGTTGGGATTAAGAGGATGCTGTGCTCCCTTAAGGAAACTGGTCCATGAACAAGGGTTGCACCCCTCAAGTCCTTCCAGCCACAACAGGCAGTGCTGCAGGTGACAATGCAGGTGACAAAGGCCATGTCTACAGTGCCATCACGCCTAGGACCTCCCCAGGATCTCAGTCCAAAAGGAAAGAGGCATCTCTTGCAGGGCTGGTGCGAAGTGGTGACGGGTACCTGGATGTGAGCAGATGTCTCACTCTTGGTGGGGGCGCTTTCAGATACCACAGAACCGAGGAATCTTCTGAGCTGGAAGGGATCCACGAGAATGGTTGAATTCAACTCCTGCACGAAGGGAGACGCAGGACGGGAGGCGCAGGATCTGCCCCATCCCAAAGCCACCAGCTGGTGCCCAGGTGACTCTGCAGGAGGGGCAGCAGCCCAAGCTCCGCTGCACTTGCTGCGCTCTGGCAGCAGCGGAGCAGGTGCGCGGACGGGAGCGCAGGGGGCAGCGCGGGGGGCGCTTAGAGCCGGCGTGACAGAGCTGGGGCTGTGCTGGGCTGCACGGCCGGGTGCGACTGCCAGCACAACTCCTCCCTCCTCCTTCCCTCCGCAAACCGCTCCTAGGACGCTCGGCTGGGGCCGGAGGAGCGCGGCCGCTCCGCTCGGGCTCGGAGGGATGCCCCAGCGCCGTCCCTTCACCAGGTGCGGGCGGCACCGGGCCCGGAGCCCGGCCGGAGGACGGAGGGAGCTGCTGCTCGCCGGCCACATGCCCTGGGCTCCAGCTCGCCCAGCTCCATCCCGCTTTTCCTCTCCTCCGCCCCCGAAAGCCGCGACGGAGCCCGTCTCTCTGCAACGTCCTTGCAGCGCAAAGCCTCGCTCCCCCCGCTCCCTGCTCGCCCCCAGGCTAAGCAATATGCCACAGCCTCCCCTCTCTCCCGCCCTTTCTTGAAGAATAACCTCATAAATCTGCCCGGGGCAACGAAAACACTGAGCTCATGGCCCTTAGATCTGTGTGGGAGGAGCTCTCGCTGGCGATTAAAGGAGTTTAAGGTTTACTTTGAAAAGCTCTTTGATTCTGGTAGGGGCTCTGATGCCAAAAGGCAGCGATGGGGCTGCGAATGCCTCTCCCCCTCTGCACCTGCCTGGGTCAGGGAGCAGCGGCAGGCTGGGGGAGGGAAGGGGGAGCGCAGCGCTCCAGCTCTGCAGTGGGAGCGGAGGGACCCCTGCCACCCTCGGGGGAGCGGGGGGACACCCTCTGCCCACGGCAGGGCACGGCTGCTGCTGCCGGGACACCGGACACAGCCGGGATGCTGAAATGCCTCCGTGCCGCTGGAACACTGCTCCCCAGGGGCTGGGCTGGGGCCCCGGCTGTGGGACAAGGACCAAAGGGACAGGAGCGGAGTCAGGACAGCGATCAGTGGTGGGAAGGGATAGGGCAGGACTGTCAGGGCTGGGAGGAGTCTGGGGTCTTGGAGAATGACTTGAGTTTAGTAGGAGCAGAAGAGAGATCAGAAACGGTCTTTGTGAGGAGCAGCAGGACCAAGCACAAGCATCCTGTAGCAGCTCAGTCAAAACAGAGCCAGGCTCCAGCCCGTGTGGAGGCAGGAGCTGTGCCAGAAGGGAGAGCAGGGGGAGGATTCAGGGAAGCTCAGGTGATGCCTCCAGTCTTGCAGGAATGCATCAAGGACCCAAAAAGGGCTCATCTGAAACCATTCCCAGATGCACCAGCCCAGGCTTTGCTGGCAGTGATGTAGGAGGGCAGCTCCCAGTCTCCTCCCCTCCATGGATGGACAGGTCTCTCAAGCTATCCACAGCTCTCTGTCTCTTTTTGCCTTGTTTGCAGCCTTCCTGTGGCTGTTTCAAGCCCTTTGAAGGATTTGCAAATGAAAAGCAGTCCCTATGGGAGTGGAACAAGTAGAACACACCTGTAAGGGCAGGACATGCTCAAGGGACATGCTGTCTCTTCTTGTGAGCAGCCACAGGTCCCACTACAAAGAGAGCCCGGGAGACAGGATGGTTTCCAGTACTGAACATCCCCCTGGGGCACCAATTAGAAACATTCCCTTAGTTCAAAGGGAAGGTGAAGCCCAAGCACCACGTGTCATCCCATCAGATGTGCCACGGTGGGAACCGCAGGGGTGGAAGGGGAGCAGAAATGTGGCCTCCTCTGTCAAGCATGGCAGGGAGACCAGGGGCATGCAGGCATGGGGCTGCCCTACACACAGGCTGAAAGGCTCTGTAAGGTGACACTGAGCCCTGGAGGCCACCAGCCCCTGGGACATTCCCCCTGCCTGTGCCACCCCCCAGCACTGGCTGTGCCATGGTGCTGCTGGCAGTGTGATGTGTGGCCAGCACCAAGGATCTCAGGGATCTGCAGGATCAGAAGGCACAAGTCACCTTCCCAAGGATGTCATCTGATGTGGGGATGGCTCTGGGTATAATTGCATCTTGAAACTTCAAGAGAATTCACAATTGTGGGCATTTCTCAGCCTCAGTAAAGCAAATATTCATCTTTGCATGAAACCTGCAGGAAAGACATTTGCACCTTTAGATAGAAATTCATCTTCTGTCTTCCCCTGAGGACACAAGAAAAAATTCTGGTTGCAGGAAACAATCTCTGAAGTTCTGCTTTATCCCTAGTTCTGCATCCCTGAAGGTGTCCCCACCAGCCCCTCAGGGCCTGGGGGCTGAGAAAGGAAATGGCCATGTGAGCATTTCATCTTAGAATCACAGAAATCCAGAACGGTTTGGGTTGGAAAGAACCAGGAAGCTCATCCTGTTCCACCTGCCTGCCACAGGCAGGGACACCTTCCACTAGCCCAGGCTGCTCCAAGCCCTGTCCAACCTGGCCTTGGACACTCCCAGGGATGGGACAGCCACAGCTGCTCTGGGCACCCTGTGCCAGGGCCTCAGCACCCTCACAGGGAACAATTCCTTCCCAACATCCCAATACTTCTGGCAGTGCAAAGCCATTCCCCCTTGTCCTGTCGCTCCAGGCCCTTGTCCAAAGTCCCTCCCCAGTTCTCTTGGAGCCCCTTTAGGCACTGGAAGGGGTTCTGAGGTCTCCCTGGAGCTTTCTCCAAGTAAACACTCCCAGGTTTCCCAGCCTGGCTCCAGAGCAGAGGGTCTCCAGCCCTGTGACCAGCTCAGAGGTCTCCCCTGGGCTCATTGCACTCCCCAGGCAGCACTGAGTCATCCTGGCTCAGGACACAACCAGGACTTCTGTGCTGCTCAGCTCACTGCTCCCAAGGGAAGAATAAAGTGCAGATCCATTCAGCTGCACTCTGGCTCTCTTCTCCTGGAGACAGGGGCTGGCAGAGGTCAGATATCACCTCAAGCTGCTGTCCCAGATGGTGTCCCAAGGCCCTGTCCCAAAACTGGAAGGTCACCTCATCTACCAAAGGACACAGATGCACCTTTAGGGCCAGGTGTGTGGTACTGAACCAAAGGCCCCACAGCCAGGACAGGACCCTGACTGTAGGTGCAGGTGAGGTTTCTATGCTGCACTGATTTCCTGTGGCAATGTATTCCACAGATTAATGAGGTCCTGTTGCACAGAGTGGTTTTACATGTGCCCTGGTGTTCTGTGTGGGGCTTTCTAGAGCATGGAGCCTTTCTATACACGCTGTATGTAACCTCTCCCCAGCTCAGGGCCAAGCAGCAGGTTCCTGTGCTGCAGGTTGTGTTTGCAGCTGCGTCCTGTGCAGGGAAGTGCCTGCCAGTTTAGGTATTGTTGTGCTTTCATGTGGTGTAAGACAGCAGAAGATTTATTAGTGACAAAAGCATGAATGCTGGAAGCTGTGATTTATTGAAGAAGGGGGAGAGGAAATGTGTTGCAGCCCATGCTGGTTAGTGTGGTGTGTCTCAGGTGATCTCACACACGCTGTGGAAACCGCCCTGCTCCTCCACGGAGTGCTCTGGCTCACCTGAAGAGACCGTGGGGTGGACCCAGTCCTCTTCCAGGGGTGACCTAACACCGACCTTCTCACAGATGCTCTGGGGAAAGGGTGCTCCTGGGTGAAGGGACACAAGAACTCAGACTTTTGGGGACAGGTATCCCATAAGCTTTGGCTCCCTTGTGTGATATAGGTGGGAGACACAAAGGACAGTGCAGCACGAGGAACAGGTTTCTAGCTCTGTCCCAGCCTTATGGTTGACCCCAAAGCCCTTTTCTTTCCCTGTGCCTCAGTCTCCCCATCTTTAAAGCACTACTAATAAACCCTTCCCAACATGCTTTGAGCTCAATTGATCAAACCAGTGCTCCAGAAGAATTGGAGACTCTCTGCCCTTTTCAGCCACATGTCTGGGCCTCTCAAGCTAAAATACCTTTTAAAAGTTTATTAAAAAGTTCTTGAGCTTTCCTTTTGTTCAGCCACAACATGAAGAAAAGCACCACTGAACTCTCAGATTTAGTGCCTGCCTTTCATGTCCGCTGACCTCATCACTTCTCGCTGACGGAGCAGCCACAAGTCAGAGCAGCTACCAAAACACTCCTCCCAGCCACGGGCAGCAGCTCCCAGAGCTCCTGGGCAGCACTGGAGGACCCCATGGAGGAAGTGAACCCAGCTGGGAAATGTCAGCTTGGCCAGAGATGCTGCAAACCCCAGTTCTGTTTTACGTAGGAAGCTCCTTTAACTTGCAGCACAATTCCTCCTGAATGGGTGGGGGTAAAGAGCAGCTAGTTCAGCTCTTTGCTAAACCTGAAAAAGAGGGAAAAGGCTGGCTTGGGTTAAGCAAATAGGGAAGCTCTCTTCAGGTTTCCCAAGCAATTAAAACTAAACCAAACCAAAACACAACAAGCTTTCTCTGACTACCCCCAAAACATTTTGCTTTTACCCAAACCAGAGTACTTTTCTTTTTTGAGTCATCTGAAAATCTTTAAACCCTTTAAAAAAAAAAGCTTTACAATGAAAAATCCCACCATTTTCCCCAACCTCACTGATCTTTTTAGTGGAACACAATTTTTCTGTGAACTTACTTTTGACCAAAATGCTGTGGGTTCTACCTTGGCTGGAAGTCGCAGTCATCCAGATGAGCTTGTGCTGTCACTTGCTTTTCCTTTCAACAACATTTCTGTCTTTTCACCTCCCACTGCACAGACACAAAGGTCTCATGTGAGCATCACCTTCATCCCAGGGCTGTGCTGAGTTCCCAGGGAGACTAAAGAGGGGCTGGGAGAGGGAAGGAAAGAACCCATGAAGGCTCTTTTTAGCTTCAGAGAGCTCCTCTGGCTCTTCTGACTACCTCTGGCTACTGCCAAGGCACCTTTGAAACACCTTTGAAACATCTCCAGCATGTTGGGCACCATGACTGGGCTGGAGGGGAAATCCACATTCCCTTTGAAGTCTGGATACTTGAACAGTCTTAGAATTATAGGGCTGTAATGTACAGGAATGTGTGGGGCTATAATTGTGACTTAGATCCTTGGATGAAAGGTGCTATGTACATACAAAAGGTATTATCATTATTGCTACTATTATTACTATTATTATTACTATTATTATTGCTATTATTATTATTATAGGCCTGCAATATGTGGATTGGAGATGAAAGTAGCAGCAAAGATCCTGAAATACAAGATGTGTCTTAAGGAAATTTTAGCTTGGAATTGAGTTTTGTCTACACAGGAAAAGTGGAGCCGACTGGCTCCACTGCACTGACAGCTCTGGGGTTTGATGGAAGAGCTCCTGTATGCAGGCATGATTCCCAAATCCAAGTTTCCCTGGCCTTTGGAAGGGTGTCTCCAGTAGGAGCAATTCCAGAGCAGTTTTAACATAGAAAGAGAAATCAGACATTTTCACCATTCTTTACGAGACACCTTGACTGCTCTGTAGACTTCACAAAATCAGTCCCTGGTGTCTGAGCCATTCAGTGTAAGGAGTTTGGGAGCTGGTGTCCTCGCAGGGCTCAGTGTCAGTTCCTTATCTTCTTTTCTGCCTCTGTCAGGGTCAGAACTGAAAGCACTTGAGATGGTATTTTGTGTCCAGACTCAGATGTTTATTATTTCATATCTATATTACAGTCCCACAAGTCGTGAGTTCTACAGCATTCTACTAACAAGCTACAAAATGGCAAACTATTTTTCTCTACAAGGTCTTTAAAGGATAAACTGTCCAATTAAGAAATGACACCTAAATTGTTTTTACTTTTAACCCAATAACTAATCACTCAAAGTTCACAATGCGGACTTTTCTAACCAATTACACAAAACCACCCAAACCCATGGAGAAGAAGGTGAAGAAGGACCAGCCACTGCCCTAAAACCTCCATCTTGCTTTTTGTTTCTTACAATATTCCAAAATCTTAATCTCTACGTTTTCCACCCTGTAATATTACACACTTCTGTTCAAACTACACCCCCATAATCCCTGTCCTATCATTCAATTTTGGAAGTCTTCTCCACGGCCTCAGGTCAAATGCAGTGTTCTCTTGGGGGTCAGTGTCTGTCAGCACAGAAAGTCTAAAATTCTCAGCATCCAAGGTTCCAACAGCTCAGAGGCTGCAGTGGAGCCTGGAGCAAGCTCCCGGTGTCGCTGGGTGTGGAGAGAGCTCCTGTGCCCTGGTCCTCCTGCACCGCAGCAAAGCCGGCGTCCTGCCCTCCTCAGCCGCCTCCCAGCACCAATCACTCTCTGCCAGGGCGGCCTGGATGCAGAGCATGGAGAGATCGGGGATCAGCTTCCATCCTTTCACGCGCTGTGGATCCGCACAGCCTTCGCCACCAGCCGCTCGTTGGTCCTGCCCTGTTCTCGTTAACGGGGGAGCCATAAGTGAAGCCAGCCACTGGAGTGGGACTCCCCAGGACAATCCCGTGGGAACTTTCTCCTGTGTCACAGGCTCTGCAGAGCATCAGGTTTCACTTTCTACCTGAACCGCAGGGGCCGCAGAGCAATACCTGACTCCCGTTGGGGAGAGGGGGGGATGAGTCAGGTCCATCCACAGCAGGTTCTCCACTGCTAAACTCTCACAAGAACGATCTGGCTCCTCGCAGGAGGGCTCAGCTCCCCAGCCCTTTCCCGATTTCTCTGATCAGTGGAGCTTTTCCCCGCAGAGCCGGGAGCGCTGGTGCCTCCCCGCCCGCGGTGCGCACCGTGCGGCGCAGGAGCTCCGGCAGCTGCGTGTGCTGGAGAGGGGAGACGCTCGCCAGCCACTTGACAGCAGAAGAAAGGCTATCCCGGTGCGTGGGGACCACCCAGCTGAGGATAAGACAAAGCAAGAGCTCTGATGCCTTGTGGCTTCCTGGTGACACCGCAGAGTCTGCCAGCGCTAATGGAAACCCGCTCGCTGCTCGGGGTAGCAGACATCGCTGAGCGGAGCCAGCTCCCAGCATCTCTGACACACGGCCTGGCCCTCCCGAGGAGCTCCAGCGCTACCAGGCCATCGCTGGGCTTGGCAGGAGAGCACCTCAGCCCAAATCCCTACAGGCATCTCTTTGTCCTTAGAAGGCAGTGAGCCTGGTGAGGAATGCAGCTGGGATCCATCTCCTACCTTGGGCTCTGAGCTCCAGCCAAGCAGCGAGTATCAAACAGCGTGGAGCTGCTCTCTGCTCTGCTGTCGCAAGCGCTCGCAGACTCTGCGTCTGTAAATCATGGGCTGCTTTGGGAGGCAGGGCTGTGAGACTGCCTGGCCACAGAGATCCAGGCTGTTCTGGAAGAGGTGCTGGCAGCATCAGCAGCTCCCTGGGGAAGTGCTCAGAAATGACTGGATTGTCAGCACCGGCACCGCAAGGGACGTCTGCCCGCGTCAGAAGGGAGGAGTGACAGGATCCTGTCTGCCATGTGTCCCCAAACCAGGATGCATCCTTTGGGTTGGATCCTCAGTTTCTTCTGGCTGAATTTCACAGCTGCTGTTTTTGAAATGTCCTCTTGAGAAGGCCAGAAGTCCAAAAGGCATTTTTCAAAAGCTTTCAGCCATAATGTTTCTTTTTGGGAAGTCTTTGGTCTGAACACAGATAATTATCAGCCAAAAATTGCTGAAAACCACCAGCAATTTTCAGTTCTGATAAAAATGCTACTCTCCATTTTACAGTGTCAACAACTGTTTTTTGCTCTCTGTTCACTACAGTTTCTTGCAAGAGGAGTCAAATATCTCCAGGCAGCTATCCCCTGGGATCCCAGCAGTTTATCCATCTCGGTCACCCAGCATAGTCCCTTCTCCCAGGACTGTTTCTGTTGCCTCCAAAGAGATGCAGAATGCTGCTATGGCCCAGGGTCTGAGCTGTGTGAGGATGGCAATAACATTTATGGAACTGGCTGGATTGTGCTTTGCTCCACATTGAGGTTCAGCTCAGAGAGGAAGGGTAAGGCACAGCTCAGAACTGTGCTAGCTGATAAAGTCATGGCAGCAGAGCGCAACAGATTAGGTGGGAAAATCAAATAATAAAGCCCATGAGTATCTGTGAGACTATAGGAGCAGGAAATATTGCCTGATGAAGCAGATGGGGAGCAGAGTCCCTCCTTCTGTGTCCTGGGCTTTTCTTTGCAGGCAGCCCAGTCGTAGTTGAGACAGAGACAATACAGAGCAACACTCCATTTTCAGAAGGCTTCAAACTGGTTTTATTGCAGCATGCATGCTTTTTATACATTCTTACAAAACTCATAAGTTTACACTTTACTCATTGGTCACGAGACACAAAGTGCTCATTGGGACAGGCAGTTGCAGGTTTCTCTTATTTAGCCTTTTTTCTTTCTTGGTTTCTATGTCAATGACCTTGGTAGAAAATTCTTTCAGGGGTAAACATGGATCCTCTTATCAAAGTTCTTTCTGGCTCACAGAAGTCACTGTAAAACCTCTTCCACACCCAAGATTAGGGACTGAACTGCACGCTGATGGGGCTGCCCCAGAAGGAAGGCAGGCTGGGATGGTTGAGTGGCTCCTCAAGGGTTGTTGTGCTACAGTCCAAGAAAAAGAAGAGATGGTGTGGATTGGGACTTCTCAGAAGGGGTGATCACCAAACAGGACACCACAGCTCTCACTCTGGCTGCAGTGTTGCCAAGATGAGCTGCAGCAAATCCAAGGCTGACTGCACTGGCCTAGAGAGCTTCCCTGTCCCTGCAAGGCAGCTTGTGCCTGCTGCTCCTGAGCAGCAGCTCAGATCCCACCTGGTACTGCTGATCCCTCTCCCCAGTGGGAGCAGGGAGAGAATCAGAAGGGCAACACTGAGAACTCTCATGGGTCAAGACAAGGACAGTTTAGGAGGTAGAGCAAAGCTGGATGTGCAAGAAGAACAAACTAAGGGAATCATGCACTGCTTCCCACGCCAATCAGGTGTTCCCAGGGAAGCAAAGCTTTGCCGCACCTCATGGTTCCTTGGGAAGACAAATGTCACAATCACAAATGTGCCCCCTTGCTGCCCTTTTCCCCCTAGCTTTCAGTGCTGAGCCTGATGTCATAGGAGGTGGGACATCCTTTTGGTCAGCTCAGATCACAGCTGTCCAAGCTGTGTTCTGTCCTCACTTCTCACACGCACCCAGACTACTCCTGGTGGGGCAGAGAGGGTGAAAGCTGCTGTGCAAGCCCTCCTCAGCACAGCCAGGACACTGGTGTGCTATCAGCACAGTCACAGACCCAGACTACAGCACCCCATGGGCTGCTGTGAGGAAAATTCTCTCCATCCCTGCCAGAACCAGTTCCTATCTCCATCAACTTGTCCAGCTCCAGCTGCTTGCACTTCTCCCTGGCAGGTTTTTGCAGGCTGGTGTGGAGATCAAGGCTCTCTTCCCAGATTCTGTTATCACCATGTTAATTCATGGCCACAGCAGATTAGAATCATGCTTTAGCTAATCTGATTGTTGGCCTTGATCTTCCAGAGCATGGTGTTGATGCTTGTTGCTGTTGTGGGCGGGATTCTGCTCGATCATGATAAATCAATCAAATTCTGATAAATCAATCTGATTTATTAACTTTATATATGGTTCTTTCTGTAATGATTTTCATCAGTTATGTGACATCCTCCCTGACCATGTTTCTCATGTTACAGCAGTTTGGGGGTAGAGAGGTAATATTGATGCCTGTAGCTCCAGACCCACAGTCTTTCCCAGAGTCCCACACAACTGTTACACAACAGCACCAGCCTTCTGGGGCAGGGCCCAGCCATACCATCATTTTTCTAAAGGTCCAAATAAAAATTAATATTTAGTTATGACATTCTTCTGCTTGGCAGATGTGAGGGAGTTTGGAATCTGTGCAGGTTTGTGTCTGAGGTCAGAAGTTTTCCATGGTTCCTTGGCCTGCCCTTGCTATTCCTGACAGAGACTGAACTTTCACCAGACCCATCAGTTTCATGATTGGACATAAAAGGGCTTTTTGTTACCCTGAGACATTGAGGTATCTTGGCTGGGGGGTAACCTATCCCATCTGCATGACTGCAATTCTTCTTAGCACAGGAGGGAGCCCTCAAGTTGTATTGGAGGAGCTTTGTTACCCTTTTGTTACCCATTATTTGTCTCACAATGCTTCTTATTTTAAAGTTCCATCTTGGGAACTTTAAAGTCTTGCGATCCAAGACCTTCCATCCAGGTCTTGGGTATGTGACAGACCTCCAGGGCTGGCCCTGATATTCTCTGTGTTCTCTGAAACTCCAGGTGCTTTCTGGTGAGGTTGAGATCTTCAGAAGGGAGAGCATGAGCAGAGGTGTTGCTGTGCACCCAACAATGCACCATCGACAGGAAGGGTCTGGGGCAGCAGTCTGGTGAGGAGTGGCTGAGGGAGCTGGGGGACTCTGAGGGATCTGGAGGAAAGGAGGTTCAGGGGGGACCTTCTGGCTCCCCACAATTCCCTGACAGGAGGGGACAGGGGGAGTTGGGCTCTGCTCCCAAGGAACAAGGGACAGCTCAGGAGGAAACAGCCTCAAGTTGTGCCAGGAGTGGTTTAGGCTGAGTATTAGGGAAAAACCCTCCCTCAAAGGGTTGTCAAGCCCTAGCACAAGATGTCCAGGGCAGTGCTGGAGTCACCATCCCTAGAATCATTCAGAAGATGTATGGATGTAGCACCTGGGGACATGGTTTAGTGGTGGCCTTGGCAGTGCTGGGTTAATGGCTGGACTTGATCTTAGAGGCCTTTTCCAGCTTCAATGATTCCATGATTCTGTGATCAAACAGACCTTAGAAGAGACCTGGTTTTGCCCTGGCACAGCACTGAGATTCCTGTGAGGCACTGGAGGTGCCCAGATCTCTCTATGTCTGTCTATGCAGACATAGACTGCACGTGTTCAGAGCAGCTGAGGGATGGAGGACCAGACTGTGACACTCACCTGACATGTCACCTTGAGAGCCACGACCTGTCTGCCAGAAGCCCTTCCCCAGAGCTGTTGGAGAAGCCAGGAGCAAACCTTGCCTGCTCAGGGAGGAGGGAGCAGGGAAGCCACCTGCCCAGCATCCTCCTCAAATGCAGATCCCAAGCTGATGGGAAAGGAGCCTCTGTGGAGACCAGGGCTGAGCCACAGAAGTCTTTGCCCTGTGGCCAACACAGCAGGAGCTCATGGGGACAGAAGGTGCAGGGAAGAGCAGAGTGCCTTCCTTCCTCATCTCAGCCTGTTGGGTGGTACCTGCAGTGGTGGAGGTGGTGTGTGCCTGGCGTGTAACCTTTCCTTGGCCAGGGACTTCCCTACCTGGCATTTAGCAGATGGGAACAGAGCTGTTTGCCCCTTGGATTTTGGAGTGGTGAAGCTGGAGAGTGTGTAACCTTCCTCAGCCAGGAGCCTGCCATGGTCTTTGATGGCTTTCTCTGTGCCAGGAAAGGTGTTTCACTGCTCACGTTCCTTAAACGATGCCCACCAGATGTTCCCTGAGAACACCTGTGGGCTGTTTCCCACATGTGGATCCTGTCAGCTCCAGGCTCTCAGATATTGTTACTTTGGAATATTGCTGGCTTTTGCTGTTGCTCACACTGGTGAAACTTGTCTGGACAGGACAGATGATCTTTTGGTGCATGAGCAGAGGGAATGCCAATGAATCACCCACAGGGCATCTGATTTCCAGACGTGGGCCACATGCTTCATTGCCTTTCTCCCAGGAGACCAGGCCACAGGTTCTGGGCTCATTGCACCATCAGTCAAAGGGAGGGAGCAGAGCTGGCACTCAGGGCATTCCACCAGAGCAGCATCTGCTGCCAGTAGGCAAAGGTTCCCACATCCTGCAGCTGCCATGGAGCTGGGAGCAAAAGGGACTGGTGGGATGTCCTCTCTCATTCATGAGGAACATGTGGATCAGCTCCCCTAGCTGGAGCTGTGGGAGGAATGAACAACAGGAGCTGCCTGGTGCTGCAGCAGGGAGGGTCCTTGGCAGCTCTTTCAATGTGAGAGCCCCTGCAGGTCACCTCTTGGTGGCTCAGTGTGGTGACAGTGTCCCCAGGCACTGTGAAGATGGCCAGGGCTCTGGAGAGCAGCTGCATGTGGCATTAGGCACATTGGGACATGCAAGGACTGGGTCAGAGCATGGATTAGGCAGGGACTGCCTCACCCCAGAGCTCTGCCTCCCAACCCTGCTCGGCCCCCCGGCTGTCCCACACAGTTTGCCCTACCTGCACCAGAAGGAGCTGGGTAAAACCAGTGCTGAGCACTCAGGAATTGGTCCAGGACATGGCAGCCAGAGGTGGGGAGTTTGCACAAGTTCTGCTCATGATTTCCCAACCCAGGAGAGCACCAGGGAACTTCAGGCCTGCCCATAGATCTTGGCCACTGTCAGGGAAACCCCCCGCAGTTCAAAAACTCCTTCTAATTAGTGAACCTTCCCACTACAAGTCACAATGGAACAATTCATTATTAGTGATGTGTGCAGGCTCTGCATTCCTCTGGCTCTGCTGCTTCTGCAAGAATCTGGGGACTGATCTAAAGGGATGAACCCATCTCATCTGCGTCCTCTTTGGTGATTTCAGAGTTTGGCTCTCTAAGGCTTTGGCAATTACTTGCTTCTTAATCCTCCACATCCACCAACTTCCAGGTAATGCAGCCAAGTGGATTTGTACTGAATCACATCTGTCAAAAAAAAAGGAATTAGAAACACTCTGCTTGAGGGTCCCTTTACTGTTGACCCCATAGCAGCCAGCAGGGATGTCAAAACATGAGCTTCCAAACTTCCTCCTAGTGTGAGCACTCAAACTGAGCCCTGCAGTCAGAAGCTTCTGTTTCCCCCTAGAATTCTCATTACTTAATGTTGCCTGTGAATCTCCTCTGTTTAAATGAATTGTCTTTTGCAGCTGTGAGGGAGCAGGTTCCTGGATGGGTGGGATGGAGTGGGGCACTGTCCCAGGGCCAGCGCTGGCAGACAGGGATGGGCAGCCCTGGGTGGGCTGGGGGATGCACGGCCCCGTGGGGCTGCAACTGGGTTTTCCAGAGGGAACAACATCCTCTGATTACAGCAGGGAGCTGTGTCTCAGCAACAACTTTCTTTTCTCTACGTGGAGGGCACCATGCCTAGGACAGAGCAAGGTGACTTATTGAGTGTTAAAGTTCTGTTCTTGTGCCATTTGCACTCCTCCCATCAAGGAATTGCCTGTCTGGCTTCTCCTCTGGTGAGGGAGGTGCAAGCACTCCAGCATGGACACTTGTGACCTGTCTGCTACAAGGACTGTGGTCCTTTGGCAGCCTGAGATTGATTGGGTGGATCCACCTTAGCCCTATGCTCCCAACTCAGGGCCCCTCTAATTCAGAATTATCCAGGAGACAACAGAGTGAGTCACTGCCATGATTTCCTCAGTGAGTTGTGGCTGTGTCAGGGCTATTCCTCAGGTGGGTTTTTACCTGGGGACAGGTTTGCTTATGTTGCTCTCGTTGTGCCCCCAGAGCCTGACTGCCTGGGGGTGCATGGGCAGGTGGCCACCCCTGACTTTATTCAGTCTGTCAGAGTGCAGGAGCTCATGGCCCTCTCAAGGCAGCCTGTGCCTGCCCTCAGAAAGGCATGGCCAAGGACTGGCTTTGCTACAGACTGCTTGTGTAGGCAGCTGGCTCTTCATGTTCCTCCTTTCCAAGCATTTTTAGATGTTTCTAGTCTGTTTTCCTGACAAGAACCTGGAAAGGGGAAAAAAGTCTTCAAGAACTCATCTGACACTCACATGCTGTGCTGTGGGTCTCCACTGGAGCAACTGCTGAAACCAGAACAAAATAGAAACAGAGATGTTTTTCCAGACAGAAATAAGGTCTATTGGATAGGAAAAGGCTGGATTAGAGCTCAAAGCAGGAATCAGTAAGAGATGCATGGGCAGAGTTTTAAGGAGCTGTTGGCAGCCGAGTGTAGGAAGCTTTTGGGATTATTGGCCCATTATTTATCATGTAGGTCCAACATTATTGGGGAGGGGTTTCCCTGGACATGGAGCTTCTGTAGAGACTCCATCTATCACGGTGTGTCCTGGATTTCCCAGTGTCTGATGGATGGCAAATTTTCATGAGATTTCAGTGGCTTTCCAGGAGTTCTCCGATGCACATAACTCTCAAAGCAAAGAAATGTTGCCCTCTGAGTTCCTTCATAATCAGTTTTTTTTTGGATTTGACACTCTGGAAGGTCACCAACATAGATGAGAGGGAGGGGAGTGCTTTTTCAAACATGTCTTCATGGGGATTCATGAAACAGAGGAAGAACTCAAAGCAACAAATATGTAATTTATTGGGTGGATCTGGGCAGAAATTGTGAAAGGTTCCCCACAAAAACAACAGTTACATTTTTAGATGAGAGTGAAGTTTGTAGGTGTTTTGTCTAGACTGTCTCCTCTTTTGATGAAGCTGGAGACTCCCAACAATGAAAATCTGGCTGGGCTTTAAAGACTTCCTTTGATATTTTCAGAAGGGACTGTAAACCCTTCTGAAGACAGAAGGGTACAGAAGGCACAGTCTGGCCTAGGTGAGAAATCTGGCCTTTTGTAATTTTGTGTGGCAGAGATGGAAATAATTGATAGACCTCAACCTGTCAGTCCAGACAATTGTACAGAAAAATGAAAGGAGGAATGCTATGGGAAGCAGGATAAAATACACCTGGTCAATGAAAAAAAAAACAAGCCAAGCCCTCATCCCAGAGTTTAGTTTAGTTTCTATATTTACCCATTACCTTAAAGTGAGTTAATAGCAGTGAATAACTCTTTTGTTCCCAATACGATAAGAAGTTCTTTCCAAATCATGGATTAAATCTGAGGCTTGCCGTGAGAAATCCCAGTAGGCAGCAAGTTTACAAGTTAAGGAAAGCTGAGCTGCTCCTTAGTAGCAGGAGGGTTGGTACACAGTAGAAGGTGTATTGTCTTAATTAAGCTGATTAATAAGGCCAAAAAAAAAAAAAAAAAGCCATTCTGATTCTGTGGAGGTAGGAATTGCAAACTTACATCAAAACATAAGCTAAAGAGAGCTGGTGTGATTACAGATGCAGAGGCATCTCCAGTTTCTCAGCCTTGGTCTATTTGCAGGGCTTGGCCTATAAAACACACTCCTGTCTGTCCCCAGGCATGCTAGGTTGGTCAAAAAGAATACAGTGAGAAGCTTCTAATCTCTGAACAACCTCCTGGGTCAGAAATGTGGCTAGCTCATACCTTGAACCAAGCATTCCACTATGGGCTCCCAGCTGTCTCCCAGCCAGGGGAATCAGGCTGATGTGTGCATACTACAGAATCAGGAATCTCCTGAGCTGGGAAAGACCCACCAGGATCATCCAGTCCAACCCCAGCCCTGCACAGACACCCCACAATCCCACCCTGGGCATCCCTGGCAGCACTGTCCAAACACTCCTGGAGCTCTGGCAGCCTCGGGGCTGTGCCCATTCCCTGGGGAGCCTGGGCAGTGCCCAGCACCCTCTGGGGGAAGAACCTTTCCCTCATACCCAGCCTGAGCTTGCCGTGGCACAGCTCCAGCCCTTCCTTGGGTCTTGTTCCTGCCACAGGGAGCAGAGATGGGAGCAGCCCCTCTGCTGCCCCTTGGGAGGAGCTGCAGCCTGAGATGAGCTCTCCCCTCAGTCTCCTCTCCTCCAGCTGAACAAGCTGAGTGACCTCAACTGCTCCTCCTGTGACCCCTACAGACCCTTCACCATCCCAGCATCCCTCCTTTAGATGCTGTCTAGCAGATTTAGATTTTTTTAATATTGTGGTGCTCGAAACTGCCCCCAACACTCGAGGTGAGGCTGCCCCAGGGCAGAGCAGAGCAGAGCAGGACAATCCCTCCCTGGCTGTGCTGGGCCTGGTGCCCCCCAGGACTCCGTTGGCCCTTCTGGCTCCAGGGCACTGCAGACTCATTTGACTTGCTATGGACCAGGACCCCAGGGTCCCTTGCCACGGGGCTACTCTCCAGCCCTTCATTCCCCAGTATGCCCACACATCCAAAGTGCTCTATCCCAGGTGCACAATCCAGCATTTGCCCTGGTTAAAACTTCATTGCTCAGCATGGAGAAGGAAGACTTTTGGGAGTGTCATAACTGGGGCCTTCCAGCACCTTAAGGGAGCTTGCAAGGAAGATGGAAAGAGACTGTTTGAGGGCCTGGAGTGACAGGATGAGGGGTAACTGCTTCAAACTGACAGAGATTAGGTTTAGATATTAGGAAGAAATCCTTCCCTGTGAGGATGATAAGGCCCTGGCACAGGGTGCCCAGAGCAGGTGTGGCTGCTCCATCCCTGGGAGTGCCTAAGGCCAAGCTGGACAGGGCTTGGAGCAGCTTGGGCTGGTGGAAGGTGTCACTGCCCATGGCAGGCAGGTGGAATGAGATGATCTTTAAGGTCCTTTCCAACCCAAACCATTCTATGATTCTATGATTGCTCTGCTCTCTCATCTGTCGAGGTCTCTCTGCAGGCCCTCTGTGTCCTCCCAGTTCAGTGTCACCAACACACTTACTTATTATACCTTCAATTGCTGCACCTGAGTCCTTTATGAAGACATTGAAGGGTGCCTTGCATGGGTACCTGGCTTTGCTTGAAGACTGTGAGCCATGAGTCAGCAAAATCTTCTTTAGGGTAGCTAAAGAGTTCACACTGACAAACTCCAGGTGGTTTTAAATCTGACCTCCAGGACTGCAGACCAGAGCGGGTTTTAATCCAAGCCCACTTTCTGCATCTTTCCAACAGGCAAAAGGCAAGATGGTGAAAAGAAAGATGATAATCAGGAGACAGAGTGGGTTAATAGTGGTTGAGTTTTGTGATCATGGTGCTTTATCCTCCTCAGTGTTTCCACCCTGGCTGGGCAGGAGTGGCTCTGCTGCAGGAGCTCATCAATTGCAGCTAATTCTCTTGAATTCAGCTACTGTCATCACTAAAAATAGCTCATGTAGGGAGCAAGCTGTGGTTGAAAGAACTTTACCTGACTAGAACTGCTCCTCCAGCACAGTGAGAAAGAGCTGCTTTCACAACGACCTGATGGGAAGGGTCTGTGGGTATTATGAATGGGACAATTATAAAAACCTGTTCAAAATTATCCCATATTTCCTCAGCAACCAGGGCGTGATTTATCTCTGCCTAAAATGCACATCTAAACCAGGCAGCATGAATCACACTGAAAGGACTGGTTTCTCCTCATGAGACTAGAAAGGAAACCCAAAGTCTAGCTCAGATGTAGGCACGTACATCGTAGGCTTCTAAACTGAGGTGGTGAGATTCAAACATCCCCCTCTTTAGTAAGTCCAGAAATGGGGAGATTATTTGGTGAAGTCTTTAATTAATTGGTGATAAAAGCTAATGAAGCTAAGAAAGCACTGAAACCTAGTAACTGTCTTTGGTGTGGCCACGTCTGTGATTTCTCAGAGTTCATTTCCATTGCCTCTGGGGAGCTGAAGCAGCCCAGGAATTCAATGGAAGACCTTTCAGAATTTTGCCTCTCTAATTTGGCATATGAGTTTGTGACAACTCAAATATTCTGGGACTGATTGTACAAGCTGCTCAGGGTGGTTCATTTCCTGTGAAAAGCATAATGCTGTTGTCCAAGAAAATTATTATAAAGGAATCTAGTAAATCTCAAAAAAACATAATTAAAATTTTTGCAAGGTAACTGCAGCATTACATAGGCCGAAGGGCATCACCAAATACTCAAGTTTGTTTCTGGTCTAAAAGATAATTTTTGTTTTATCTTCTGAGGATTCTCTTGCCAAACTTCAAATGTCTCTGAGTTGCAGTTTTGTAAAGACATACCCTACAATCTAATTTTCAAGATCAAGAGTAAAGCTCTCTTTTCTCATCACTCTTAGCTGATTTCCCAAACCTTGATGTACAATGGAAATAAGCCATCCTACTTGCACACAAAGAGAATGTGGCACAGCTGAGGGACACACAGCCCCTCTGGCTTTCAGAGCTGTTCTCCAGGTGCTTTCATGCTGGTCTGACAATGGATAAAGGAAGCCAAATCTGGCTCCCAGGGCAGTGTGGTCACCTGCCCAGGGGTGGGAGGAGCAGTGTTGTGTCTCCACAGCCAAGTCTTGTGTTGGCATAAGCAGGACTGGTCTGACTCACCCAGGCTGGGGCAATGCCAGGGACCTTCCTCCCAAAATCCTGACTGGATGACATCACTGCTGATGACAGGCTGATGGAGACAAACATCAAACATCAATGTTATCCCCTTACTCCTAATGGCTTTGGGAATTTTATGATTGTGCAAAGGGAGTCAGTCCCTTGTACTCCTTCACATGATTGGGAAATGGGGCAACTGAGCCACACAACTCTTAATAGCTAATTATTTTTTCTCTGTAATTGCAGCCACTAATAACATTTCTAACACAGGAGATGCAGGCAATCCAACAGGCCAAAAGGTGGCAGGGATGGGAAGAGCTGCTCAAACACAAGGCCATCACCATAAAATGAAACAATTTTCTTTGTTTTTCCCTAAGACCAGGCTGTGGGTGCTTCCCTCAAAGTCGTTCTTAATGTGGACAAATGTATAAACAAGTGGGTAGGATGAATAACAAAAAAAATATCAGGTGGAATTCACACGGCTCCTAAAGGCATCCAAATTTGAGACTATTGACCTACTAACCATTGAGCTTAGCCCACTGCTTAAACCAGCTCTTCTGCCTGAAAAATGCAAGGGGACAAATGCAATACCAGCTTTCAAAAAGCTTTCAGGGGCAACCCAAGGAATCACAGACCCTTAAGCCCACCAGATGGAGTGAAGGTAGAAGTAAGGAACAGAACTAGTAGACTAAATAAAGGGTAAATGTGGTAGGAGATAAAAAGAGGAGGGTCTGAGAAAAGTAAACCATTCATTGAAGGTGCCAACAGGCATCTGGTCCAACAGAAATTAGTGGCTGAATTTACAGAGTCTCCAGAATGAGCCCACATCAAACTCTCTTAAAGGGATTCAGTTGGTGTGGGTTGATAACTGGTCAAGAAAAAGGAAATGAAAAGAGAATCAGTGGGCATTTTGAGAGCAGAAGGCAGGAGGAACCAAGAACTGGGAAAGTATCACAGAAATCCGTGCCTCTGCCAGATGCCAGAGCTTTGCCAGGAAAACAGATGAGGGGAAAATCAATTTTGAGAAACCCAGAGACCAACCGGCACCTGTGTGCTCACAGCAGTGGGCTGCAGAGGTGTTATGACCAGCTGAGCAGCAGTTCCTGGAGGCAGTGCAGGCAGGTTGAGAAATGTGCCAGCTTGGTCCTCAGGGTGATCAAAAAGGCAGATGTTGAGGGTTGGGAGGAAGCCACAGCAGACCCAGCCTATAAAGTCTAGTCTATAGTCTATAAAACTGTGTGGTAGGTTTGCTGAAGTCAAAAGAAATGACCAGAAGTGGTGCCTGCCCTTGTTCTGATCTGCAATTAAATATATATCTCACAGGCTCAGGGTCTGGAGCTCACAAAGGAGATGGCAAAAGAAAGAGATGATGTGATTCTATGTCATCCCCATGAATCAGTTCCTTGCTGGTCTCAAATCCCTGCTTCCCTTGCTGACTCCAGCAGGTCCTGCTTTACTGCCCCAGCCAGTTTCACATGCTTTTGACTCAGGAGCTTAGGAAAATGTTCATTTTGCCAGGCTTTTCCTCCCTTTGCTGCTCAGAGCAAGTTCCCACGCTGTGAAGCACTTTTGTCAAAAAATTCAAGTTCAGAAGTTTTGAAGCCTGTTGTAGGTGCAGGGTTCTCTCACTATGTGTGAACTAGCAGTGGAATGATTATAAAAGTGAATATAACTGAGATACAGAATTGGTATAAATGAAATGATAAAAGCATGGGTTACTGATCCCATCATGATAATATTACAGACTAGTTCTGGTAACTTATACTACCACTTCTCTGACTCTTCTGTCTCTCCAAAATATCATTAATTTCACAGGAATCATGTCCTGCTTCCTTCCTCCTGCTCCATCCTGGGTCAGACAGACCCAGCTCCCTCTGAAGGATCCCTGTCTAGGTTGGTGTATTGGTTTTGCATGGCCTGGTTTTTGGTAGCTGGGGGGCTACAGGAGTGCCTTCTGTGAGAAGCTGCTGGAAGCTTCCACCATGTCTGGCAGACCAAATCCCTCATGGCTCTGAAGATAGACATGCTGCTGGCCAAAGATGGGCCAATTATAGAGGTTGGTGACACCTCTGTGACAACATTTTAAAGAGGAAATATGAACAAAAAGGTTGACTGAGCAGTTTTAGTTTCAGCCAGAAAAGAGCTAAGTGGGAACATGGGAGAACAACTTTGCAGAAACCAAGGGCAGTGGAGAATGAGGCGGACGAGGTGCTCTAGGCACCAGAGCCAAGATTCCTCTGCAGGCTGTGGTGATGACCATGGTGAAGCAGCTGTGCCCCTGCAGCCCATGGGGATCCACGGGGGATGCTGAGATCCACCCACAGCCTGTGGGGATCCACAGGGGATGCAGAGATCCCTTGCAGCCCCTGCAGGAGCCCACACAGGAGTAGGTGGATGCCTGGAGGAGGCTGTGACCCCCTGGGAGACCTGTGGAGAGACAGGCCTGGCTCCCAGGATGGAGCAGCCTGTCCCTGAAGGACTGAGCCTGTGGCAGGGTGCCACATGCTGGAGCAGTCTGGGGAGGACTGCTGTCCCTGGGATGGTCTTGTGCTGCAGCAGTTCAGGGAGCTGCTGCTCATGAGATGGACTCACACTGGAGAGGTTCATGGAGAACTGTCTCCCTTGGGAGGGACCCCAGGGTGCAGCAGGGGGGTGACTCCTCTCCCTGAGCAGCAGGAGAAGCCATGGGGCATTAACTGACCCAAACCCCCATTCCTGGTCTCCCTGCACTGCTGGGGTAGGAGATAGAGCTGGGAAGGAAGAGGGGTGGGAGGAAAGTGTTTTTAAGGGTTTATTTACTTCTTATTATCCTGCTCTGCTTTTGTTTGTAATAAACTAATTTCATATTTGTAATTAGACCCTGTTTTGCCCATGACAGTTTTTGATGAGTGACCTCTCCCAGTCCTTATCTCAACCCATGAACCTTTCATTAAATTTTCTCTTTCTGTCCAGTTGCAAAGGGGAGTGAGTGAGCAGCTTTGGTGGGTGCCTGGCATCCATCCAGGGTCAATCCATGTCACTGGATTTTAGGTGCTCAGTATATTTGGTGCTGGGTGCTCAAAAACTGAGTCATTAGGTCAACAGGAACTGCTGGTGCTACTTCTTTATGAAATCCAGACTGTACTGTGGTGCCTGCAAGGAAGCTGAACTCTTCTGAAAATCTGGCTCCAAAAAAAGCAGCTCCTGGCTCTGTTTCTCCAGGCAGGAGCTGCTCAGTGGGAGAGGGAAGATTCTGGCTTAGAGTTTTTTTAAGTGGCAAAATGCACTTTTGTCCTCAAATTGAATATTTCCTTCAGAACATGGTGGTGTTTGCCAGAACGTCTCAAGTTTCCATTGGGAAAGTTGAATCATGAAGAATTGACTGGCATCCTCCAATGCCCAGTCAAAGCACCTGGCTGGGTCAAACAAAACCATGTTTGCCTTCACAAAGACACTAAAATGTCTAATGGGAGGCACTTGCTTGGACCTGTAGCTCAGATAATCCTGCTAACAGGTTTCCTAATTGGAGCCCCAGAGTGTCTGTGATGTGATGTGATAGAGAAATTACTGCTGGAGAACTGTTCTCTAGGTAGAAAACAGAAAGCAAATATTGTATTTCAAGCTTTGCTGTTGTTCTGAAAAAATGCACAGGGAATATTTCAGTAAGCCTTGATCAGATTAGCTGGCCTTTCACCAGCTCCTTTCTGATTCCTGGCTGGTGGTCTTTGTAAAAGGAGATGGAAAAACTGTAGGAAACAGGAAAAAAACCCCTAGAACAATATTCTAGAACAATATATTCCAATTGTTCTCACAAGCTGAAAAGCAGAATCATTTGTTCTCAGTTGAAGACAGTGTTTTGTCTGATTTCAAGCAATTCAGTCTATTTAACTATGTCAGTTTGCATGAAGAATAATGTATTCCAAGGGTCTTTGTAAAACCAGAGCATATTAGTATTTCCAGAGTTTTGCAGCCTTTGCCTCCACAAATTAGAAAACCTGATGTTGACTTGCCAAGTCTTAAATTATCATTCTACAAGTGTAAAGAAAATATCAGTCAAAAACCTTTTCTTTGTCTCTGCAATGGGTTCATTGCTTTGTTCCATCTTCTACTGGCTCCCAGCACAGCTCAGAGGGAAGGAATGACTGCCCAGTACAGCCAATGGCCCAAATATTCTCTGGTGAACACTGCTGTGGGCACGTGGAGGTCCTGAACAGGGACTCTTCATCAGGAACTGCAGTGATAGGACAAGGAGCAATGGGTTTGAGCTGAAAATGGGGAAATTTAGGTTAAATATATTGAAGAAATTCTCCTCTGTGAGAGTGGTGAGGCCCTGGCACAGGGTGCCCAGAGAAGCTGTGGCTTCCCATCCCTGGAAGTGTCCAAGGCCAGGCTGGATAGAGCTTGGAAGGGGTGGAAGGTGTCCCTGCACATGGCAGAAGGGTGGAATGGGATGGTATTTAAGATTGCTTGCAACCCAAACCATTCTGTGATTTTCATTCTAGGACAGAGTCAGTCTGGGTAACTTGACACAAATTTTCCTTGTCTCAAGCTACTGTCTAGATCTTTACACAGATCTCAGCAGCAAGACAAGGATGATGTTTTCATTTTGCTCCTCCTTTGACTTTTTTTGTCTATACCTAAAGCTGACTGTGCAACCCATCATCAACAGCAGCTGCTTCTGCTGAGCAGTCACAGATATCCAGGAGAGTTCTGGTCTGGGCAGTGGCACATTTACAGGGCCCTCCATGGGTGGGCATGAACAGAGCTGGAAGCTCAGCAGCAAATGTGGGAAAAGCTGCAGAAATTTTGTTTAGTGAGTGTAGTACAAAAGAAAATCAAGGTTTTGTGTGTGGGGATGCAGTCTGTGAGCTACCCAGCAGATGTTCCTCTCCAACCATGGAGAGAAGGGTAGCCAGCTGCACAGGTAGGGGACATGGGGACAGTTTTGAAGAGGAAGATAAGGAAGTTTGAGAGCCATTGGCTGGCAGAAGAGCAGAAATTGGGAATAGGACAGTGTGGGCTAAGAGCAGAAGCAGCGTGGGTGTCTTGGTTTGAAAAGACAAGTGTCTGCTTAAAGAAGGCAGGAGACTCCCTTGAAATGGAAAATGCAAACCCCCTCCCTCTGAATTATTATAATTTTGAAATTAAGGAGCTCTCAGGCAAAGATATGGGAATAGGAATAACAGTTCTTTACTGAGAAAACTAAAAAAGAAATACAAATGCTATAGTACAAAAAGAAAAACCACTGCCAGAGTGAGAAGAGGAGCTGACCCCCTGTGGGTCAGGGTGTTGCACAGTCCCATTCCATGGTGGCTGCTCCTCCTGCAGTGCCAGGGGTGGCTCTGCTGGAGCAGGGATCCTGGAGAAGGGTGGGGTTTTCCTCTGAAGCTCCAGGGGTGCTGTAGATGGGCCTGGTCTTGCTCTGGGAATGCAGTGGAGCAGAAAGCTGCTCCTCTGGGAATGCAGTGGGCAAAGGCTGCTGTGCTGTTCCCAGGGCCAGATTGGATCCAGGGAGGAATGCTTGGCTCCTCCCCTGGGCAGAGCATCTCCCAGTGGGATGATGGAATTTTATCAGCCAAGCAGGGACACTCACTGGCCATGAACAGAAGAGATCTCCTGGAGGGAGGATTGGTTGTGGGAGAGATAAAGAAAACTGCCCAATTGACAGAAGATAACTGCCCCACCTCTGACAGACGGGAATAGAATATACATATATCTTACAACCCAGGACACTTTTGGGGACTGGATGTGTTTGGAACCTAAACTGCAGCCATAGCTGAAAGGGAACTGGAGTACACTGAGATGGTTGCCTTAAAAATCTGATGTCTCTTTAAGATAAATTAATATATTCATCATTCTGCACACATATGGGACATTTGAAGGCTGGAGAGGGACATCTCTGGTGTCAAAAGCAGAACTGGAATTGCTTGCAGTATTGTGACAGGAATGCACTGATGCAGGTGAATACAGCAAGGAGGTAGGAATGCACTATCTGATGGAGCACAGAAAACTGGAGCACTGCCTGGAGTCCAAGTATTACTGAGATATTATATTAGTATACCTGTTCCAGACTTTTTCAGAGGCTGGACAGTCAGATCTGCACTGGAATACTCATTCCTGTAGTCTCAGGGTGATTCAGTGATCATAACAACTTGTATCTTGTGGTTTTCCTTTGCATTCCCAAGCAGAAGTCCACTTAAAAATGGCATGGGGGCACCAGGACTCCTGGCAGCTGTGAGCAAAGGTTCTCACTCCCTACAGCATGCCTGTCTCCAGAGCCATCTTAAAGTCTTGTGTCCACTCCCAGCCCCAGGCTGTCACCCTGTGTTTCCTCCCATCTGCCTTCCCTGTGCTGGGCACCATTCCCTGTGCTCCAGTTGGAGTTTGGAGAGATCTGCAGCAGCCAGTGCAGAGTAATTGCGTTCAAGATGTTCTTCATTCCTTCTTTCGTGCTTTACTGCTTCTGTTTGAGGTATGAATAAGGGCGTTAACTTTGTAAAAGTGCTTTGCAGCAGCATTCACCCATGGTTGGGGCCTGCACCTCCCACCAGCCCCTGCAGTATTTTGTGCCTTTTCCCTGGTGCCCCACCTCACTCCAGGACACCCATCAGCTTCACAGAATTCACAGAATCACCAGGTTGGAAGAGACCTTCAAGATCATCAGGTCCACCCCAGCCCCAACCCCTCAACTAAACCCTGGCACCCAGTGCCACATCCAGGCTTTGTTAAACACACCCAGGGATGGAGACTCCACCACCTTCCCAGACAGAACATTCCAGAACTTTATCACCCTTTCTGTAAAAAACTTTTTCCTAATATCCAACCTGTATTTCCCTTGACGCAGCTTAAGGTTGTGTCCTCTGGTTCTGTCAGTGCTGCCTGGAGAAAGAGACCAACCCCACCTGACCACAACCACCTTTCAGGAGCTGTAGAGTGATAAGGTCACCCCTGAGTCTCCTTTTTTCTGGGCTAAACACCCCCAGCTCCCTCAGTCGTTCCTCACAGGGCTTGTGATGTGTCCCATGGTGGCACAGCTCAGTTTCCAGGGGCAGTGGCTGGGCTACAACACACTTTCAAACACTGTGTGAAAGAGCAAGCTGCAGCTCTTCCAGTTCCTGCTGACAGTGACAGTCCACGTCTCTGCCATCCTCTGGCCATGACAGCAGAAGCTCAGTCACTGCTCAGGGGTCAGGGTGCTTGGAGTGCCTGACTGCTGCCAGGAGCCCACCTCCAGCTCAGATGTCTCAGATTACAGGCCCTGAGAACTCAGAGACCCTCCTGATGCCATGAGCGGTGCCAGATGGGGCTCCCAGCTCTTCTGCACAGCTCAGAAGGGACAGGGACCTCCTGGAGCAAGGAGGTCACCAAGTTGGTTAGGGAGATGGAGCACAACTCCTACAAGGAAAGGCTGAGGGAATTGGGATTGTTCAACCTGGAGAAGAGAATTTTCCAGGGTGACCCAAGTGCAGCCTTCCAGTGCCTGAACAGAGCTGAAAAGGAAAATGGAGAGAGACTGTTTAAAAGGGCCTGGAGTGACAGGACAAGAAGAAATGGATTCACACTGACAAAGAGTAGGTTCAGATTGAACATTAGGAAGAAATCCTTCCCTGTGCGGGTGGTGAGGCCCTGGCACAGGGTGCCCAGAGAAGCTGTGGCTGCCTCTGGATCCTTGGGAGCAAGGCCAAGTTGGACAGGACTTGGACCAGCCTGGTCTAGTGGAAGGTGTCCCTGCCCATGGCAGGCAGGTGGAATGAGATGAGGTTTAAGGTCCCTTCCAACCCACACTAGTCTGGGATCCTGGGATTCTGCTGGGGCACTGACAGATGGAGAGGCTGTGGCACACTCCTAGCTCTATTTCACAAAAACATCCAGGAAAAGCAGCTTGATCCAGCCCTGCCAACTGCCAGGAACAGTGTGGGGAGCAAGGACCCTTCAGGACACTGACCTTTGGTTTGTGGCTGCAAGAAACAGCTCAAGATGATGTGTGGGCACAGCTGGCTCACAAGTGGGCACCTGTGCAGCCTGCTGAGGAGACATCAGCCATCATCCATCACTCTCCAGAAGAGGGTTCAAACATCACTTTGGGGCTGTGATGGTGGTTTCAGATTCCCCCTACAATGTTCAGCAGTTGGGTGGGTCATGGTAGCTGTGTCAGCTCTAAGCACAGAGTAGAAGACTGTCTTTCTCTGTGTCTAAGTCTGTTGGGGCAATGAAATGCTTCTGATCCCAAAGCTGAGTCCAAAACATGAGGAAGAAATAACACAATTACTATTTTCCCCCAGAAATACTTTGCACAACTGAACTGCATGAGATAAAAACAGCAAACTGGAGTTGGATGAAAGTGCTGGACCAGCCTAGGGGGATGCTACTTGTCTCATTGGCATCCAGAGTTGCCTCCTTCCATCTTAAAGAACCACAGGGACCTGAAGCAAGTCAAGCCATGGCTCTAAAGATAGTTTACACACAACCAGGTTGCCAGCCACTGTTCCAACCATGATAAGGTGTCTGCCCATATCCCAGGGTGTGTGGCCACATCTTGAGTGGGAAGGCAGTCAAACCCCAAAGCATTCCCTGAATTACCCACACAAATGTCAGTCTCTGTGTCCAAGGTCAGCTCCACTCAAACAGGGCAGAGGAGTCACCTGGAGCATGCAGCCAGAGCCTTGCTGTGCCTCCACACTGCAGGACCCCACTCCTGTCTGCTGCCCCTTTCTCTGCTGCCTGGGGGCTACAGGTGAACCCCCTCCCAGCCTAGGCTGTACAGAAAGAACCTACCAGCATCACTGGGTATTATTCTGTGTCCTGAGAAAACAGAGAATAAGGTGGCACAATGCTGCACTGGGGCTGCAGAGGACAAGAGGTGCCCACTGCAGCCAATGCCTGTCAAACACTGAGCAGATGAGAGTGCAGCATTGCTGGAAGACAAACAAGAAAAGCATCCTGTACTGTCCTGTACCTGCCCCATAGGCCTGTGTCCAGCCTGCACCTCCTGCACACAGCGAGGCTCTCCGGGGCACAGCACATGGGATGTGCCCTGTCAAACATGTACAAGGGATGTGCCCTTCACACCCATCCAGAATCTGCTCCTCTCCTGCACTCAGGCATCAAACACTTGGTACAGGTCTGGTGGTCAGCAGAACACTTCTGGTGGTGCAGCAGGGGCAGGAGGAAGTGGTGGTCACACATCACCTAGACATCCAAGGATCCAGCAAGGATCTTGATGACTGCTCCTCACTTGGTTATCCTCATCTCTCATGGTCTGCACAACTCTGGACCCACTCTGTTGTCTCACCAGAAGTTTGCTTTCAAGGAAATTCTTTGCTTTCATTAGGGCTTCTATCTCCTCCTCTAAGTAATCTGGTCTAGCAAGACTGGGATATGGAGTCTGGCCTTGAGAGAGAGGATTGCAGATGGAAGGACTCAAACTGTGGAGCAGTCCAGCTCCATCAGTTCACAGTTGCAGCTCCTGGTTCTTCCAGACTACAGAAAATGCCTCAGAATGCAGGCACTGCTGCAGCTGCTCCTCATCTCTCCACAGCCACAGTGCAGGATACAGTGCATGAAACACGGACTGGACAGATATTCAATTCCCCCAGAACCTTGGTATTTCCTGGGAAGAATCATGCCTTGAACTGTCCAAAGGAAAGGTGAAGGTGGCTCCAGCAAGCTGCAAGGCTGGAGAGTGCACCTCCAGTAACATCCACTGACTCATAATCAATGCAGGACCATGAGGTCTGATGGCAATAACAAAGAGATGTTGCTCTGCCAAAGTCTGGCTCTTGTTAGCACAAAATACTTTCTTCTTTCCATTTTCTTCTGGTGCAGATCAGTGCCTGGCAGTGCAGTGGGGCACTACAGAGGGAACCAGAAGATGCCCACTACAATGATCTACCAGCCCTCAGGGGCTGTTTGCCACTTAGCTTCCTGAAGACTAGGTAGCTTGGCCTTAGGGAAGTCAGCTTTAGGGTGCATGGACAGGGTTTGGACAGTGCTGTAGGCAGCAGCCCCCTTCCAGGCCAGCAGAACCCCTTGTCTGAAAACCCTGAGGGATCCCCAGTCCTCCCCAGCACACCCCTGACCAGCATCCAGCCTGAATGACACCTGCACTAATGGGCTGGAAGCAAACCAGACACCCCAGCATCACAGCAGCCTCCTGGAGCTCTCCTCCCCACCCAGCTCTCCTTGGCCCTTTCCCTGCTTTATTCTGCATTTTAATACATTGGATGTTACACAAACCCACGGATTGTTCTCCCCTTTGTGCTGGGGCAGACAGACAGGCTCCCCAGACAATAGACAGGCTTCACCGGTGACTGGGAAGGAGAGGTGGAAGATTTACTGCCATGAGGTAATTGGCTGGAGGAATTTGAACTTTCTTTGCTTCCGGAACTGCCTCCATTGTCCTGCCCTGTCAGCAGAGCAGAGCCAGGGAGGGTCCTGAGCAAGGGGTGCTTGCAACAGGCAAGGTTTGCCTTTTGAGCACCAGCTCCTTTCACAGATGGCAGCCAGAACCTGAATTCTTGGGCTGGGAAGGTTTTCTGCCCCTGGGTGCAGCTTACCCCACCTGCTTTGACACTTCTTTTGCCAGATTTCTCAACCATGACTGGCTGGTGACCCCCCTCTCCCTTATTCAGAGCATAAAAATGTCCCAACCCTATTTCATTTACCTCATCAGTAAAAATTAAACTTCTCCTTGATGCCTTTGATAGTGCATTAGGACATGACAGGCAACATCACATGCCGGATCACACAAGTATGTGGGTGCATGGTGAGAAAGTCAGTGCAAGAGGTGAGGTCTTGCGGGCTGTGTGAGGTGAGGATGGATCTGTTTTCAGCTAGAAAAAAACACTTATGCAACTTGCAACTGCCCGTGGTGCTTTTGAAATCCCTTCCCATTGTGGTGTGGGTGCAGCAGGCAGAGACCAGGAAATGCTCCAGCAGCAACACCAACGCTTCATCATCCTTTCAGGTACAAAACACCACTTTGTTGTCATCCAAAACTGCAGGCTGCCACACTGCTTAGGCTCTTGACTGCTCCAGACAGGTGCTCTGTCTTTACTGAATGGCTGGTTTAGCTCAATGTGGGTTGCAGCTGCACAGCTTTACTCAGCTATGTCGCATCCTCTCCTGATGGCGTTGGCTCCCCGAGTTTTCCAAGTTCTGGGTTGTGGACCTGGACACGGGTCACTGCCTGAGTGAGCTGGTGAGAGCACTAACAGGAAGCTGCAGGATGATGTGTTAAGGCCCTTCAGCACAGCTCTGCACAGACATTGCCAGCAGGTTTTCAGCTGGAGATAGCCTGGCAGAAAATCCGGGCAAAGGGTGGGAGCATCAGGTGGGGACAGCTCCAGCCTTAGACTATGCACCCTGAAAGTTCTGGTGCCTGGGTGGTGGGGGAAGGCAAATAGATGAAATCCATGTCCAAACTCATGCCATGGCCTCTGATAGCCCTTCCAGATAGCAGTGGGAGATGCCCAGTGATATCTCATCTCTGCACCTAACATCAGTCTTGTGGTTTTCCACCCCAGTGGAAAAGCCAGCAGGAAAGCCAGTGCTGCTCAGCTTTTGTAAAACTCTAGATGCAGGACTTCAATGATACTAAAAGAGCTATTTTAAATTTTATTTAAGCTTCTGAATTGTGTCAAAATCTGAGGTTTTTTTTTTCCTTTTCCTGACTCTGTCCCCATATACAAGCTCAGCCATTGGAATTCAGGCAGGGATTGCCTGTGAATCACCCAGAGCCTGTTCTTCTTCCCTGAGTTAAGGTGATACCTCCCTTCTCACTTTGCAAATTCATCCTCCTACACAAAATAAAGGGAAGGGAGAAACATTTGCAGAAGCAATTTTTTTTTGAGTTTTCATTTACTCAGAGTCTCATGATGAAGGCAAACATTTAATGCTGGCCTGGCCACCAGCAGCGGCTTGTCCATCCCCACAGCTCTGGCAGCAAAGCCTTGTCTAATGGAACCCAAAGCAGGGATCCAGGTTCCAGAGTGAAGTGGGCAAGCCAGCTGCCCCCAGGCTGTGAGCACAAGGCTGGGGGTACACCAGCCCATTCCATGCCCTTCCTGTCTTGGCTGCTGAGTGGCCAGCACTGGCTTCAGCAGCATTAGCCTTGGCCACGGCCTCTCACAAGCTGACACTGCAGGGCTGGTGCAAAACCCATCCTGGACACCCTTCCTAGGACAGCCCCATGCACAGGTTGTCTGTCCTCCTACCACAGTGCTGGGAAAATGTGGCCTCAATTGGCCTTTCAGTTCTCAGTGCTCGTGCCAGCATGGCAGCACAGGGGGCTGGAGTGAAGGGGAGAGGGCTGGAGCAGGGGAGGAGCCCAACTCTTCCTGTCCCCCCCCGGTTTTTGCCAGTCCACCCAGATATTTGGGGCAGGATGTTGAAGATGCTCTGAGATCTGATCAATGTGTCATGCCTCTGACAGCACCCAGCACTACCCAGCTCCCAGGATACAGAAGAGGGCAGTTGTGTGCACGTCTTTCCCAACTGACCTAGTTGATAGTTGGCCATGCCACAAACTGGAATGGTTTGAACTACTTTTGGGACAGGTTGAATACAATTGAAAACCAAACTTCTGTTCCATAAAAGCACCTGCCAAGCCCAACTCTAAATATAAATCATCTGCTGTGCCAGACCATCCCAAGGCAATCCTGCTCCAGAGTGAAATATTGCCTTCCCTTCCTGCTTGAGTGCATAAAATGTATTCAGCTCTGTCATGACATGGTTGTTCCTTCTCTGCCTTGTTTTGGCACAGAGAACACCACCTCCTAGACAAGCGAGCTGAAAGCCAAGCCCTGGACGTTGCCTTTCTGCTCAGCAGGTGTTAGGTTATGCCAGGTTTTCTCCTCTCAAGGCAGCCATTCTGCAGATGTGCTGTTGCTGCTCTTTGCAATTTTCAGGGCCTTACCTGAGTGTCTTTGAAAATCCCAGCCTGCACAGGTAGTCCTTTGTCTAAATAGCTGCTTCTCACACTTGTGACTAAAGTAGTGGCACAAACCAGACCAAAACAGCAAAGTGCAAACCTTAAAGGAGGTTCTGCTGCCCCATCATTGCAATGGCAGCTCCTCTCAGGGCAAAGCAGGGTATTAGAACCATGGGATCACAGAATTACAGACTGATTTGGTTTGGGAGGGACCCTAAAATCCATCTGATTCCAACTCCCCTGCCAAGCGAGGGGACAGGGTCAGGGTTAGGGTTCCACCAGACCAGGCTGCTTAGAGCTGCATCCAGCCTGACCCATCCTGTATCTTTGTGATACACTTCCCTGTTGGTGGAGAGCATAACCTGAATTCAGGGCACCTGAATCCCTGATAAAACGCACAGGCACGGGGTTCTTTTTCCCCCCACAATTCTTCCCCACCTCTCCTGTTTCTCTCAGCCATTCTGCTCAGGAGAGGACCCTGCTGACCTGGCTGCTGGGGTTCAAAGCATATGAAAGACAAGAGACACAACTGGGAGGTGTCTCTGCCAGCTCTGGGCTGGACACAACCATTGCTCTTTGTTTACCCAAAGTTTTGGCCAAGTCTTTTGAGGCTGGAGGCACTTTCCTGCCTGGGGGCTTTAAGTGCTGTCTGGGATAGCCTGTGGTGTCACAGACATCCCTGTGGGCACAATGCAGGACCCCATTCAGCTCCTGTGCCTGAGCACAGCTCAGAATCAAGACCAAGGTTCCCTCAGTGCCTTTCCTGCAGTGCCTGACACCCGCAGGGTCCCAAGATGGTAATTTGCTTTTGAGCAGCAAAAGGATCCCCCTACAATTCCCAGTGAAACCAGGCTTTTCTCTGAGTTAGCCTCCTAGAGCAAAAACAGCTCTTCATCAAATGCAAAAGTTTCCAGGCAACAGAGATGTGGTAGAATTTTTTAAATGAAAATATATTGGAGATGTTTGAGTCTGAAGTGAAGGATTTTGTTTCAGTTGGGGTTTCATTTTACTTTTGATATTTCCAAATTCAGCCTCAGGTTAGTTTGTGCAGGTGTTGCCTGTCATTAAACATTGCATTGTCATGGCTTGGCTTTTAGTGAATGAAATGTTTTGATGTGAGCATAAAGCATTTCAATCAGCCATTCAGACATTTTCAACTAAAAAATTTATCAGATTTGGTCCCCTGTAAGATGTTTCCAAATTTTGCCTATTTCCAAGTAGTGACTGCAAACTGCACTAAGATTCAGCAGTGCATCTACTCCAACCCTCCAGGTCTCCTTTACTGCTTTATTTGCCACTCTCGGGACTTTGGAATCAGCTTGTCCTCAAGGCAGTGATGTAGATTTGGTACTTTGCCATAATATGGTTTAGCTGATATGGTGGCATTTGGTCAAAGGTTGGATGATGATCTTGAAGACCCTTAATGACCCTGTGATTCTATACATAATTTGGTGTTACCCTCACTGAAATGTGGCTTCCAAGGGGAGAGGCAAGGGGACAGGGGAGAGGGGGGATGTGGCCCAGTGGTTTCCCAGTAGTGCCTTCTCCCAGTTCTTCTCCATCTCAGCATCTTTTGCCCCCACTCCTGTAGTCCTTACCCACAGTGATTATAGACCTGTCAGAGCCTTCCTCTGATTTGCTGCCAGCCAAAGAATGACAGAAAGAGCTGTGTGCTGCCAGACTCTCTCAGTGTGGTAGAACTCCATGTGTTGACCTGCACTTCTGGCAATTCCAGGCTATGGAATTGGCTCCTGCCCACCAGCCACGGGCTCGGCCATCGGCTCCCTGTGGTCTGGAGGTCACTGGGGCAGGCCTGGAGAGAACAGACATCAGCTGCAGGGATGGGACAGTCCTGGGGGGGTCAGGGCTGGCAGTGGAGGGAGGATATGTGCAGTGGAGAGAAACAGGACAGAGGTGGCTGCTCTGGGCCAGATGTGCAAGGAGCTCTTGCAAAAATTAGTGGTGGGCACCACAGAAGGAGTGCACGAGGGCTTTCAGCTCCCAGTAGAGGTGGAACTCCTTAATTCAAGTACTGCCTTTTCTTAGACTTCCAACTGATACTTTTCCAGAATATGTGGGGCCAAATCTGCTTTGTGCAGAGCTCGTGCAATCAAAGGAAGGGTGTGGGTGACAGTGGCTACAGGGGCCCCCAGTGTGCAGCTGGAAGCCTGTCTGTGCCAGGAGTGTGCAACCCACACCTTCCTCCTCTCAGCCTGCTCCTGAAAGGAGATCCAGAGCTCTCAGCAGATTCTCTGACCTGGGCACAGGTACCAAGGTGGTCTGAAAGCCAGTCCCAGCCAAGTACACACCCAGGAAGCACTTGGGTCACATGAGGTCTCCAGCACAGCCAGCCTGTCACTCTCAGGTGTTTGCTCCTGGAAATACACCAAGAGCCTCTGGGAGCCACAAGAAGACAACTTTCAATAACCTCTGCTTCTGTGTTGCCCTCAGACTGTCTGGACCAACTGGCTGGTCCTGGTAATCAGTGATTTAGGCACCCTTGAGCCAGATGTAGCACTGAACAATCACTCTGAATAGCCACAGAGAGATTTATTCCATGTTAATTTGTCTTGTATCTTTGTCTTGTGTCTGTATAGAGAGACTCTATAAAATTCTTTATCAGCAATCTGTACATAAAAAGTACATCCTCCTACTGCATCAAACCAGCATCATGCCCTCTGTCACACCCCTCCTCACTCATCTCCTGCAAGCAGAGGAGTCCTGCATGTGTACATTGACACAGGTCCTTACACCCTGTTCCATCTCCTCCTCCTGTCTGCTTCACCAATGTCTGCTTTTTTGGTACACTTCAACAAGCCTTGCTCTCCAGGTGGATCAGTTCTCTCCCAGGAACATTTCCATAGAAATTAATTGCTGTTCCCACCCTGTGGGCTCCAAGAGAGGTTGGACCAGCATGCAGGTGGCACAAGGTGGGCTGCAAATCCCTTTACTCTGTGCATTGGGGTGAACTGCCCACAGAGGTCTGGGAGCTGTGGGCAGGACAGGGAGCAGGCAGGGCAGGCTGTAGTGGATCAGCTGCTTTCTGAGGTACTGTGGTACCAAAACAGCTCCAGTCTGCTGGCAGGAGCCTCTGCCAGGCAGTTTCTGCCTGCCCAGAACAGCCCTGTGGCTTAAAACCCTCCTTGGCTGATCTTGACCTGCTGAACTGGTTCCATCCAGAACTGGGTTAATTTTTGCAGTATTTGGGAGGGGACACATTTCCATCACCCGTTTGGTTTCAAGGACACTTGCATGGGGAATTCCATGGATGCACCAGTTATGTTGGTTTGCTGTTTGCTGCTCCTTGTCTATTTCAAAAGGCTTTGGCTGGGCAGCAAAGAGGAAGATGCTCCTGGGTTCACCTTCCCTGGTTGCTGCTCTGGGTTAAGAGAATAATTCCTCCCACAAGAGGAATTTCATCCCCAAAAAGCCTGGCAAATGGGGACCTGAAATGGAGCAGAGACCTGGAGGAGGACAGGGAACGACCCCATGCTCTGGACACAAGGGGATGTGAAGTTCTTTTCATGGATCTAGTGGAGACCATTTAGTTGCCAAAAGTCAGGATGTTGTTGGACTGTGGCTGCTCCAAAGGACATGGTGGGAAGAAAGGACATATACTTGCAATCTCATTTTTCGTGCTTTAAAAAGGTGTTCCTCGCTCTCATTCAGGCCCAAATATATCTTTTTAGTTTAGAGGTTCTTTTTTTTAGATTGATGTGCTCACACTAATGAAAATATTAATGTTGATGCAGTTCATCCACTTGCCAACTCTGAATCCTATTAAGTTAGGCTAACATGTAAAAAGAGTTTTAAAGAGGTTGAGAAGTCCTGCTTTGACATTTTCTGGACAGAAAGTATTTTTCTTTTCAAATTACTTCTGTTTTAGAATATCCTTTCTGGGATTATTTTTTTTAATGTCAACATTGAAGGGGGGAAAAAAAACAGCATGGTTTTTATTATTTTGATCAACCCAAACCAATTCCTTCTGGACCTCTCTTTCATGGCAATCACCAAAAACATGAACTTAAAGAACAGTAACAGAAAAGAAAATTTGTGATTCTTGCCCAATATCCAACACAAAGCAGACTGCTGCAGTGGCTGCTCTGTCTGGAAGGTGAAAGAGGGAATGGCAGGAGGCTCTGTCAGCCTCCCCCTCAGTTTGGTGTGTGAGATTCCCCATCTCCAGCTCTGTGTGAAGGGCACAGAAGCCACCAGGACACTCGTACACCTGCAGGCCAGAGGATGCCAGTGCCTGTCGTGCTCCTCACAGCTGCATCCAGCCAGACAAGCCATCTGCTCCCTGCCTCCTCACAACACAAGGGCTTTCCCCTGGGATTGCCATGTTCCTCAGGAGCCAGGACAGCTACAGGCAGGAGACAGAGCCCAGGAGAAAAATCTTCATGGGTTCAAGGAGTGTTTGGACAACAGTCTCAGGCACATGGTGAAATCCTTGGGGCTGTCCTGTGCAGGGCCAGGAGCTGACTCCATCCTTGTGGGCCCCTTCCAGCTCAGGATATTTTATGATTCTGTGATTCTATGACAGACTATGCAAAATTCACAATTTTGCGTATTTGGAAATGGCTTTATGTTCTGATCAAAATCTCATTCCTGCCCCTAGCACAGGGGCTGCTGTTCCCAGCCCTCTCTCCTCCATCTGGCTGCAGCCTGTTCTGCCAAGTGCCCTGAGCTTCCACCTGCCCTGGGCTTGCACCCCACACCCTCCTGTCTTCTCTGCCCTTCCCCTGGCAGCTCTGGGGGTCCTGGGGTGGGATGGGATCTGCTGACAGCCTTGACCTGGCAGAGGGTTTCTAGAGGTGATTTCTTCTAGTTCTCACACCAGAAATCCCCAGGGGCAGAAAAGCATCACTGCCCTGCTCAGCCCCTTCCTGCTCCCACACTGGAGGGCACCTGACAGGGGCAAAGCCAGGGCAGGTACAGGACGAGATGCAGGAGGAGCAGCCAGAGTGGCAGAGCTTTACTTGCCAAGGGTCACTGCTCTCACTGCACAGACCCAGCTTCTGGTGCAGGAATGGGCTTCATCTCACCCTGACAAGCTGGCCTTGGCTGAGACTTTATTATTGAAATATTGTGGAGATCTGGGATAAGGCCTACACATGGGGGATGATCTAAGATGACTGATCTATTTTCAAATGTGGAGAGGTGGGAGTAGAAACACGTTCTGCTCTTGCCCATTGCAGTGATATGGGATTGAAGCAGCACTGGTGCCTCCAGATATGGTGTGATGTTAATGAGCTCTTACTGCTTTGATCTCTTTATCTTCCCTTTCTCCTTCTCTTTATGGAGACTACCTTTAGTGTAGTTTTCAACCTGCAGGCTTTTAGGAAGAATTTCAGCTGGTTCTATGGCTCCAGGTACCATTCTTCCATCAGCCCTAGCTTTGCCCCAGGCAATTCAGGCATTTTGTGGTGACCTTGGAGATTTCAAGATAAAGAGGAAAAGAGATAGTGAGAACCTTTATGAATCACTCTAGTATAATCTGAAGTATTTCTGAAACCATCATTTATTGCCTTTGGGCTTCTTTTCTGGTGGTGTAACAGTGCATTTTTACTGGATGCTAATGAGAGTGGCCAGGAGAGAGGCACAGACAGTGTTTAGAGTCCAGGGATTTCAGGGTGTTTCATTCCTTACAAGAACAGGCCTAGTGCTGGGCCTTTCCAGGATAAGGATGGGAATTTTGGTCTGGTTTGTTCAGTTCCCCTAGAAATCAGACTGCTGGAGTGGGAGGCCTTAATGCTGTGTGTGACTTATTAATCAAAAGGATACCAGGTCAATAGCTTCTCCTCACAATAACAAAAAATTCTGCTTACCTGCCTGAGTGTAAGGAAGGAGTTTTTTAAGGTCCAGGAAGCCACATGTTCAGCACCAAAAGTGAGAGGAGCTAGGTTGAGCCTGGGCTGGGGAGAGAGCACATTAATATCCTGAACAGCTTGAAAAATATGAACATATTCATACAGCAGAGCAATTTAGGGGCTGAGAAGACAGTCACCATCTGGGATTCTTAGCAGCTTCCTGTAGGCTCAAACCAGGATCTCAGTCAGATTTGTCCTTTGGGGTGACTTTGCTTCCTTACAAACAGGGAGCAAGAGGTCCATTTCCCAAAATACTGAAAGTCTTGTCCAGTGACTCGGGCCATGTCTGCCATCATTCCCAGCTGTAGCTACATGCACTGGATTTCACTGAAGTACCAGAGAAGCCAGAGGCCCATGGAGTGCCCCACTGTGGGCTCCATGAAGGTCCAGGAACAGCAACCTGAGCTTGCAGAAACCTTGCAGAACAAAATTCTTGAAAACAGCTGCAAAAACGGAAGACACAGGCTTCTTGTTCTGCTGAGTGACAGAGAGACCCATGGGGAGCACCTCAGGGGAGTGAAGCTAAGGACCAGACTTTCTGTCCCTTTGGAGTAGACAGAGTAGTTGGGGAATGTCTTCTCCCAGCCACAGGTAGGAGTTGCTCTTTCTGTAGGATGTCTGTCCTGTGATGCCTCCCAGGAGAGAATCTCTCTGCCAGCTGTGTGCAATGTTCTATGGACAGATGCACATCTGGCTCTGAGGTCTCCCTGCTTGGCCTCAGCCAAACCTTACCCCTGCAGTTTCCCCTTCAAGCCCTCCTGGCTGAGCAGCCCTGGTCCTCTTGTGTTGCTCTAGGGGGACTTCAGCCTGTGTTGCTTTAGGTCTGTTGGCTTCTGCCTGCATTAATTCCCGTTGCAGTGCATCTCTGAGGAAACACTTTGCTGTGTGCCTAGGAAGACACACATCAGGAGCTGTGGGGCTCATGGGCAGGGCTCACCTTCCCCCAGTTTTGTGGGCAGCTTTTAGATGTCTGGAGTTTGTGAGAGAGGCATCAATCCTGCTGTCCCTAAAGGAACATCCTGGGGATGTTGCTTAAGCCTGTTTTGGGCAAGGGTTGCAGGATGTCCTTCGTGCAGCCCCCTTACAGCACCACAAAATCCTACCCTTTTGGCCCAGAACATGCAACTCCACCAAGCCCTGCAGGTGCCTTCTCTGCCTCCTCCCAGAGGGGCTGCACATTCCCCACAGTGACATCCACGGCTCCGTAGCTCAGAGCACACCGCCACAGCCTGCCCCAGCAGTGATGCCAAGGAAAAACTCCTTTGATCTTTAAAGCTCATATCACCCCTAAGCTAAAACTCTGTGGTCATCATCTCACAGCACGGGTGGAGAGTGTGGCAGGCAGTCCCAGCAGGGAACCCAGAGCAGTGTGTGTGTCACCTCATTTTTTGGTAAGGAAGATCAGCTAATCGGTGAATAATCAAAGGTTGTTCATGAAAGAAGGTGACATCAAAGCAAATAATTTAAGGAACCCCTCGAGGGCCAGAGGAGTTGTAAGGTCTGAGGCTGAATCACATGAGCTCAGTTTCCATGAACTGTGTCTCAGTTTTCCTGCAGGTACAAGTTAGAAATGCTTACGATAAATGTTTAGAATTAGTTGGGGAAGGGGGGAAAGTTAAATCACACTAATTATAGCCATGATGGCTTTGGTGCAGTGCCATTTGAAAGCATAGGTATATTCTACACCTAATGCAAGAGGCATTAAAAGGCATTGCTTCTTGGGTAAGCAGGGTGATACGAGAGCAGAGTTTCAGTTTTGGGAGTAGTAGAGTAGTTCACTCTACTGGCAGCATTCCAGACCACAGCCATGAAGGATGATTTGACGGCAAAAGAATTCCTGCTTTTATTTGATATTTTGTAGAGAGGACAGACAGGCCAGTCACTGGGGAAGGAGGAACAGGGGAGCTCAGGATCGGGAGAGGGGTGGCTTGTCCCAGAGCACCACTGCGAGTGGTATCATGAACTCAAAGGCAAGAATCTGGACAGTTCCTCTGCAGGTCCTACACTGTAAACCTGAGTGAAGCTGCAGCACCCCATTTCTTCTCCTACCTTTCTCATTGCTTGTAGAGTTTAAGGGACTTTGGGATTTGAATAATTTGTGCACTTCTGTACTGCCTGCTCTGGTACAGACCTCACCTTTGGAATGGTTTCTACAGTGCAAATGACAAGAGCAATGCATAGACATGAGTGACCCAGCACTTGTTTGGCTTCCCTGGATGCTCAGTCACTCAGAAGAGAGCCCTAGCTTGGAAAGTCAGTCACTGACAGTTGAAAAAGGTCAGAAGAGCCCCTAATCCATTTATCCATGGATCCCTATTTATTCTGCTAGATGCTGCAGAAAAAATAATTCAACAAGGTTCAAATATAGTGGGTTCCTTTTAAATTAACTGAATGTGGCTGATTGAAGTAACCACCCCCAAACACTTGAAGAGATAAACAGCTTCTCTGATTGCTCTGACAGGAAGCATTTCCACCCTTGCATGTGTTGGGGATGTACATAACATAAGAAACCTTACTAAGAGGAAAATCACGAGCTTGGGAAAACACAGCAACAAGTCAACAACAGCTTTAAATGAGTAATAAGTCAAATATTTACTCCCACAACACTTCAGGCAAGAATCCTCTGCCTCAGCTTTCACACAAGCAAGGACAGCCTGTGGAGAAACATCTCGTACTTTTGTGGCTAGAAAAATCACCGGGCCCAGGGCTGTGCTTGGGAAGTTTATTTCCAGCCCTTGGAGGAATTTGTTCTTCCTTCACACCATTTATCCTTGCACATTCCATGCTGTCCTCACACCACGGACAGGCCAGGAATTCCATCACACCAAGTCGGGTGTGATGTCCCCTGCTCTGGAGGAGCTGGTTGGGGGCCCCTGCAGGATGTCACTGGATCCCTAATCCCTGCAGGATTAACTGGAGAGTTAATGGCAAAACTGAGTCCCTGGAACCTTTGCCTTGCTGTTCATTAGCTGGCAAATCACTGCCAGGATTTGCCCTTTTGGGGTGCCCTTTTCAGGGCTGTCACTGTAGATGTATTACACTTGAGTCCTGCAGGACCGCAAACCACCAGAGTGTTCAAACAGCCAAAACATCAGTGACTTTAAAATAAAATAATTCAAAATATTTTCTATGTAAAAACCTTGAAAATACAGGCTGGGCTTTTCTTCACTGCCCAAAGAGATGGTGGGAGAGAGCCCCTTGCCTCAGACCTGTCCAGGAGCCCCAGGGCTGCAGGAGGGNGGTGGGTGGGAGGGAAGAAAAAAAAGAAAGTGGCATTTTAAAAGAAAAGCCACATACTGTGGAGTTGTGAGGCTGACAGAGTGATGGGATAATGGTATCCCTCCTCTGCCTTTTGGAAGATTTTTTTAAGAAACCAGTATATTTTGTTCTTTTTAGGTATGGATCAGGGCAGGAGGAAAGTGTCCAAGGCCAGGTTGAATGGGGCTTGGAGAAACCAGGGAGAGTAGAAGGTGTCCCAGCCATGAGAGGGGATGGAACAAGATGAGCTTGGAGGTCCTTTCCAGCCCAAACCATCCTGGGATTCTGGGATTCTAAAAGACATTTGACCTCCTATATCCTCAGCCACCTACAGCCCTGCTGCTGTCTGGGACTGATGAGTCCCATCCTGATGAGTCCAGACTGATGAGTCTGGACATCCCTGCAGCCATCACCCACCAAGGTGTCCAACTGTCCCCACCACATCTGGGGAGCACCTGGGCACACAGAAGGCAGCTCCATGAGATTTGGAAAGTGGCAAGCAAGGGGTATTCTCTACACTGCCAGCAGAAGGCAACTTAAGGAATACACCTCACCATTTCAAGGAGATCTTGGATGTTTCAGATCTGTGTTTTCTTTCACAGTCTTTCATTTTACATTATTTTTCGTTATTTTCACATTGTTCCACAACATGTCAAAACATCAGACAGATTCATTACAACACAAACAGGAGACACTTTGATGTAGGAAAAAAAGATGTTTTAATGGGTGCTAAGTAGCAACTGCCCTTGGGGGTTTAAAAATAAAAATAGAAGCAGCACAAAATAATATTTTAACCCTTGTATCCCAAGATCTCCAAAATATAAAATGCAGCATTACACACTGAACAGTGCAGGCAATAATTTTCTTTTTAAACTCATTCTTAAAACAGAATTTTGAATTCTCATAGATTTTTGGCAAGTTTTCTGCTACATCTTTGGAGAAGAGGAAGTTATTAAAAAAAAGTAAACTTCTCCAGAAGTATTTTCAAAAGAGCTCACAAAAGTGTGTGGTTTTGTCACAGGACACTTCTCCAGAGAATATGCAAAGACAGCTTCCAACCTTCCTGATGTGTCACCTGCCTCCACCAATGCCAAACAGAGCTGTTAGAACATGGTGGTTTGGGGTTTTTTGTGGAAAGTGGTCAAAATGCAGAAGCCTATGCCCCCCACATGTTCGCTCTTTACCAGCAAAACTCTGGCATTTTTTTACTGAGGAATACAAAGGCATCTCAGTAAATCTTTCAGTGAACTCATTTTTCAGTGAAGTAATTTCCTATCCAGAGCCCAAAGCCAGCTGAGATGCTCCAGATCATTTGTTATGTGACCTGTGAGATCTCAGGTGCTCTGAACAGATGGAACAGCTCAGAGAGGTCCCTCTTGTATTGCTGGGTTCTCCTGAGGGGCTTTTCTCCTTTGTGCTTCTGTCCTTGTCCTTGGCACGAGCCTCCTCCCAATGCCAAGACATTCCCAGTGCCACTGGGAGGACAGGGAACATCCTTCCTCAGGCTCACAAGTCTGTGAGGTTTATAGAAGGAAAGAGTAAATAAATTGCCTTTATTTTGTTGTTGTTTCTCCTCATTTTCCCATCTCACCCATCAGGCTGTGCTATTCAGTCTAAGGAGGAGCTGAGCTGTGCCCTGGCTGTGCACAGTGACAAAGAGCAGCCCCTTCTGCCTCCCACAAGGCTCTCCAGCACCCCAGATGATACTGCCCACATTGCTTTGTTCACTAGGGGATATGTCCCATCTATTCCCATTGGGTTTAACCACACCAGCTTTTAATTCAGTCTCATCTTGCCTCTTAGCTTTAAAGATCAATGCTCCCTTGCTCACCTGGACACAGCCTGGTCTAGGCTGGGGTAAGCAGCATGAGTTTCTTTGTATGCAGCTGCTCATGAGGGCAGGGTTGCAGCTGTCAGACCCCAAGAACAGCCTTGAAACATCCCTGTTTTCACCAAATACCAGCTTGTGTATTGAATCACTCAGGACAGACTCAGCTACTCTCCTGCTCTGAGATGAGGAGAGCTCTGCATAGGCAGCTCATGGTGACTGTCACATGCAGAGGGCTTCAGAACCACCCTGGACCCTCTGGGCACCAGCACAGCCTCCTCCAGAGGCTCTGTTGGAACCCAGGCAGAGGAGATGAGCCTTTAGGTGCAAATGGCAGAGTGAGACAAGCACAATCAGCCAGCTTCCTTCCACCTCCTGACCTCAGTTTGTCACCCACAGAGCCAAACTCTGCTCCTCAGTCCTGGTGTGGTTCTCTAGTTTGTACAGTGTAGAGAAAGCCAGCTCAGTGGGATGGACCCCTTCTCTCACGGGCTGCTGTCTCCTCAAAAGCAGATGTCTGTCCACACACTGGAAAATCTCCCTGTGGGAGCTGGCCTGGCCATGGTGCCGGAGAGATGCTCTTGGGCCCAAGGACATACTGTCCTATTCCAGTGTCACAGGGCTCCCTGTTCGCTCTCCAAAACTTGTGAGACAGCAAGATTGCCTGTGCTGTTGGGAAATGTCCTAACTTGCTTCATAACTTGGAGAAGCTCAGGCAGACCACCCTGAAGGAGCCAGCTCTCTCTGGCTACTCCATCCCTCTGCAGGCAGGCCCGGGCTGTGATCAGATGTTAATGCTGAAATGCTGTTTGCAGAGGCTTCTCACCCTCCCACTTAGCAGAGAGGGGACACAGAGCCTGGCACTGAGGTTCATTCTATGCGAACACTGTGTGACTGATCAGAAACCTCTGTCTTTGCTTCCTGCCAGAGACCTGAGCATGAACAACATCAGCCAGCTGCAGCCCAGCGCGCTCCGACACCTGCGCTTCCTGGAGGAGCTGTGAGTACAGGGTGCTGCACGGGCAGGGGATGCTGGGGGGCTGAGGGAACACTGCAGAGGGTTCTCTAGCACTGGCCACAGCTTCCAGTGCTGTTCCTGCAGCTGCAGGCTGAGGTGGAAGCAGCCAGCGTGCCGGGACAGGGTTTGTTTGCTGCTCCAGCTTAGGGGTTTCACTGAGGTCATCACCTTCAGGCTGAGGTGGTGCATGTGCCAAAAGCCAGAATAAAAGAGGACCTGATCTCTCATTCAAAAATCAACACTGGAGCAGAGCCAACAGAGAGCTTTGCTCACCCTTCAGCAGACAGGGTCCCCCTCAGAGCCTCCTGCAGCCCAGAGACACGTTAATCCCGGCGCGCTTCGCTGGTCGGGTGGAACCCACCCTGCAAAACTGAAGTCCAAAAAGTTTTCCCCAGAGGCTGAGGTGTCCCACCTTGCACCAGTGTGCACTGAGGTCTGAGCAGACGCACTCAGACACAGCAGCAATCTCAGTCCTGGGGATCAGCATGTGGCTGTGTGTCAGTGAAGGAGTGGCCCCACTTCTGAAAGTGTGAAAATTAACCAGCAGCACAAGAAACCACTGGAATCCTTTGTGAGCCCCAAAAATGGGAGCCCAGGGGGCAGAATGTTGAGGTTGACCATTTCTGCATGAGTAAATTGCACCTGTATGGTCTTACTCCACTTGACCATGAGAAATACCTCCAGGTGTTATTCTCATGCTGTTGGTACTTTCAACACAACAGTTTCTGTTGGAAAACACAATTTCTTCAAAACACTGTTATTGCATTCATGAAATACTAATATTAATGCTTCATTTGATGTGTGTTGTAAACTTACTGTGTATATAACAGTTACTGCAACCTAATCTGCCTAAATGAAACACTTTCACTTCTCTGAATCAGGTCTTGCTGCCACCACAAGGCACAACACTGGCATTTCATAAATGGTATTTTCCAAAATGTCAGAATTACAGATATCACCCTAACACCCTGTGAGGGAGATGAGGCCCTGGCACCAGTTGCTCAGAGAAGCTGTGGCTGCTCCATGCCTGGAAGTGTTCAAGGCCAGGTTGGACAGGGCTTGGAGCAGCCTGGGATGGTGGAAGGTGTCCTTGCCCATGGCAGGGAGTAGAATGAGTAGCTCTTTAAGGTCTCTCCAAATCCAAATTATTACACGATTCTGTGATTTTATATTACAGGCTTTTACTTCAAATGGTCTTGTAACTGATCATCATCTGTCTGTATTTTAAATTCATTAGGGTTGTAAGGACCCCAGCCACCCAAGCCCCCTCCACAGCAGGCATTTACAGGCTGACAAGGAGGCATTTTTGATCCTGATTTGGCTTCGGAGCCAGAGCTGCCCACAGACGGGGGGCTCTTCAGCACTTTGCACCCATCTTGCAGCCTTTCTCCTTTCATTTTATCAACATCCATGTGGAAGTGTGGACACCCAGCACCTTCAGTGGGGGTGCTGAGGCTTTTCACACACACAGACCAGACTCTGCTGTGTACAATTAGCAGTTGTCTTGCTGCAAGCAACCGTGTCCTGATTACGTCATGTACAAACAGAGCAGCCTCAACCAGCAACGAATAAATATTCATAGGTTCCAAAAGAGCCAGCTCCCCACAGCCAAAAATAATTATGAATGAAACAGGCAAAGGGAAAAAAATTAAAGAGGAAAATCTGAAAAAATAATTAGAAGTTGTTATATAACATTTTACTGGAGGTCCAGTCACAAATCCCCCTTTGGAAAAAACTGACATCACAGTTAGGGGAAGAAATGCAAACTGCAGCATCATATACCTGTGCATAGCAAAGTGCCTGCTTGAATTTGATAGCAGTAAGATAGTAATCCTATTTATGGAAATCAAGTCATTTATATGAAATCAAGCAAGGAAGGATTTTGTATATTATGGCAAATTAAAAGTAATTCTTTCAACAACAACAGCTAGACAGGGACAGTTTGAACAGCATTCATAGGGCTGTTATTGACCAATAATGCAACTTCCTGGCATTTCCCTTGCTCTTTTCATTTATACCTTCACCAAATTTTCATCCCACAACATTACATCAGAACCATGACATTCAGGCTGGGATCACCCTCTGTGCCAGGACATGCAAAAGAATCAAGCAAACAAATCCTGCTTGTTTAGACATCCTCAAGAGAAGTTTGTTCAGGTTTCACAGCTCAGATCTCTGCTGATTTCATCTTCCTGGGACACAATCCCAGTGTCTGCCAAGGTGACAGGTAGCACACAAGACCAAGACCTTTTTCTTCATCCCCATGACAGAGCTGCCTGTGCTAGGACGTGCCAAGTGAGTGAAGAGCAAAAAGGCCTGCTGAGCAGTGAGGGACAGCCCAGGTATCCCAAACCCAGCTATCCCAGTGTTAGTGTCTCTGGGCAGGAGGGAGACCTGCCTGCCCTCCTGCCTGTCCCCCTCCAGCAAGGAAGCACTGACAATGAAGAGGACTCTGCTGCAGCTCATCCTGGCTGCAAGTGCCTGTCTTCAGTTAGATGGAAAGCCTTCAGCAGGTTTCTCATCCCCAGTGATTTTGGGTGGCATTATGGCCCCAGTCTGCCTTCTACAAAGAGTCACAAAGTCACTGAATAGTCTGAGTTGGAAGGGACTCACAAAGATCATCAAGTCCAACTCCCAGCCCTTTACAGCACTATCCCCAAGAGTCACACCTTGGTCCTAAACACACTATCCAAATGCTTTTTGAACTCTGTCAGGCCTGGGACCATGACCAATTCCCTCCCCTGACATAAGATCAGGCCTTGGGTCCTGTCACTGCTCACAGAGAGATCAGTGCCTGCCACTCATCCTCTTCTCCAGGGGCTGAACAGTACAAGTGCCCCCAGCTGCTCCTCACATGGCTTCCCCTCAAGGCCCATCTTCACTGCCCTCTTTGGATGCTCTCTAATAGTTCAATACCTACAGCCTTATGTTCCCTATTACCTGCTGGATAAGTCAGGTGAGTAACAGGCTGGAGCAACAGAAGACAAAATTTACAAAATTCAGTTCAAGGTGAACCAAAACTGATGTTCTGGGGCTTTGGTCAACCCCAAAAATTTCTTTTAACCTGAGAGAGAAAAAATTGTTTCATCTTCAGGTTACTTCTTAACATCTAGTCTTTTACTTTGGGTAAAGCCCTAAAAGAAAATGGTATTTCAAATTATATTTGCTTTATTGCCAAAGATACCTTAGGTGCTTGAACCTTATGAAAAAAAATCAGAGGTTCCTCAGCAAAAAATTTGCCAATTTTAACCCAGATTTTCAAATCTCCTTTTCAAGATTCTATTAAATGATCTAATGTTCAGAAACATCCCAGGAACTCTTGACACCCCTTGTCCTTGGTCTATACATCTTATCTTCTTCAACAGTCAGAGAAAGCCCAGGTTCCTCTGGCTCCTCCTCACGGTTCTCCCCTCCTGCTCTTGCCCATGATTCTCTAGTTCTTTCTTCTCTCTCATTAGATTCATCCCCAGTAGTCCAGAGTCCCATGCAGGAGAGCTGGTGTTTCACACCTTTCACAAATACTCCTCCTTCTGTTCCTCTATTTTAGCATCACCCCAGGCTCCTCATGAAAGTGAAGTTTCACAGAAGTCAGAGATCAGCTGGACTCATGGCTGAGCTTGTGCATGGAGCTGGGATTCAGCTGAGGAAAAGGAATAATGGGAAAGGGGAAGAGAGCTGCAAAACTGGGTGGATAAAGCATGTGTGTCCCATGGACAACAAGGAACAATGTGCCAGGTTCCACTGCTGTGGAGCCCTGCAGATCCAGGTTGCTGGGCCCACTTGAGCCCTGAGCACATTAGCCCTCTGCACACACCCACACTGGGTGGAGGCCTGTGAGGAAAAAAACAGAGCAGGATGGCACGTGAGGGTCCTGAGGACATCAGAGCTGTCACCCAAGCCACCCATGACACCCAGCCAGGCTGTGTCCCACAGGGCATTTCTGCACTGGCTCCTCTCCACTCTGGACACCGACCGTGTCCCCATGGGATCAGAGGGGATGCTGTGGTTAGGGCACAGATGAGGGTACAGGGACTGCTCCAGCTCACTCCCTGAATGGTCTGGGTAAAGTTATTTTCAGTTAAAAAAAATGAAAATTTTTCATTTTCCAGTGCCAGTGCTTCATTGTCTAGCAATGAGAGCAGGCCCTCAGGTGTGCCCTGTGGGCCATTTGGTTTTACTGAGAGCTGCTCAGGAAGGTGTTGAGAGTGCAATTAGTTCTCATGCTCAGGGGATGCCCAGAGACCAGATTCTCCAGACTCAGCTGCCTTTGAAGAGGCAATGGGAGAGGAGCCCTCAGTGGCTGTGCACCAGGCTGTGCTCCCCTCTGGCTCCCCAGCCTCCACCTCCAGAGACATGAGAGCCTGCACGAGCAGGCACGGTCCCAGCCCAGGCACTCACTAGACCTTCCCTCCAAAGAAAACCTGCACAGATAGAAGTGTTCAGAGCTGGGCCTCACACAGGCAGGGAGCAGCCCAGAGTTTAGTATGTCTCCTCTTTGTTTCTTTCCTTTTTTTCCCTTCTTCTTTTCTTTCTCTCTTTTTTGGCAGCAGGAAGATTGTTTAAAGTTGCTAATAAATTCCAGTTAATGAAGCCTGAAAAGCCAGAGCTAGGAGCCAAGAGAAACAAGAGTAATCAGTACAGAAGGAATAGAAAGAGATCTTGAAAGCCGGCCTGGGAATAATAACATGTTGAAATGTGTTCGCCGGCAAGGGCTTTGTTACCGCGCTTTGAATCCAAGCACAAGCGCTCGGTGCCAAGAAGAGAAACTGCAGCCAAAGGCAGGTGTTCATTGCCATTCACCTCTTGCTTCGGGGCACAGCGGCAAGATCAGACCCCTTCCCAGCCACTGGCTCTTTCACCTGCCTCTTCTCGGGCCCCAAGGGCAGAGGGACTCACCGTCACGGGGAGTGCAGCGTGGCAGGCTCAGCACCACGTGCTCAGGACCCGCTGTCGCCTTCTCTGCCAGTCTGGGGGACCAAGAAATAGCACAGAAGCAAAATGAAATAAAATACAGGCATGCGTGCTGGGAACCTGAATGAAGCAGCCTTCTTCTCCTGCCTTGCACCTGTGAAGGAACCCCCTTTCCATTCCCCTTCCCATGTGGGTCCAATGGAGCTATCACAGCTTATGGGGCACCAGCACCGCTCTTGGCTGCCCTTGCCTGTTGTTAGAGCACCCTCAGCCCCTCATCAGCTTCCAGGCATCTGGAATATCCACTCTGGAGGGTTGTTCAGCACAGGCTCTTACTCCAAGGCAATGTCACTCTTGTAGGAGGCAGCACTGTAGTGATGCTGGCAGTGGGGCATGACCCCTTTGGGAGTGACATCTCCTCTGTGGAAGAGGGGCTGACATTTCTGGGCAATGCTCACGTGTCCTGGCACTGTGGGGAGAAGTTGTTTCTGGGGCAGTGCAGTAACATGTGTGAAGTAGGGGACTCCTGAGACAGCAGCTTTGGTGGGTTTCCACGACACATCAGGCTGGAGAGGTCTCTTATGGCGACACAAATGCTTGTAGGGCCATGACCTTGTTTTGCCATGCTGGATTTGGAGGCAGGATCACTGCTCCCTTGGTAGTCACCTTGCTTGGCACAGCCCTCCATTTCCAGGCGGCCATAGCTAAAGAGCTGCAGCTCTGAATTCTTGGCTTCTGTGGTTCCCCAGAATTCTGCAGGGCTCCTGTGCAGAGAAGGCACCAGGGTACAACTCATTGGCAAAAAGGAGACCAACTCTGGTTCATCCAGGACTTTCTGTCCCTCTGGCTGGCACCAGTCCTTTGCAGAGGATGGTGCTGCTCATCAGTTCAGTGGATGAGCAAAAGCACTGAGAGAGTTTAAGGATAATTCCTCTGATAAAGCCTTCCAAAGCTCATCCCTGTGCATGATGTGAGGACTGTCCTTAGCACTGGCTAAGGTGCAGGTGAGGACAGGAGAGAATAGCTTCTAAGGGGTTGTCTATCATGAACATTGACCAATGAGGCCAAGATATTGCAGCTGCCCAATTCAAATCCAAAATGTTTTGAAAATTTAGAGATTTCCATTCTATTTCTACTCCATTTAGATCAGGGAGAATGTTCAGCTACTGAAAAATCCTTGCTAGTTGGGATAGCTGACCCCAGTTTTCCTGAAAACTGCTTTCCATATGACTATGTTCTGGGGTACTCCAAATGGGGCGCCAAAAGTGGAGTCAAAAGTGAAAACTGCTTTGAAGGTTTGGAGGGAACAAACAGCCATATAAATAGATGGAGTGAAGGTGTTCAGTGTCCTGTTCATTAAGGAGCTGTCTTACTAATATTACTTGGCAAATGAATCCAAACTGGCTTGCATATGAGCATTCATGTGGGTTGAAAACTGGCTTGAGGACCATAAACAAAAGAACAAATGCGATCAATCTATCGAGTTGGAACAGGCATTCGAGGGGGATACAGCGAGCAGGGCTGGAAAGAGGCACAGTCTTCTCCTCAGGGATGGAGTGAGACAGCAAAGACCACATCAGAGGCATCTTCAGGAGATACCAGACTAGGACTGGCTGCAGAGTCCTATGAAAGAAGGAAGAGTCCAGGCCTGGCCCTTTCCTCAAATGCACCATGTTTTCACTTGTTGACTTAATTGGCTTCATTCCTGCTTTGCACCAGCACAAGAATAAACTCAGGCATGACACGGGGCCTGTGGTCCCCTGTGTGTCCAGGGGAAGGCCCAGGCTTGGTGTGATGACACTGTTTAGGCAAGAGCATGGAGTGTCTGGGCACACTGCCTTGAGAGGGAGAGTGCTTGAGAAACCAACCCGAGCAGGAGATCAAAGGGGCGGCCGACACGCGCAATAAAAGTTTGGCAAGGGGAGAATTTCACTGGGATATGGACACACATGTTTGTCCTGTCCTGCCAATGGGCGATGTTCCTGCCTCCTAATGTGAGTGATAAGAGCATCACCGAGCTGCCTGAGCACCTGACATGAGCGATCTTGCCCAGCGCAGCCTTCGGGCGTGCCATGGAAGTTGCAGCATGACCAAGAAGCCCAAGATATAGGAGGGTTGAGCCTGTGGTAACTGAACAGCAGCAACCATACAGTGGTAAACCATGAGTTTGTTCCAACTTGGAGTGTATTGGGAATGCAGATCAAAGCCTGGAGGAATGTTCCCAGAAATCACGGGAGTGGTGGAAGGGGAGGCGGGGGGGAGAATCTAAAATCCACCACGAGCTTTCTGAAGCAAGGCAGCCATATCCAGCTGTCACCCTCCCCTTTTACCTGCCCCTTCTCTCCTCCTTCTATCAGCCACTTTAAATCTAGAGCTTTCTCTTTCTCCCAACCCTATGTCACAGTGTAAACTTCAGGAGAGCAGGACATAGCACTGAATCAAGTCTGTCCTAAAAAGAGCCCTGAGCAGGCCTAGAGCTGTGGACCAGAATTTCAGCCCTGTAAGAATAGCTCCTCTTCCCTGTGCTTAGGGCAAAGGCAGTGCCTTTCTGTCCTTCTTCATGGGGTTATTCACCCAAGCCTCCTCCACAGAAGGAGTAAATTAAGAGCTGTCTCAGGGGATGTCACACTGGCAGCATCACTTCAAATGTTATTGTTCCATTTTAAATGGAAAGGAAGGAACCATTTCACTTCATTTCCTGTGGGATCTGAATTCTGCAGATATATTCAATGGGTGCCTGTCTGCCAAGCAGGGGAATTTCTGGAGAGTTTGAGTGAGAGGGAAGAGGGAACCAAGCACTTGGAAGACTGCCAAGTGACCATGGACAGAGGAAGGGTCACACACTGGAAAACTTTTATGTCTTGGGTCTCTTACATGAACTGGCACAGGAGTTAATGGCATGGAAGCAAAGGATGGTCAGGGAGATGCTCCAAGAACTGGAGCCCCTCTGCTCTGGACCCAGGCTGGGAGAGCTGGGGGTGCTCACCTGGAGCAGAGAAGGCTCCAGGGAAACCTCATAGCCCCTTCCAGCGCCTAAAGGGGCTCCAAGTCCCAAGGGGTGGGACTTTGGACAAGGGCCTGGAGGGACAGGACAAAGAGGAATGGCTTCCACTGCCAGAGGGCAGGAATAGATGGGATATTGGGAAGGAATTGTCCCTTGTGAGGGTGCTGAGGCCCTGGCACAGGTTGCCCAGAGAAGTTCCAGTTACTCTATCCCTGGAAGTGTCCAAGGCCAGGCTGGATGAGGCTTGGAGCAGCCTGGTCTGGTGGAAGGTGTCCCTGCCCATGGCAGGGGGTGGAACAAGATAAGCTTTAAGGTCGCTTCCAACTTAAACTGTTCTGTGGTTCTGTGACATGTTTCCAGTGATCACCCTTGACAGGACACCCCAAAAGGCTACACCCATTCCTGATCTGCTCTCAAAGAGGTGGCACAGCCGTGCTCCTCTGCCTGGAATACCTGGCTACCACTGCCAGCATCATGCAGCACCTGTCCTGGGAGGTCTAGCAAACCTCCAAACCCCACACCTCCAGACCCTGTGTGCATGCCCCAGCCATGCAGCCCTCTAGGAAAGTGAAAACTCAGCCTGTGTGCACAAGCACAGACATGTCCTACCTCCCAGCCCCTGCAGAGAGGTGGGCAGAGCCCATCTTGGACCCCAGTGACACTGTCAATTGCCTTGGGAGGTGAGTTCAGAGAAGTGGTTGTGGTTGGTGCCTCCCTTTGTGCCTGCTCCTGGCTTGGCATGGACCCCTAACCCTGGGGAGAGGAGCTGGGCTGCCTCAGTGGCAGGGAGGAGGTAAAGGCATGGAGAGAAGAATCAGAGACCAGAGGTGAGCCAGGGACAAGGCAGATCTCAGTGCAACATGGCCAAGGACAGAAACATTTGCAGCAACAGTGAGGCATGGGGCCTTATCTGGGGCTGGGGGATGCTTTGGACCTCTAAAATCACCTGTGAAACCTCTAATTTCACCCAGTGAAACCAGGGCATCTACCACAGAGTTATTTTCCCCCTTACCTTCTGTGTTACCCACAGTGCTGAAATGCCACAAGCTGGCTCTGCATGTGTCCCACCAGCATCTGGTGCTCTCCACCACCCTTCTGAAGGCCAGCAGCCCCAGCTGAGGTTTCATTTAAGCTTCACATTCCTCTCCTGCCAATCCTGGAGGTCCCAGATCCATTTAAGGACCTGGCAGACACTCAAACACACCCAGGAAAGTGAACAGAGGCACGGAGCTGCCAGAAAAGCACATTTAGCCCGGAGTAGGTGTGAGCTGCCGGCAGCCCGGAGCTCCGGGGAGGTGAGGACAGACAGAGCCAGGCAGGCGGATGCAGGGAGCAGGCTGAGGATACCGTGCAGGAACACCTCCCCTCCAGGCAAGCACTCCAGCCTCCCGGACAACACTCCCTCCCATGTGGAAATCAGCAATCAAAAGCAGCAATTACCCCAAATCACAGCCCCTAAGTGACAAATAGCGCAGCCTGCCAGGCAGATCATGTGCTGCAGGCGGCAGGTTACAACCTGCTCACACACATTAAAGAGACGACCCTGTGCTGTTTATGCTGTCGGAGGCCTAATTATGGGAGCGATTTTCTCCAGATTCCCGAGGGGAGAGACGGGGAGGGAGAGCTGGGGCACCCACACACGCCTGCTCTGCCACAGGTGAGCGTGGCTGCTAAAATACCTTGGTCCCCTCGGTGACCTCTGCAGAGCCCTGGCTCCCCTGCACTCTGCTTCCAGCCAGGATTGCACTGCTCAGCCTCCACACCTCTCTCCTTCTCCGACAAAATGCCTAAAAAGAAGCAAGCTTTGTCAAAGTTTAAGGAATACCTTTGCCAGTGTCTCTGCCCGACCTCTTGGGCCTGGTTTGGACTTTCTGTGAAAGGGAAGATGGGCCTGGTCACAAATTATGTTCACTGTCTCTGTTTTGGAGATGCAACATTCCACTCCAAGTAAATAGACAAGTCTCTTGCCCAATTTTAGTAGCAATTTAGGGTCTTAATCAGGATGTTGAACCTGTCTTTATGATTTCTGGCTGATGGGTGCTGGGACTTCATCCATATTTGTCCTCATGGATGAAACAGGAGAAGAAAGAGAAAAGTCACCTCTTCTCGAGGTCAAGCCTAGATTCAGGAGTCCTGGACTTCATCCTGGCTCAACCACATGCCCTCACCATAGTCCTGATGATAACAGTGATGCAGTTTCTAATGGCAGTGAAAAATGCAAATACCTTTTAATTCCCCAGCCTGCTCTGGGCCTTGTTAAATTTTGAGTTCTAAGATCAGGTGATGCTGTACAAAGGCAAATCCCATGGGTTTCCTTCAATAAATTCTTTCAGTAAGTTCTGCATGTGCTCCCCTGCTCTTTTCTCTATGTCCCAGATATGTCCCATTTTCCATTGTGATGCTGCTCTTTGCTTCATCTTCCTCTCCCATCCCTTGGCCCTCATTCATCCGCCAGGATTTAGGGACAATCCTCCTAAACCAGACATGAGCAGAAACACCTCTCCCCTGCTCCAGTCTCTCTGCCAAGGCCTGGCATGGAGCAGGGTCTGTAGGATGGTCACTACCTGTGCTGTAATTTCTGTGCTGGGGACCTCTGTATCTATCCAGGAAATGGCTTTAAGCTGTCTTTGGATGCAGAAAAGGCTGGATTCAGGTCTGGCAGGAGCTGTGATTTTCTTTGTCTGTTCCTCAGGCTGGGCAAGGGGATGATCCTGAGCTCAGGATTGTGGCTCAGCTTGCAGGTGCTGCAGCCTCCTCTGGAGGGGACAGTGGCAGGATGGATGAGTTGTTAAGCCTCTGCAGACAGGGGACTGTCATCACAAGGATGTTGACACATGACTGGCTCTTCTTTTCAGACGCCTTTCTGGAAACCAGATCTCCAGGATCCCAGGGGAAGCTTTCTCTGGCCTCTACAGCCTGAAGATTCTGTAAGTAACGTGCTCCTCTCTGCAGAGCAATCCCTGTCCCTGCCTCTCCCCAGCCCCTGGCAATGGCCATGAGCAGGGACGTGCAGCCATCCCAAGGGGATGCAAAGCTCCCAGGAGATGTGGGGTCAGATGTTCCACCCTGGAAAACATGCCCTGTGGTGACTGGGGAGCTGTGTCCCACCCCACAGGCTGAGCAGGTCCTCCCAGGGTACGGTGTGACAATGTGCCCTGAGAGAATCTGCAGAGGTTCACATTTTGCATAAACTCACCAAACCCCCCTGAAGTGGTGTCCCCCAGATCTGGAGTCCAGACACCAAACTGCCCCCATCTGCTCCACTGCTGTGTCAGGGCTGGGTTGTAGCAACCCAAATGTCCAGGTACTGCATCCTGGCAGGTGCTGGGGAAAGGGCTTGTGCTCTGTCCAGCTCAGTTGTCCTCACCACAAACCCCTTCACGGCCCAGGAGGTCTCTGCAAGGCTCTGGAGTGACCTGGGAAGGTGGGATCCCTGGACAGTCTGACCTCAGGGATCCCAGCTTGCCCCCAAGGCTGATGGAGGCAGCTGGACCCAGGAGCACTGCAGCCATCAGGGATCTACTAACCCTGCTCAATAAAGGTCATTGCAGGCAGGCCACCCTCCCCTGCTGCCCAGTGGGGAAGGTCTGAGAGACAAAGATCTTCTGGAAACTTTGGAAGCCACACTCAGCTGAGCTGGCTCTCCTGTGGCACCCACACTCACACCTTCCTACAGGCCACAGTGTCTCACTGCTCATGGAGTCACTCTGCTTCTTGCATCCATGTGACAGTCCTCAGGGTCTGTGCAGGATGTTGAGGTGGGAGTCCTTTTCTCCCTAAGGAACCATCTTAAAAATCTTCTGCAATAAACATTTCATCCCCAAGGGGATGTTTTGAACTCAGCCACAATGTGAAATTGTTGTAGTTGGTCCAGTTTATGCAGAGAGAGCAGGTACAAACCTGCTCCCAGGATTAGAGAGTATAAGGCTGTTTACTACGTCTTCTGAAGATGTAAAGTATGAATCCTGCCCTAAATCTCAGGGCTTAGAGATTTATCCATCCCCTGCATTAGGCAACAAATCAAAGGAACTGAGGAAAAACCGCAGCTCTCCCACCCAATTTCAACAAGAGGAGCCTTCTACTCTGGGGACGGGGAGCTTTTCAAGGTGCTTTTGATCAATTCTATTTGTGTCAGGCCCAGGTAAGGCCGAATGCAGCGTTACTGGAGCAGTGCCTCCCTTCTGAGCCCGCAGCTCAGTGGGAAGGGGAGGGTGAGCTCTGCCCTCCTGCACCAAGACAGGGCTCACTGACACAGCCACAGGCAGCACCAGCAGGGACATGCTCACCAGTGACCCCAGAGCGAGGAGAGGCTTGAAGGATCGGGACATTTCCATCTGGGAATGGTTGGATGGGGAAGCTTGCTCCAGGCTGTCCCGTGAGAGACAGAGTTGGTCTGTTGTTTCAGTCCTCATGGTGCAGGATGAGCTGCCTTGCTCTCAGCCAGGCTGTGCCAGTGACACAGGGTGGCATCTGGGCTGTCATGTCCCTCTGGCTGCATCCCTGCCTGAAACCAAACCATGTGCCTGCTTAGAGGCTTGGTTTAATGCTGGAGCTGGCAATGCTTGGTTAATGGTGGGACTCAATGATCTCAGAGGGCTTCTCCAGTCTTAATGATCCTTTTGTTCTCTGGCACTTACCTGACCCCAAACCTTTCCCAAAGGGGTGTGCAGAGCACTAGCCCTGCCACAAGGAGAGGAGGGGGATGCTCATAGTGACTGGTCCATCCAGGCCCTGCCATGAGCCTCTTATTTAACAAAGTTCCTGCTTCCGAAAAGCAGGGGCACTACCAGACCCCACGTCACTGGGAGCATTTAACTTTCCAAAGACTCTGATGGTTCTCCTGACCTGTCTGCAGTGGAATGTTGTGCTGCCATGTGCTCTCACTACAGGAGATGCTCTGATTACTTTCTGCAGTGTTTCTGTGGGCTCCACTGGACTAAGATCTTTGGGGGAATGCAGTGACAGATCCCTGCACCCTCCAGGAAAAGCAGTCATTGACCCCCACCTGTTCCTCTGTCACTGTAAGAGTAAGGGCAGCAGTGAGGGACAAGATGGAGATAGACTGGACCCTGGGAATTGCTGGAACACGTCTAGAAATGTTGCCAGGTCACATCTTAGGGGCATTGAGCTTAATCACACTGGAAGGGCTCTTGGTAAGGATGGGGACTCCCACTCATTTCTCTGCTAAGAAAAGACTGAGGAAAACCACAAGGTACCGAAGAAGACAGGTGAATGTGTTTCCTTCAGGTTGTGAGTAAGGTCACTCAGATCACTGCAGCAGTGACCTCGTTGGAGCTGGTGGCTCTGCAACAGCTCAGCAGGATCTGCTCCATCTCTCCACGAATCAGAGGGAACAAGTGTATTCCCTCAGTCTGGTTGTAGCTAGGGTTGGAGAACAGAGACTGGAGAGAGACCATGGGGCTGGATCACCCTGCTCCTTGTGCCCTGGGAGTGACCAAAAGTCCTCACTCTCTTCCCAAGCCACAGCTCAGTTCCCTCTTCCCTTTGCTGCACTTCTCTGTACCCCATCCAAGCCTGCTGAGGGCCAGAATCCTCTGCTGAGCTGGTTCCACCAAAATCTTCCTGTACCCTGGAACTCTGAGACTGCGAATATAAATTAAATTTCAGCCTAAAAGACTGGGTGGAATTTGGGGCTGCTGGGGAAGTGCAGTGATTTAAAAGATGCTGTTGTTATGGACACTGTGGGTACAACAGAGATAAGGGTGCAACCAGCTGTGCACTGGTGTAAACTGGTGCCTTGTGCAGTACACAGAAGTGTGCCAGGGAACTGGGGAACACCAGACTGGTCCCAGTTATGTCCATGTCCTGTGCAACCACACTAGCAGAGGACAGCACGTCATGGGACATGGGGTGCTCACTGCACTGCTCCCCATCCAGACCAAATCCTTGCTCCCTTAGGGCCAGTGTAACCATTCCTGTGGTGATGTGCTTTTCTTTGCCCTTTAATCTCCACCAAAACCAGACAGATAGTGAACTTTAATCTCCACCAAGAACACACAGATATTCCTCTCTCCAGAGGGTTTCTGGAGATGCAAATCTGAAGACCCCACAAGAAAGGAAACATCAGAGGGATGCTGGGATGTCAGGCATTAAAAGAGAGGAGCATGGAGGAAAGCCCTGTCTCCTCACTTTAGGCAGAGGCAAAGCATTGAGTTTATACCTGACCATTCTGTCTGCTGAAAATCAAGGCAGAAGAGGATTAAGAGAGGACAAATCACCCTTCAGGCTTTGCACTGAACTTCCCTGGGGGTGTTGGTCAGTGAAGGGCTGCTGGGCTGGGACCCACCTGCACTGAGACACCAGCTGTGATGGTTCTGTTTCTCTTGATGCTGGGCAAGCTTTGGCCAGCCCACGCTGTCCCACCCGGGACCTGCCCTGCAGGACACAAGGCAGCAGCAGAGCAGCCAGATGACAACAGGCAGAAGGATGAGGAAATGCCAAATCCTCAGCTCTGGGGAGCCTAAAATAGAAATTACAGGGCTGGTAGAAGAGTGGGATTGATGTGGCTCCCCCACCCATGTCCTCCTCCTGCAGCTCCTGTGCACAGCTGGTCCCTGGGCAGCACAGGGGGCCCCAGGGATCCCGGTGCTCACAAAGGCCACTCCAGCCCTCTGGCACTCTGACAATCACAGCTGCCTGCCCCCTCAGCTCCTCTGTTGTACCCCCTCACAGCACCCTGCCCCTCTCATCTCCCTCTTCCCCTGCCTGGGGATCTTCTCTCCTCCTGCTGGCCGTGCTCACGGGGCAAGGGCAGGGAGCACCGAGCACCAGGAGCTGCCTTGCTGCTGCACCCAGAGCCTGTTCCCATGGGGGACACCCTGCGAGGCTGCTGGCACCCCTCTGAGATGGATGTCACCCACACAGGACATGTGGCTGGTGGGAATATGCCCTGGAAGTCCATCATCATGGGCTGTGCTTCTCCTTCCGTGCTGTGCAAGGGCCGTGGAAGCCCCAGGGATGGATCCTGGGGGTGTTCCCTGCAGCCCACTGGGATGGAAGACCTCATCCAGGTGGGCAAGGGTCCCACAGGGACCAGCACAACCGCTGGGGCTCCTGGTCCTGCACGGGGATTAGTTTCTGCAGCCAAGGTGTGCTGGGGAGATAAAACTCTGGGTCATGCAGCCCAGTGAGAAGGACTGGGGGTCTGGTGATGAACAATGAGTCAGCTGAGGTCACTTGACCTGGAGGAGAGGGGAATGAGGATGAACACAGACCTTCAAGGATAGACTGCTGCTACAGTAAGTCAGGAAATACATAATCTCCATATATGAAGACAAGGAATAGCAGGTTTTGAAGTAGATGGCAACAGGGATACTGAGGACATTGTGTTTGTAGATATGGGTGCTGTGTCCCAGGCTGGCTGAGGTTTGAGAAGTGACAGGCGTGGCTGTGGCTGGGAATGGCTGCCCCAAACATGACCAGCTGAATCCTGGGGTATTCAGGAGCTGACTCACAGATGAGTCAAAGGTCTTACCTCTGGTGACAGGGGTGTCCCCTGAGGAGGCAGGCTGATATCTGGGGATGGAAACAATTTTCCTAGTTTAATTTAAGTGTGCTAGAGCCCTAGGGCTAATTGCAATCATGTGCAGGTCCACAAGTAAACTCTCGCATGATTCTTGAGCTGTCAAGGGGGCTGGTGCTTTCCCAGTCTTTCCAGAGAATTAGTTTATGTTTAAAAAAGGATGGGAAACACCCTGGGAATTCCTCCACCAACCCGCCTGTGCAGATGGTCCTCTCCCTGCCCTCGGAGTGAATCCCAGAGGTACTGGAACCTGGACCAGATTCTTGGCTCTGCCTCCTCTGGCTGCTTCACTGCACAAAAACCACCTGGAAAGTGGCCATGAAGATAGGTCTGTGCAGAAACCATGCAGGGGTACACCCAGGGAAGCAGGTGTGTGGAGACTTGGAAGGGAGCAGGGGAAGAGCCAAGCTGCCCTACTACAACAAAACATCACGCCACAGATCTGCTGGGATATGCTGAGATCTTCATGCATGGAGCCTGCAGCCAGCCAAGGGCAGGGGGAGATGTGGCCACCTCAACCCCCCCTCAGAGAAGGGGTGGATGCCCAGCAGCAGCAATAGCTGGTGTTCAGAGGTTTTCTCCACTGGCAGGTCCATCCCTGTGCAGAGACTTCGGGAATGCACCTCTCCTGGGGGCTGCTCTGCAGCACGGTGCACCCACATCCTCTCCACGGAGCTGATGCTCCTCAGTGCAAGCTTCATTGCCAGGATCATTGGAAGCCACTCCACAGGCTGTTTTGACCCCTCTGCAAGCTCCTTCCCTTGCAAAATTAACTCCTTGGTCCATGCTCTCCCAGCCTTGGAGCTTTCCAGGCTGGCAGAATATGCTGCTTAATGAGAGTGTCTGGAAAACTGGAAACTTTTCCATCCTTCCAGACCTCCTCATGAGCTGCCTGGATGCTTCTCACCTCCAAGTGTCCTAGCTGGAGCTCCATCAGCCAGAAAGCTTCCATTCCAGCTGGCCATGGGGCTGACTTGTGCTGCCACAGCTTCCCAGAATCCCACCCTTGTACAGGTATCCCTCCCCAAATGCTGCCCTGCACAGCCAGGAGAGCCCCTGCTCTGACTCCTGGCTGAACATGCTGCAGCAGCAGCAGGGCTTACTAGCCAAGAAGGAATCCCACACCAAACTCCACAGGGAAAGACTCCAAGTGCAACCACAACCTCTCCCCAAAACATGGAGGGCAAAATGCCTGGGTGCATCCTCTTGGCTGCAGACCCTGCACCCGCAGCAGGCCCACCCTGCCACTCCATTCCTCAGCAAGCCCCAACCAGCCTGTGGGAGTGTGCAGACCCCATGCTGCCCAAACTACCTGCACAGCCCAGGCTGTGAGCACTGCCCTGCACAGTCCAGCACTGCCCAGCACAGCCCTACACAGCCCAGGCTGTGAGCACTGCCCTGCCCTGCCCTGCACAGCCCAGCACTGCCCAGCTCTGCCTTGCACTGCCCTGCACTGGGGTGTGGACTCAGCACTGCCTGAACCCTCTCCCAGCACACACTGCCCCAGCACTGCCCTTGGTTCATCTCCATCCACAGGTAGGCTGGACATAGCCTGACAGGAGTGGCCTTGTTCAGCACATGCCACATCCCCTGGATGGGCCCTACCCAATGGCCATCTCACCATCCCCTGGATGGGCCCTACCCAGTGGCCATCTCACCATCCCCTGGATGGGCCCTACCCAGTGGCCATCTCACCGTCCCCTGGATGGGCCCTACCCAGTGGCCATCTCACCATCCCCTCCTCTTTCCCTCCTGAGTGGTGACCACAGAATCTCCTGTGGCCCAGGACAGGTGCTGACTCACCTGCCATGTGAATACACATAAAAAACATCACCAAAAAAAGTTACAGTGCCCCAGGATGGCAGGTTTGGAGGTGGCTTGGGACACTTCAGAAATCCCTAGACAGACCCTACCTCTTGGCCAGCCCTGAGCCTGTGCAGTAGAGAAAGGGCTTTGAGACAAAGGGAATGGTGTAGCACATCCAAGAGACGCTCCCATTGGGAGGGAAGGGGAACATGCAGAGGTTGGAATGTCTTTAATCCCTGTGCATGGGCTCCAGGCACAGTTGCCTCCAGCAATAACAGCCCTTTGACTGTGCTGGCTGAGTCACTTCAGCCTCCCAGGATGGGGACATTTTATCATGCACAGGCCTGTACCTCTGAGGGCTGTGTGTCTGCTGAGGCTCTCTTGTGCAAGGATCCTGGTGTGATGGGACCTGATCCCAACATTTTTCTGGTCGTTCAGGCGTGGTCCCTGCCAACAAACAATCCTCCTACTTCTGAAAATGAAACCCGACCTCTGTGGAGCTGTGATTTATTCTGGTTCCAGCCAGACTGCTGTGGGTAGCAGGTGGAGTGTCCGTGTCTGCCAGTGTCTGCAAGCCCCGGTACCACCTGAACAGTGCCAGGCAAGGTGACAGTGCTCCATCCACACCTGGGTCTGAGTCATTGCTGGTCTGAGCAGTCTTTGCTTGTCATGGTCATCAGTGTCCTCAGCTTGTCCAGAAGTTGGCTCATCAACCAGCAAGGTCACAGAATTTCAAAATGGTTTGGATTTGAAGCAAGCTTAAGGACCATCCTGTTCCACCCTCTGCCACTGGCACTAGCCCAGGTTGCTTCAAGCCCCAAACCTGGCCTTGAACACTTCCAGGGATGGGGCAGCCACAGCTTCTCTGGGCACCCTGTGCCAGGCCCTCACCACCCTGAATAAATTCTAAGAAACTTAGACTCAGCAACTGAAAAATCACATCAACTAGACCAGGATTGCTCCATGGGCACAAGAATTTGAGCTCTGACTAAGGTTGTCTCCAAACTGCTGTGAAGCAGCACCTTGCTTTAGGAAAGCAAATGAAATCCAGGGATTTTGTCTGAAGGCAGGAGCTGAGGGAGAGGCAGGAATAGACAGATGCTGACAGACAAAGGCTGAGGCCAGTGTGATCTGGGATCTCGGGGTCGCTGTGATTTTGTGAACTGAGGTTCAGCTTCACAGACCATCTGTGCCTCTGTCAGTCACCCTGCAGCAGGCCTGGGGTCCACATAGATCCTGCACCACCACCCCTGCTCACACCCTGGGAAAGCAGCTTCCTGCCCTGGCATGAACATAGGGAGGGGATAATGTCTGCCCCAGCCTTCTAGGACCATGAAGTCAGGAGATGACAGATGACTGCTTTGCAGAGTTGTTCCCTCTTTTCAATGCTGTTGACATTAATGTGCAGTGACCTCTTGAAGCAGAATGTGTTGGCCATCCTTGGAGATGGCCTGGAGCCCAGGCCTCCTGCTGCAGGTGCTCTCCTCAGTGAGCTGCAGCATTATCTTCCTTCTTCTTATACAAGAGCAGCACCCCAAAGGGCAAAATGCCACAACTTAGACAGAGAGGGAGCCGGTAGCCCTGTCCCAACTTTTCAGAAGCCCTGCTGTCCTCTGAACCTTTTTGCCATCCTCCTGTTGTAGCACTGCCCAGGCATCCTGGTATGGAGCAGCCCCAGGAACCAGGTGCCCCAGAGAGGAGGTGTGATCCTGGAGGTGTGTAGGATCATCCACCTGGCATCATCCAGTAGGTTTTGGTACAATTGAGCTCTTCCCAAAATCATGTTGTATGTTGCTTATGAAAAAAAAAAAGTGATATGTAATGTGTAATGTGATGTGTAAGGATTGAGTGCAGTGAGTAGGGCCTGATGAAGGTTGTCCTTAGTATTAGAGTGTAAGAGAAGCCATCCTGGGACATCCAGGGATAAACACAGCATGTCTTCTCCTGCTAAAACCTGAGCTCCCTGTAAGAAAAGCTGGAGCTTTCCTGAGCTTGAGGCTGAATGAAGAATTTCTTGTTTAATACCAGGGTGGCCCTGTCCCTAGAATATTATCAAACTCTGTTTGGAATTGGTTTTTGGCTTCTCTGTGTCATGCTCTGATGATGAGTTATTGGATTCATTATGTGCAATGTGAAGAAGCACTGGTTCTTGTCCCAGTCCCAGCATCTGAAAACGTCTCTAGCTGCCCTGCTGCTGTGAAAAACAGCATTGTCCACCACTCCAGTGGTTTTCGAGGTCTCTGAAGCATCTTCCTTAAATATTGTTTGTCTGCACCAAAATGGCTTCATTTTGGAACCAGTCCATGCTGATGGTGGTCTGGAAAGTCTCTCAGTCTGTTTTACTGGTTGGAGAAGGGACTTGTAATAAATGGCAGGCAGCAGGATTCAGCAGAAGTGTGACAATGGGCTTTGCTTTAGTGCTGACTTCAGATACTTCCAATAATCAACACTAAACACCAGGCTCAGATTTCAGAGAGCCACTGAGATTCAATGTTTGTCCCACCAAAACCCTGAAAGCACTTTCTGAAGCCCCACTCTGTATCTCTCTGTGTTCAGCTCTGCATCTTCTTGATTTTAAACATACATGAATTATTAATCCACTTTGCTGGGCTGCATGACCCAGAGTTTTATCTCCCCAGCACACCTTGGCTGCAGAAACTAATCCCCGTGCAGGACCAGGAGCCCCAGCGGTTGTGCTGGTCCCTGTGGGACCCTTGCCCACCTGGATGAGGTCTTCCATCCCAGTGGGCTGCAGGGAACACCCCCAGGATCCATCCCTGGGGCTTCCACGGCCCTTGCACAGCACGGAAGGAGAAGCACAGCCCATGATGATGGACTTCCAGGGCATATTCCCACCAGCCACATGTCCTGTGTGGGTGACATCCATCTCAGAGGGGTGCCAGCAGCCTCGCAGGGTGTCCCCCATGGGAACAGGCTCTGGGTGCAGCAGCAAGGCAGCTCCTGGTGCTCGGTGCTCCCTGCCCTTGCCCCGTGAGCACGGCCAGCAGGAGGAGAGAAGATCCCCAGGCAGGGGAAGAGGGAGATGAGAGGGGCAGGGTGCTGTGAGGGGGTACAACAGAGGAGCTGAGGGGGCAGGCAGCTGTGATTGTCAGAGTGCCAGAGGGCTGGAGTGGCCTTTGTGAGCACCGGGATCCCTGGGGCCCCCTGTGCTGCCCAGGGACCAGCTGTGCACAGGAGCTGCAGGAGGAGGACATGGGTGGGGGAGCCACATCAATCCCACTCTTCTACCAGCCCTGTAATTTCTATTCTAGGCTCCCCAGAGCTGAGGATTTGGCATTTCCTCATCCTTCTGCCTGTTGTCATCTGGCTGCTCTGTTGCTGCCTTGTGTCCTGCAGGGCAGGTCCCGGGTGGGACAGCGTGGGCTGGCCAAAGCTTGCCCAGCATCAAGAGAAACAGAACCATCACAGCTGGTGTACTGCTCCTCACACCCCCTGTAGTCACCCCTAGGGTCTCTGTTCTCTCCCAAGAGCACTTTTGTCCTGCCCTGGCTCTCCTGTCATTCCCACTAGCCCAGGCAGAGCTGTAAGCCAATGCCCAGGTGTATTTGTGCAGCCTTTTATCCCTGTTCATCTATGGAGCCTTTCCCTCAGTTTCCCTATTGAATTCTGCATTTCCAACTGCTCTTACACACCAACCTCTCTCTACACCTCTCCTCATATGTGCAAGTTGTTGGCAGAAATGCCAGGTGAGATGCTGTAGATCCTTAATCATGTTCTTCATTTGAAAGGGAACCATTTATTAATTGTGGCATCTCTGCTGCCCTTTTATACCAAACACATCTTTTCTCCGGCACTGAATGTCAAAATTTAAAATTTTACAAAAGGAAAGCTTAAGTCATGTCTTCTTTGTGTGTAATCTTTCTTCTCCATTCTTATGGTCTTTTACCCTCTATAAAACATTTGGCACGACTTATTTTTCACTAGATAGTACTGACAGTTTCTCGTTTCCTTGCTCTTTCTTCTGTGTTCATACAAATAATTTACTGGTAAGTCCCCATTTTCTTCTGGAAATCAAAGAGTTTTGTGGCCTAAAGCTTTCCTTTTTAAAAGGTTGTCTCTTTCCAACTTTCCTTCCCTGTCAGACCTCTGAATCCTTGGTAGTAAGGCTGCAGTCACTGCAATGGGTCCGTGTTCTTTGGGCTCCCCCTCACCACTGAGGCCATGCCCTGCTCCTTTGACACTGGCAGTAAATTATGATAGGACCCTAAGCACCATTTCCTTTTCCACGCCATCTCCAATCACTCTAAGAAGGTTTTGTAAAGAGTAACCTCAGATATGTAAAACCTTTCTTTTTTAGGCACTTCCCCTGGCCCAGCTACCTTGCTGGGATGTGTCTGTTATCCAGGGGAGCAGGTGTCAGTGATGTCCCAGTTCTGGAAGGAACAAGTAGGTTCAGGACAGAGGCACGTCCAGAGTCAAAACCAGCCTTTGCAAAGATGCTGAGATGATGACACCAGTAAACTCAGATGTGTGGTGCTCCAGTAGGTCAGGATTGTGTCTGACCAGGTCTGAAACAGCCCTTGGAGTGTGGTTCTCACTTTGCCTCCATCCCTAGAGCAGTTCAGACACCCACCCCTGGGTGCCTTGTCACCTTTGTCTCCTTTCCCATCACCTGTGTAGGTGGCCCCATGTCCACGGCCTTTCTCCATGCCCTACACTTCCATCTCTGAGGGCTCCTCCTGGATCCTGCCTTTTCAGCCCAACAGCCCCAGGCACCTGCTCTCTCTGGAGTCTCTGATTTGGTTTTTTCCACTGCTGCAAGCTGTGCCAAGGCTGTGAGGTCCCTGAGCAAACATCTGTGAGCAGCTCCTCACCCGCTGTGCCTGCAGCTGCCCATAGTGGGGTAGGAAAACTGCCCAGGGCTGATTTCCATCCCCTCTGGAGAGAACCACTGCCACACACGGGCAAAGGATGCCTGACTCCAGGGTAAATGTGGGACAGCCTGGCTCAGAGCACTGGTGGCAGTCTGGGGTAACATGCATATCTGCAGGGCAGAGGACCCTTTGTGGCAACTTCCCTCCACTGCAGCACCAAACTTACCCCTTGGCCCTTCTGTTGCACCTCCTGGGCCAGACTGGGCTGCAGCTCACCTGCCAGCCACCTTAAGCTTGCTCAAGAGCCTTGGCTGGCCAACATGGTGCTTTCCAGCTTTCCAGCAAGAGTCCAGAACAACTTCAGAAACAAGCAGCGACATCCTCCATTTCGTGTCAGGCTGTTGTCGTTGGGTTTTTAACAAAGTTTTCTTTTTTCTAATTATAGGATGTTGCAGAACAATCAGCTGAGCCGCATCCCTGCAGAGGCACTGAGAGATCTTCCAAATCTCCAATCTCTGTAAGTCATTAAAAATCAATGCTGTGAGCTGCACTGTCCCTTGGGGACCCCAGGCTTCCCAGCATTTGAGTCATTAGTTCCTTTGTCAAGGATGTTCTGTTCCTTCTTCCTTTTCTTTTCCAATTTATTCAAAGATTACTGTCACTTAGAGTGGAAGGGAGGGGAGGGCAGTTTTCAAGGAAGAAACACTGTCTTGGTAGAGGATGTTGAAATTACAGCTCCCCATGTGTGCATTGTGATGAAAAGGCCCCCAGAGCCAATGCATATTTCAAGGAACATTGGAAAATATCCACCCAAAGAGTGTCTGTCCTCTGCACTGTGGACCACAGTGGGGAAAGGACCTGCCAGCAAGCACAGAGGACACTCTGGGCTGTCAAAGTGCAAGTTGGGCTGTTTTACCCAAATGGAGGATAATTGCGTCAGGTAGAACTGCTTTAAAGACTTTAACGATTCAGCCCTGGGAAGAAGCTGGGGCTGTGATTGTGCTTTTCCTTTAAAGGAGCTGTATCCACAGCAGGTTTGTGCTCCTGTGTTCCCTAGAAATCACACGACTTTGGAATTCTGCTGTTTTGCTGAGTATGGGCACAGCTGAGACCAGACCCTGGGAGTGCCAGTGAATTTAGGGAAGGTGTGTTTGGTGCAGGGAGCACCGCTGAAGCTTGTAAGAGTGTTCTGAGTTGGGCTGAACCACTGAAAATCTGACCTTATCCCTTAATCTTTAACTTCAGTCCTAGTCTTACACAGCCCTTTTATCACAGAAATGTTAGCTGGGAGCAGTTTCTGGCACTCTCCTGCTTGGAGCAGGACTATCCCAAATACTCAGGAGGGCAGTTGCAGCTTTGTCTCTCCGAGCAGAAATATTCCCCTCTCGCTGGTAGCCTAGGGCTGTTCTTTCTAGGGGAGAAGCTTTTTCTCAAGTCCAGCCTTCCAGCTGGAAGGCAATTTGTGGCCATTACTCTTTGTTTGATCACCTGGAACCCTGAAGGGCTCGGCTCCATCATCTTTTTTTGTGGGTCCCTGGCAGTTGTCCTCTCAGCCCCTTCTCTGCTAAGTGAATCCAGCCCTGTTCCTTCCACCTCTGCTCATGGGGCAAATGCCCTGGGACCCTGACTCAGCTACCAGCCCTCCACTGAACCTGTCTCATTCTTCTTCATCCTTCTTACACTGGGCACCCCAAAACTGGGCACAGTTCTTCATGTGTGGCCCTCCCAGTACCCAGTAGGAGTTTCTGTAAATATTAATTTAAATATTAATTTGCAATGGGGGTGTTGGCTGTGCAGGATATGAATGTTCTTTCTGCCAGAAGAGATTTGAAACATTTGTTGTTGAAACATCATTGGCAGATGGTTGTGGTTATTATTAAATTGTGTTGACATCACCGCCAGTGCCAGAGTCAAGACCCTCACTCCAGGGATTTTGAGATCAGGTTGCTCTCCAAGTGACTTCTCTTTCAAGAGAAGCATGGCATGGAAGGCTGCTGGTTCTTGACTTCTTTTCTGCCTCTGTCAGGGTTGGGATTGAAAGTGCTCAAGATGATATTTCGTGTTCAGACTCAGATGTTTATTATTTCATATCTATGTTAGAGTCTCACAAGCAGTGAGTTCTGCAGTATTTCACTAACAAGCTACAAAAATGGTCCCATATCTATCACTACAAGGTCTTTAAAGGAAAAACTATCCAATTAAGAAATGACACCTAAATTATTTTCACTTTCAACCCAATANTGTCCTATCATTCATTTTTGGAAGCCTTCTCCACGACCTCAGGTCAAATGCAGTGTTCTCCTGGGGGTCAGTGCCTGTCAGCACAGAAAGTCTAAAATTCTCAGTATCCAGGGTTCCAACAGAAGGTCACTGCCCCAGGAACACCCCTTCCCCCCTCAGCCTGTCACTCCTATGCCTTGGTGTGTGACAGGCAGTGTCATCAGAGCCCACAGCTGCAGAGAGCCAGCCTTGGCTTCTGATGGTTCAGCTGCCTGCACAGCCACCACTGCAGCTCTGGCCACCAGTCCTGGGGCATTCGCCACTGGTGAGTGGCAACCTGAGCTAGTGCTGGGAGGTCCACATGCTCCATCTCCTCAGCCCACAGCCCCTGCCAAAATACCACAGGGCATGTGAGAAATGCAAAACACCCTAAGAAGATACTTGCAGCACTTTGGGGATTGTTTAAGGGGCAGGGTGGGAGGATCCCTTGTGTGAATTAGCACAGAGGTATCTGCTCCTAGTGCACTTTGAGGCCACCTCATCCAGTGTGGTTTTCCCAGGTGTCTCCAAAGTTGGGTCAGGAGGCAGCTAGGGCCAGCTGGGATCCAGTGCTCTTCCTGCAGAAACTGAACAGTAAAAGCAAATTTTTGGAAGAAATAAGCTGCTTTAGACAACCTGAGGGAGACTAGGCTTGGAATAAAATCAGAGGGTGAGTATCTGGGCAGGTCTGGCTCGGACATGCCTAATGCCTGTCACAGCAGGACTGCTTTCAAGAGCTGCAGCCACAGCGACCAGAGGCTGCTGCAGCCAGCTGTGTCCTCTTTGCCCCCAGAACATGCTATCCAAGCTGGTCGCTTCCCACCCACCGTCCAAGGTGACTAAGCAGGGACCTCCTGCCTTTCCTGAGCAGCTTTGTTCCTGTCTGGGCTGTTACTGTCCTCTCAGAGCTTCGCTCAGCCTTCACCCCTGCAGCTCAGCCAGCAGCGCACAAGCAGCCGTGCCTGGTCCCTCTGGGCTCCTTTGCTCCTGCTCTCCTCATCATCCATTTTTAAGATACCTGACCTCATTTCCCTGTAACAGAGCCACATCTTCTGTGCCTTCCCCAGCTCCTCCTCTGAGACTCGGGATCCCTTCCCAGCCCCTCATTGTTTCTGAATCCTGTCCCAGACCCAAACTGGGCACAGGAGGGACTGGGACTGTGATGTCCCGTTCCTCCCTCTGTCTTGAAAGAAAACCCCAAACTGTTAGGCTTGACAAGACCTGAGTTCAGGATGAGAAAGGCACCAACACCTTCTGGCCTGCAGAACTGCTCCCTCCAATGCTCCCAGCTGCCCCAGACAGGTCCACAGCATATTCACCAGCCACAGTGGGAACAAGTAAGTTCAAAGGAAAACTCCTGCTGGGAAAATAAATTTTTCATGGGATGGGGTCTGAAGTGTCCCTCCATCCAAATGAGCTTCAATACACATTCTCACAGTCACAGAGTGCCCAGGGCTTCTTTAGTATCAGAACACAGAATCACAGAATCATTACCGTTGGAAAAGACCTCCAAGATCATCACGTCCAACCTGTGTCCAATCCCCACCTTGTCCCCAGCCCAGAGTACTCAGTGCCACATCCAGACACTCCTTGGACACCTCCAGGGCTGGGGACTCCATCACCTCTCTGGGAAGTCCCTTCCAGTGCCTAACAACCCCCTCAGTGAAGAAATTCATATTGATGTCCAACCTGAACCTCCTCTGGCACAGCTCGAGGCTATTTCCTCTTGTCCTGTCAAATTTACACAGATGATTAACACCCTTTTTGGGAGGCCCATTTAAGAACTGGCAGAGCATATTAAAAAATAGAGATGTGTATTGGGAACAGCACAATCCCCTGTGGCAGATCTGTTGGGACCTTAAAGGTTATCCCATTCCAGCCCCCTGCCATGGGCACTTTCCACTAGGCCACATTGATCCAGGCCCTTTGCCAACCTGGCCTTGATCACTTCCAGGGATGGGGCAGCCACAGCTTCTCTGGGCAACCTGTGCCAGTGAGATGAAGAGCTCCAGGAGAAGATTTCTGTAACAAAAAGCAAGCAGCAAAACATGAGTAACTTGTGTAGGTCTCACATCAGTGAACCCACCTCACCCATCCCACTCTGCCTGTGCTTACAAGAGTTCAGGGTGAAGCCGTAGGAGATCAGTCACATCCCCAGCTGTCACTTCTGCATGTGTGCCCCTGAGGCTGGCCCAACTCTTCAACCAGCTGGGAGGCAGTTCTTCTGGAAGCAAAAGTTTCAGAAGTGTTCCATGCAATGGAGAACTCTTCCTTGTCTGAGATGGTTAAAGGAAGGGCAGAAAGTGCTTCTCAGAAGGGTCCTGAGCACAGATCACCCCCAGGCTGCAGTGAAACCTGCCCTCAGCACGAACAGGACAGGAGGGAGCTGTTCTCCAGGATGGGTGTTCCAGAGGATGGTTATTCTCCAAGGGAACAGGCACAAGCCAGCTCTGCCTCGCATTAGGACCACACCAAACTCCTCTTCTGGTTCAAGCCTGACTTCTTTAAAGTGTGGAGAGCATGTGTAGACAAAGATGATGATTTGCACTTTCATATAATCACAGAATCATCAAGGTTGGAGACCTTCAAGATCACCTAATCCAGCCATCAACCCAGTGCCACCATATTAACCCCTACACCACAACCCTGAGTGCCACATCCAGACACCTCTTGAACACCTCCAGAGACAATGACTCCATCACCTCCCTGGGCAACTTATCCCAATGTCTGACAACTCTTTCAATGAAAAAATAATTTCTAATGTCTAATCTGAATCTCCCCTGGAGGAGCTTAGGGCCATTTCCTCTTGTCCTATCACCTGAGACATGGAAAAGAGCCTGGCCCCCACCTCACTATAGCCTTCTTTCAGGCAGCTGTAGAGAGCAGCTTTCTCCTCTTCCCACAGAAGCTGCCCTGCAGAGACCCTTGGGTTGGGTGAAGTCCCAAGAACCACATCTGGTGACACAGCCCAGCACGGCTGCAAGGCACAGCCCTGCTCGGAGTGGATGGAACAGTTCTGAGCACACACAGTGTCTTACAAGGTGGTGGTATCACTGCTGTTCCTCACACTGGGGCAAGCATGACCTGGAGAGCATCCTGGATCTCACCCTGTGCTGTTCCCTGGGGGAGCAGCCAGTGCTTGCAGAGTCCTGCAGTTCTCCTCCTAGCTCGTGGTCAGAGATGCTCTCCCCCCATCAGGAGTGGCATGGACAGCACTGTGTCTGAAGGGGAACACAGGGCTGAGATGCTCTGCTTGGTTTCTACTGCCATGGCTTCTCCAAATGTGGCTACTCACCTCAGACCAAGAGACTCCATGCAGGTCTGCATTAGAGTGATTTTTTTCCCCTCTTTTTCAAATATCTGACTCATTTTCCACAAGTTTATGAGACTCCTGTGTATCCATTGCCAAAAAATTTGCCAGTCTGGAACACCTTTAGGTCACCCACAGTACGGTTTTCAAGAATCACCAGTCAGGCCATCTGAGCCCCAGTGTATTTGTGCTGCTCAGAAACTCCTTTTTTCCATTTAGAAGGGGAAGTGGCTTTATGGCACATCATGACAGGCCATGAGTTACCAGACTTGTATGGCACTTGGTGAAATATTAACTCTCTGTTTGCATGTTGGCTACACATCCTAAGCAAGCAGGACAGCTGGGAAGGGGGTGAAAATGGGAGCCAACAGAAGTGGGGTGGAACCAGTACCAGACAGAAAGGGATTGTTTGTTGGTTATTTTCTTGCTCTTTCAGGTGTTTACATTTGGTGTCCATGTTTGTCGTTCTGGGATTCAGGCAGGATTTGAAGGGAAAGTGTGTATCCCTCAGGGACAAACTGACCCAGGAGAGGAAACGCAGACTTCTCAATGACCAGGTCTTTTCTCAGGATTACAGCAGAAGCAGCAAAACTAAGTGGAGACTGAGAACAATTGTTTTCAGCTAAGTTCTATCAGAAAAACCTGCCAATCAGTTCAAGAGATGAGGTGACCAGACAAATGGGACAGAAAGGGATTTTCTAGCCACTGTGGGACAGAGGCTGGCATTCACTGCCTGCACAGCACAAAGTTAGATTTGAAATGTAGCAAAAAGCTGTGTCAATGAACTGCAGTTGTCTCCAAATGTGGCAGCTGTCTTGGCTTCTGGACATTTAGAGAGGATGAGACAGGACACAGCACTCAAGCTTTGGTGGCACTTGGAATTGAAGTGCAGGATCCCTTTGTGGCACTGCTGTGGTCCAAGCCTGGCTGCCAGGCAGGAGGAGTATCCAGACCTGTCCTGAAGTCCCTGTGCTTGCTGGCTGAGAGTGCTGGGCAGTGCAGGCAGCTCCTGCAGGCTCTGCAGGGTGCATGACCTGAGATGAGGAACCAGCTGGAAGCCTGCAGGGAGTCTGAGAGTCCCTGACAGCAGGAGATCATCTTTACATATGTGCTCGAGGAGAGGGGAGGCCAGGCAGGAAGAAACTTCAATAAATGCTGTCACTCAGAGGGCAGAAGGAAAGGCATTCCTCATTTTTATCAGGTGCTGATGCATGTTGAAGTAGGAGTGTCCTGTCCAGAATGATCAGAGCTGGGGGCACAGTCAGAGCATGAACTCTCTGCTCCAGAGTGCCTTGACCCCAGGAAAGCCTGGGGCCCTCTTGCATTGCACATGCACCCCCCATGCCTTTCACCTCTGGCTTTGTGGCAGCCTGAACACAGGGCTCCAGCTTGCCATCTGCACCAAGAGCAGAAGCTCTCTGTACTTGGGTCCTGCTCACATCTGGCTCTAAAAGACCAGGTAAAAAGAGAAACACAGGTGTTAAAAAGACCACGCTTAGACTGCTTTGCTTCTGTGGGCCTCCCCCTCTTCTTGCCTTCTGATGAGGACCTGTCTGCAGGTAAGGAGCTTTCTCAAAGCTGCCAATCCATGGACTTCAGGTGTACAGAATTTTTCATGGTAGGTGTGGTGTCCCCCACAAAAAACATGCCGTGGAACCAGCACTGGGAGAACACTAATTTTAACTACTCTAGACGAGGCACACTGGCTCCCTGGGAGCCCAAGTTACTGAAGATCCTTCACTAGAGAGACAGCAAGCCAGAAAAAAATGGTTCAGGCAAGTTTCAGTGAGATGGGAGAGTCAGAGTGTTTCCCTTTGGATTCCTTCTCTTAGATATTCCCATTCCCCCCATATCCTTCCTAACCAAGGAAGATGCAGTCCTGAGCTCTGGCAAGTAACATTTCAAACATTGTAAGAGGGCTTCCTCCTGCAAACTCTCACACAGGTGCTGTGAATACTGGCCAGCCAGAAGGGAGTTTCCATTCATCCAACATAACTCTGTGCCAAAAGGGCATTTGTAGGTCTAGTATGCCCATTGCCCATCACGCCATGTGCTCACCCAAAGCTTGGCTGCTCCAAAGTGGACCACTGGGTATCACCAACCATTGGTCATCAGGGACCTCCTGTGGTCTGCACCATTCCTCCTGAAAGGGTTTGGCTTTCCCCAGACAGAGGTGTCCGTGGGTCATTCTGCCACCCACCCAGATAGCCCCATCCACATCAGACACCCCTGTGCTTACAAAACCCCCTCACCAGGTCTTCCAAAGCTGCAGCCATGCCCAGACCAGAACCAAACCTGCCCTGCTCCCTGTCAACTACAGGATGTGAAGGCATCACTGTCTGGAGCCCCAGCTGTCAGGAAGGAGACCTTGGCAGCTTTCTCTAGATGAATACAAAGAGGAATTTGGATTTCAAAAGAAAAATCCAAGCTCTGGAGACTGAACCTCCTACCAAGTAAGAGGGAGCTGCTTCCCAGCAGGCTTGATTTTTCTGGGAAGCATGTTGGGAAGGCCAGTGGGGAGGATTAGAAAGAACATGCACACCTGATGGCAATGCTCTGAGCCCTGCAAGGGGTGCCAAGGCCTTACATAATGCTCGGATCCAGTTGTGATCCCCTGGCAGAGTGTCTGGCTGCTGGTGGTTTGTAGGTGCAGTAACAACATACCATGTGCATTCTGGAAGAGTCGTGTGTCAGTCTAATTAACGACTTTGTGGTTTGTGAGCACTTACCTAAAGCAGATGGGCACTGTGTCTGTTCCTCTGCCAGGCAGAAAGAGTCCAAGGTATTTCAAAGTGAGCAGGTGCTATAAATTATAATTACCAAGCTTGTTGAGGTAGAGAAAGCAGAGAGAAAAGAAACCTGGTGGATTAAGAGATCAAGATAAACTCCTGGTTTTTCTTTTTCAAATGCCTCTGGAAAGCTTTTTTGGGAGTTTCTTGCAGATCAGCATTTTGGGAAGGTGCTTAGCATGTGTCTGGCTCTTCAGGGTGAGTGTTGTCTATATCAGCCTGGTGGGGGTAGGGAGGATTTAGTACTAGGCAGAAGAGTTAAAGCCTCAAGATCCTGCACCATGAGATCAAGCTCCTCTTACCCCCTTTCCACACTGCACTTTGGGTTTTCTCTCATGCCCCTGGCAAGATGCTCCATTCTGCTGGCAGACCCTTGAGTGCAAGACTTGTGGTTCATTCCCAGCTCTGTATCCCACAAAGACTGACTCTCTTGCTGTTGGGCTTGATGGCATCAAGGAAAACAACCTGTGACTGTGTCTCCATCCATCTTCTTCTGTCCCTTGGCAACTCCTCCTGTGTGCAGAAAAGTAACTGCTTCCCTCCCTGCCAGCATGTGTCAGTCCCCTGCAGCCACGCTCTGCTACCTTGTGGCTAATGCAGCCAGTGCAGAGGTAGCCACTGTCAGTACCAGTATGCAATAGCCCCATTCCCTGTGATCCTGGCCTTGCTTTCATTTTATTTCCCCTTTCTCCATCACACTCTTGCATCCCTCTGGAATTTTTTCAGAATTCTCCTGCCACTGTGCCACAAACCTGCTGTTCCCAGCTGAAATCACCCACGGGCTCCCTAAGGAGCACTCTGGTCCCATCAGCACCATCCCCACCAAGGGCACATCCTTGTTTGTGACCCTTGTATGACAGCAGTACTGTCCTCTGCTCATCTGGCCTTCACAAGCTGAGGGAGTGCAATCTGGATGAGAAATTGTGCCATAGACGTTGTTCTTAAAAATACTGAAATAATTTTACTGTTTGTTAGAGCTGTAATTTCCCGTTATATTCTGATTTCACTCCAGTTGTACTTGACCCATAATCAGTAAGTGCTAAATCAGCCTGACAAGTAACTCCCTGTATACAGGTTAATTGTACCTCTAACTAAAACAATCCACTTCCTCCATCCCATTAGTTTGCCACCATTTGGACTCCTGTGGAAATGCAATAAAGGCTGCTTCCTCCCCTGCCCCTTAAGGCAAGTAATTATTTTCATACATATGGCCAGGGATTAAAATACAAAAAATGACTTATAGCAATTTGAGGACATGTGGACTTTGATGTGGACAAAGGAGGAAGGCTCTTCCCACCAGATCAGATTCTCACAAGCATATAAATTCTTATGACAGAAGGAAGAAAAAAATTCCTTTGGATTCAACATGGCCTGAAGAGCTCAGTCTGTTCATTCCTCATTTCACTTCTTTGATCTGTTTGAGATTTGACAGTTTGCTGTTCACAGCAATATTCTTCTCTATAAATCACACGTGATGCTGTGAGGCTTTGGGAAGGTGTTGTTTCCATTGGTTGTTTAGAGGATAAAAGCTATAGAGAAACTGATACCTATAAAGTCAGTACAGCATAGCAGTGACAGCCTGTTGGCATAGGAGCTGTCTTGTGGCAAGACCACCTCAGCTCTGGTTTGCTGGCTAGAGAGGATTTCTGGAGCACAAAAGGAGGTCAGGGGAGAGCAGTGAGGTAGCTCTGATGGAGTGTATGAAGATGGACTGAAGCAAAGAGACTGCAAATGTTTCCCTGGTAATTGCTGAGCACACAGAACCTTGGATTTCCCCTCTTATGGACACGTCTGCAGCAGAAAGGATTCCTGTAGCAGGAAAAGAGCCCAGGATGGGTATCACAGTGTCAGCAGTGTGCTGTCCTTCCACTTGTGAGGACACATGCTGCTCATAACCTTCCTGTCCCAGCTCTGAAATCCCCTTTTCCCTGGGGCCCCTCTTCCCAGCAGCCAGCTCTGGACAGCAGCACAACCGAGTCAGGAGAGTTCTGTCCCCACTCCTGTTTTCACAAGTCTGGTCTCCATTTTGGCATTTCAGGCTTTAATAGTATTTCCACAAAGGAGATAGTCTGGGAGGGTCCAAGAGCAAACATTTATCACATTCAAGTGAACACTGCAGGCAGATGTGCCACACATCTGGATGTACTGAAGTTAAACTTCAGGCACTGAAGTTTGGTTGCTGGTAGTGTTCCTCATAGCTGTATAGAAGCAGGAGCACCTCTGGCTGCACTGCCATGATCCCACCTCCCAGGTACAGCTTGCACAGCCTGAGAGTCACCTGAAAATGGCACAGTGGTCCCTATGGCTTGTACAGTTGAGCCAGTGCACAGACAGGGAAGAGATGATACAATTTTGTTTCACGCAGGCTGATGTCCTCGGAAGGGAGTGATGTCTTCTCCTGAGGCCACTTCTCATAATTTGGTCCATCAATGATAAAGCAAATTCAGAGGAATTACTGCTTTTTGGCACAGACTTTGAACAGATAAAAATTTTCTGGTTCTGTGTACCTTGGGCTGTCCTCCAGCCTGCCATGCCCCAGCTCTTCCCTCCACCCTGTCTGAGCTGACACTGGAGATCCGTGTTTGTCACCAGGACTGGCAACAACAGCTTAGCTATAGATCAGACCAGGCTTGAGGAGAAAAAGGTGCATTAGAATACAAATGCAGTTCAACATTCAAATTTTGGACTCATTCCTCTGTTTCTATGGGCCTGATCCAAATCCCAGGTCTGGGTTCAAGAGTATCCCTGACTGGGAAACAAAGTGCATGGCTGGACCTTATTTCCTATTCCAGCAGCTTTCTTTGCCATTCAGCTCATCTCCCCATGCTGTTTAGAGTGTGCTCCCCAGTTCCTCTGAAAACCATTTTTAATGCAATGATGAGCAATAATGTATTTTCAAAAGCCAAAGTTGATAAATCCACTTGGCAGAACATGCATCACTCTCTTTTATTGGGGCAAAACCTGTATCTTGGTCACTGTGCTCTTGCGAGGACCCAAGAAGGAGCTTCCCTGCAGCCCACAGGTGACAGCAGGGGGGATCAGCCATGGTGGCGTTTGGCACAGCTACAAAAACCATGGGCCAGGTTTGTAGCTGGGATGTTGAGTGCTTGGGCCCAGGGGACTGGTGTCTTTGTACCTCTGCTGTGACTGGGGTGCTGGATCCTTCCCTCGTGGTGGAGGATCCTAAAACACTGCCAGGAAGGAGATCAAATTCTTCTGAGTCACCACCATGGCCTCACTACACAACCCTCCTTCACTTTCTGCTATGCCCACGTCTCCCTCAGGCAAACCAGGTGGATTTGTCTCCCCTGACCGTGGCTGTCTAGATATTACCTCACCCCAGGAGCAGTGGAAAATGATCAGCATCTGCAGAGGGTGAATCATCTCTGTTATCTCAGAGCCATCTCTGGGGGATGAATCACTCTCTGGAGGAACCTGGTTTTCTCTTCTGGCTATAGAAAGACCCTATAAGTGGTTTCAAGTTCTGAAAAAGACTGGGTGAAACGTGGCTTTCCTACACTTGGAAGGCAAAAGAAAAATGTTCCTGTCCCCACCCCTCACTTTTATCCAGTAAAATCAGGCCCCCAAGCTGACACACCCTGTCAGAGCAGGGGTACCAAAGCAGAGCTGAGCATCTCTGCTCCCCACAGCCCCCTGCACATGACCCAGCACATATTTGTGTAGCTCTCAGGGAAATCTATCAGGGGAGATTGTCTTGCCCAAAAATACAAATGTGAGGAGCAGCTTACTCTATATCCAGGGAGGAATTTCTCTACACTCCAGAGCTGGAGGCATTTGAATTTGCAACCACTGTTCTGGGAGCAAGTCAGAAAGGAGGCATGGCTGGTGGTACATCACAAACATCGATTTTTCCCTGTCAATAGGAGGAACTCAGCTGGTCAGATTAGAGTCTTTTCTGCTTAGCAATAAAAAAACATGAAATGCAATGTGGTTATCCTAGTACAATGGTCTCAATGGCATTTTTAAGAGGAAGATTTAATGACCACACACAAGCTGCTGAATGTATCATCCTCAAGGAGCAGCTCACTTTAGCAGTGCCAGAACAAGTCCTTGCTGCATTTGTTTTTCATTCATTACTTGCTGTTTTTCAGCAATGATTTGCTGTGAAGTTTATGTAAAGGCAATGTCCATGTATCTCATGCTTGTAAGTGTCAATGCTGTGACGGATCCCAGGATTCATCTCCCAAGAAGACAAAAGTGTTGTGTGGTTTACCAGGCTAACAGCTAAAAGTTTAGCAAACTTCAGTCAAGAACTGGAAAATAATACAGAAAAAAGCTGTCTGCATGATTTGGTATCTCCTCTTAGGATGGTGTATGGAAATACAAGACAGAGAAACTCCCCCAGCTGCATCAGCTGCCTCATCTGTGCTCACAATGTGTAAAAAGCAGCAGCTTCCTTTCTTTTGAAATCCTTTCCTGGAATGTGCAGAGTAGGTCATTCAGGTCCCAATGACCTTGACTTGGGCCAGCATCTCCATGATGTCAGCTTCTCTCTTGAGACTTCACTTTCTAATTTCCCCATCCATTGAGCTGGTGGCAGCACTTGGAAGGGGGTGATGGTGAGGGACTCCCTTGCCACGCCCCAGCACCTCCAGAATTCCTACTTGCTTGCCAATGAAGAGGTCACAGCACAGGGGGGTGTTTGGAGCTGTGCTTGTCCAGCAGCTTGGCAGTGGCTATTCCTGCCTGGCTGTGCTCACCAGGTGCTGTAGTCACCTCCAAACTTCTCTCTGTTGACTGTGGCAATCCAGCAGGGCCACTGGTGGTCACATATCTCCCCAGATTCCCCCCTTCCTCTACCCACACTGCAATGACTGCAGAACCCACCTTTCAATGAGCAGAGGTCCCTCAGAAGAGACTCTAACAAACCCTGAAACTTGACTCCACCTTCATGCCCCTCTCAAACACAGTCACTTCCCATCTCAGGCTGTAAGAGCTTTCAGGAAGAGGCACATGCTGCCTTGGCTGCCCCCAGTGTGTGTCCTGGGCACATTGTGAGCACTGAAGAAATAATAATCACAGCTCACATCCATACCTGTGCCTCATAAAGTCATAAAATAAGTTCCAATGTGTTTCCATTAACCTTTGTCATGGCATAACCCATGTAATATCAGGAACCAGAACTCACTCACCCACATGAGCCCCCAGGGCATGCTGCATGTCCTTGGACTCAATAGAAATGAGAGACAACAGTTGTTCCATACAATAGCCATGTCAGTGCCAAAGGAAGATGGGTCCCAGGTGTGCAAGCATTGGTGTGTAAGCTGACTCCTGATGAACCACAGAGGAGCTTCAGGCAAACTGGAAATAGGGAGATGAGCAAGGAATGGACGTATTTAAACTGGCAACATTTATCCTAGAATAATGGAATCCTGGAATGGTTTGTGTATAAAGAAACCTTAAGGCTCAACTCATTCCACCCCCTGCCATAGGCAGGGACACCTTCCACCAGACCAGGTTGCTCCAAGCCCCATCCAAACTGGCCTTGGACACTTTCAGGGATCCAAGGGCAGCCACAGTTGCTCTGGGCAACCTGAGCCAGGGCCTCCCCACCCTCACAGCCAAGACTTCCTTCCAATTACCCCATCTAACCCTGCCCTTGGCAGTGGGAAGCCATTCGCCCTTGTCCTGTCATGCCATGCCTTGTCCCAGGTCCCTCTCCAGCTCTCCTGGAGCCCCTTTAGGCCCTGGAAGGGGCTTTGAGGTCTCCCTGGAGCTGTCTCTTCTCCAGGTGAACACCCCCAGCTCTCCCAGCCTGGCTCCAGAGCAGAGGGGCTCCAGCCCTTGGATCATCTCCGTGGGTTCCTCTGGACCCACAAAACAGGCCCATGTGTTTCTTTGCTGAGGGCCTCAGAGCTGGACCAAGCACTCCAGGGTGCCTAGATCTGTTCAGAGCCTCTCTCCCCAGAGCATAGTGTGTCCTGTTCCTTCTGTCCCAAGAGCTGCTCTCCCTTCTCTTTTCCAGCTGCCTTATGCCTGACAAACATGTTTCCCAGCAAACATGGCCCTGCTGCTTGGTGAGCATTGAGCCACTCTGCTCAGCCTCCAGTTGCTTCCTGAACCTTCTCCATTTCCCTGTGCCTGGCACCATGGCCAAGGGGGCAATGCCAGGGCCCAGGCAGAGGCTGGTCGGGGAGCTGGCACAGCTGCCCAGCTTTCAGCAGTTTCTATAGCTGCACAGAGACTTTGGCAATCCTTCTTGCACCGTTCTGACCTGAGGGGTTTTGGAGGTGTTTGCAACTGGGGATAACAAAGCCCTCTTGTCTACACCAAAGATACTTTGTGTGGAGTCTAGGTATTGCTCTGATTTCATTTCCTGAGCATCCCTCGTGGAGAGCTTCCCACAGAAACATGCTCCATTGAGTCAGGAGGGAAGACTCATTGCAGTCCAAACAGAGCCCTGCAAACTTTCTCACCAGGTCCTGTTCCACAGCCAACTGCAAACATGTTTGTGTCTTGAACCTCCATTCACTGCCTGGGATGGTTTTCACAAGTTTCCAGCTGGAAATGGAGCCAGGCACCACTTGTGAGTCCTGCTTGAGGGCTGTGAGCCTTTCTGTGGCACGGCAGAGATCCCAGGTGTAGGAGCTGGCCTACAAGGCAATAATAATGTGTTTTTCACAGAAGCACAGAATGCTTTGGATTGAAAGTGACCTTTAAAGGTCATCTAGTCCAATCCCCTGCAATGAGCAGGGACATCTTCAACTACACCAGGCTGCTCAGAGCCCCATCCAACCCTGAATATTTCCAGGGACAGGACACTTCTCTGAGCAGCCTGCGTTAATGTTTCACCATCTTACCATAAAAAATTTCTTCTTTGTATCTAGTCTGAATCTCCCCTCTTTTAGTTTAAAACCATCACCCCTTGTCCTATTGCTACAGACCCTACTAAAAAGTCTGTCCCCATCTTGCTTATAGGCACCCTTTAGGCATGAGAAGGAGCTCTGAGGTTTCCCCAGAGCCTTCTCTTCTCCAAGCTGAGCAACCCAAGCTCTCTCAGCCTGTTTCCAGAAGAGGAGGGCTCCAGCCCTCAGCATGACCTCCTCTGGGACCACTCCAACAGCTCCATTTTCCCACTGAATCTACATTATGGCAGAAAGACACAACAGGCAGGCAGAAATTTAACCTAGTTTTCCCCTTTCCAGGTGAGTACTGCAGTCCCTGACTGCCTTTGTCCTCTCCCAGCTGGTATCAGTTGGTAGAAGAACCCTGCTCCTCCCCTGGGCAGGCTCAGGGACCCAGAGCTTCCTGCCTCTGTGTGTCAGGCCCCAGAAGTGCTGAGCAAGGCACAAAAAGCAGCACGTGTGGAGCTGGCAGTGTGACAGTGGGGACAGAGTGGCCTTGAGCAGGGTGACCCCGGAGCTGCCCTCCCTTGCCGTGCCCTCAGCTCCTTGCACAGCACTTCCCTGGGAGCTCACCAGCCAGGTACTGACTCAGTCTGGGAGCTCTGCCTGAGAAAGAAGCTGAGGTGTTGGCCCCAGTCATTAGTAAGTTATCGGAGAAGTTGAGCTGCAATGACATCATCTCCTTCTTATGTTACTACAAGGAACTTAGATCCTATTATGGGAGAGGAGGTAACTCAATCGAGCCTTTCAAGATAAACTCAGACAGGAAGAGAAACACGATTGCCTGAAGGCACCAATTAGACATTTCTGGTGAGCTCAGCTCTGTTCAGCTGACACATGTGCACACTGGGGCCAGGGAGACAGGAGCTCCTCTCTCGTGTCCCAGGGGTGGTGTAGAAGGGGTGGGCAACCAGCACTTCCTCTCTGTGCTGCTGGCTCAGCCCTCACACCTTCAATGGCCACAGCTCTCCCTCCAGAGTGCCCTTTCTTTGTGTCCTGTGTTCTGCTGTGGACAGGGAACCACAGAGGAGCTCCCTGGTCTGGAGAGAGCACAGCCCAGCCCTGCACCACTCAGTGCTGCATATGATCTTCAGTGGCAAGTCAGCTTTATCAAGGGGGATAATAGCCCAATGTGCTGCAAGAAATGCTGTGAGGATGGGCTGCAGTTTGAGGTCCCAGTGCCCTGTGGTGACTGGGCTGTGGGGAACATCCCAGTCTGTGCTGCAAGCCAGTTACTGCATATGAGGGGCCTAAGGCATGCAGACACACAGCTCTCACTGGCTCTGATGTGTGTGAGGAAGGAAAAAACAGCAGCAAAATTTGGGATATGTCCTGACAGCATGGTATTGAGCATTTCTGTTGGTTTCCAGGCTGCAGCTCCCCCTGTAAATGCTTCATAGCCAGAAGGAAATGGTAAGATATGGGTAAATTTGTTCCTGACAGTCATAGGCTGAGATTTGCAACACATTTGTTAGGGAACAGAGAGACTGGTTCTGGTTATCCCCTGGTTATTCTGGTTATTAAGCCAGTTATGTTACCAACAGCTCAGAAACACACCTGTACATCCTCTGAAACACTCCGGAAGCATTTCTTGGGAAAAGACAGTTCTTAGAAACTGCTGGGTCTGTGGCACAGAAAACACAAGATTTCAGATTAGCTCAGGATTAACACAAACCTCACTAGACACTCACTGCACCGAGGACTGCACAGACCCCACCCCTGGCCAGACCTCCCCAGTGGCTGCACTGCTGGCATTGGCTTGTCTTCTGCTCATTGAAAAGGAGGAATCTTCCACTCTTGACCTTTTCTCCTTAAAAAAGGATTTCTCTATTTGCCTGGTTCCTTCTAGAAGTGTTCCTGATCCCACTATCTTCTCTGGACTGCTCCTGACAAGAAGGCAGTTGATTTCTCCACAAGCATTTATCAAACACAGACAACATTCAAAGCAATGAAGGGGCTCTTCCAAGGCATGTTAGGCCCTTAGCCCTGGAACTCAATATGAAGTCCACCTGAAAATGTCCTGCCCAAGGAAACACTTCCTTTTCCCATCCCACATGGTTCCTCTGCCTCCCCAGAGCTGTCACTCCACAGCAGCAGCAAAGGAAGCAACTGGCAAGCTGAGGCACACTCACATTTGGTGCTGACATGGTCCTCTCACCATAGCTCTGCACAGATGTGAACATCTGCCCAGGGAAAACGATGCCTCAGACCAGTGGACCTTGGATGTCCTTCCAGGCAGCTCCGTCTCTCACTACCCCTGTAGTCCCCACGTCTGAGGTGACTGCAGGCACTTTCAGGACTTGAGTCAGTGTCATGTTGAAGTCATATAAACACCCTGTAACTCTCAGCAGCAGATGCAGCTCTAATGCCAGAAATGGAGACTTTGAGCAGCTGCTGGTTTTCATAAGCTGTTGTTCTTCAATGTCCCACTTAAAATCACCTCCTTCTGCATGCAACAGACAGTCCAACACTGTGCAGAGCCTTGCTTGAGCCTGTGAAGCCATTTGGAAGTCTTAGCCATGCTGACATCTGGAGTCCCTGTGTGTGATCCTCTCTCCAGACCCATAGCTCTGCTTGACAGCAGGCGTGGGACGAGCCCCTCTCCTCAGCCATCCAGCAGCTCTGTCAGAGGTGTCTTCCTCTGCAAGCAAGCAAAGGGTTAAAGCTTGCAAGGAAAACCAACTGAGTGATTTGGTGAAATAAAGATTAAAATATCTCCGTGGAAGGTGAGGAGCCAGCCCTGGCCTGTGCCGTCTCATTTACCCACTAATCAGCCCAATTACCTCAGGTATAAATCATAACACAAAACACTTACGGAGCCAGAGTCACACACTGAAGAAAGGAGAGAACTGTTGGGTTGGTTTTTGTTTAGTATAATTGATATAATTACTAACAACTCCGTGCCAAGAACTTCAGCTTTTCTGCTTCCAGAAGAGAGTAGAGAGCTGTCTGAAAGCCATAGCAATTAGCAATCCCCACATGCACAGCTTTTATTAGAAAGAATGCACATCTATTCCAGAAAGAGCCAGCAGCTCCCTGAGGAGCAATTAACCATCCCTTGGTGCCAGGAATGCAGCCGTCACTGAGCCCATGTCCCCTCATCACTGCTGCAAAGACAATAAGGAGTCCTGCCCATCATGCTGCACGTGAAATGCCTTCACCTGGGCACTTCCTTGTTCCTAATTTTAACTTACCTGGCTCCAGATAGGTGCATCTTGCTGTGCTGTGGTCCAAGCAGGCTGCTGCTTCTGAGACTTCTCAGGTCCAGCTCATTGTACCAGCAGAAAGTCTCCCTTTTGCTCCACTGATGAATTTGAGCTCTGATCTCCACACTCTGGAGCAGACTGACAGTAATCACCTGGCTGGAACTTCCCAACACCTCCTCAAACATAATTCCAGAGAGTGTCTCATGGACAGCTGCCACACATTCACACCTCGCCAGGAGGTCACCAGGCAGCCCCTGCAGAGCTGAGGAGCAGCAGAGTTGGGGTCATCTGAGTCCTGCAGAGGTGACCTCTCACTGGCACTGAGCTGTGGAGGCACAGAGCTGTGGACACACAAGGCTGCAGCATGTCCACAGCCAGAAGCCACCCAGGAGTGTTAACAAGCTCCTTGGATGGATCCAAGTACTCACAAACCTCCACTAAGGACCCGTGCTGCGCTCCTCATACCTATGGACATCCCTAGGGGGAAAAGGGCCTTTCCTGGGTGTTGCTGAACAGCCACAGAGCAAATCCTGCAGCATTCATGGTTCCCCCAAGTCCTGGGGCACCGTCACACTGAAACAAAGCTCCTTTGTGGGTCAGACTGAGGTGTTCATGAGCAAAGTGGGATGGAAAGTTGGACAGCCATGGGCTCCACCTCGCTCCCCTGTCCCTGTCCCTGCTCCTGTCCCAGCTCAGCCTGGTGTACCTCCCCTGGCTCTGGTTTAGCATCTTCATTTCTGAAAGCTTAGTTTGGGTTTGATAAATTATAACTATTCTCATGGGTATTTTCATTGTCTGTTCTTTATTAATTAAACTTGAAACTGAGAATTCACTTTAAAACAATTTTCAGTAAACTTATAGGGATTTGGATGAAAGAAATCTCTGGGAAAAGTAAGCAATGTTGGGGTTTTTTGTTTTTTTTTTGTTTTGTTTTGTTTTTCATTTTAACAGTTTATGATACCAAAACCTAACAGAATTCTTATGCTGAGGAAGGAATGGAAAAAAATAAGCAAAGATTTACATTTCATGAAGAAGTTTAAATTTTGCTCAAAAAGTTCTTGTTTGTCCCAAAACATTTTGATGAAATTTTCAAATGGAATCCTTAGCCTTACTCTGAGCTGCTGCAGGGTTTGCTTTTCTGATCTTTATTCTTCGGAGCTGTTGCCTCAAGAAGATGAATGTTGTTATTCTCTGATTTGTTTGTTTGTTTGTTGGGGGGGCAGTAAGTAAATTGGGGCAGAACTTGCAATGCCCACTCTCCCAACAGGAAAAATCAAAATCCTTTGTCTTGTGTCAGCCCTCTGAGCAAAGACACAAAACCTGTGGGAATGGAGCTTTGGGTGTGATGTGCTTTTGTGATCCTCTCAACTGAACAAAATCACAGAATCACAGAATGTTTTGGGTTGGAAGGGACCTCAAAGCCCATCCTGTTCCAACCTCTACCATGGGGAGGGACATCTTCCACTGTCCCAGGTTTCTCCAAGCCCTGTCCAGCCTGGCCTTGGGCACTTCCAGGGATCCAGGGGCAGCCACAGCTTCTCTGGGCACCCTGTGCCAGGGCCTCCCCACCCTCTGAGGTTAATACATTAATGTGGCAAAATGGGAGTAATGGAATAGGGGTTTAACCCACCCTGGGTTATCATTCCAGTCTAAGGTGATGCTGTACCAGAGCTTGTACTCTGCATTTAAAGGACATTTTTCTGAAGGAGATCTCAGGAAGCACTTCTTAACCAGGTACAAATCTCCAGATTTGTCCATCCAGGTCAGGCCAGCCAGGGCAGGAAATGCTTCTTTCTGTGATGTAGGGAAGGTCTGTTTCCCAAGATTATCTGAGAATTTCACCCAGGAAATACCACCCACACTCCTTTGCAGAAAGCAAGGCTTGCACCCAGCCTCTCCCCTGCTCCCACTCAGGATGGGGCCTTTGGTCTCCTCCTGCTGCAGTTCATTGCAGCGTTCTGTGAATTAAGAAATGTTGGTACTTTTTGAAGAAGGGTCATACCTGGGGGGTAACAGTGTCTGGGGGGTTGTTCTAGTGTTCAACTTTCATCAAAAGTATTACTTTATACAGTCAAGAATGCTAATTTTTTACCACATTCCTTTCTGGAGGATCATTGATTTGAGGGCTGGGCCATGACAGCCCTGTTAACTTCCTTCTCTCGTGCTTTGATAAGAGACAAAGTGCTTCCTCTTTGCAATTTGAATTCAGAGATCTCTGCCTTAGATAGCTTGGAAAAATAAAATAAGCTCTGCTGGCTGTGGATGGAAATTAAAATTTTGTATAATTGGTTCCTGGTATTTCATCCAAATCTGAAGTATTTTCCTCTTATAATTTGGTTTCAAAATCTACAGATAACACATTTGTATCCTGCTCACCATCATTGCAATAAAAGGTCTTTAGAGAGATGACTCCCAAACCTAAGTTTTAAACTTTTTTTCATAATAACCTTAATATTTTTTTGGCTTGTCATTCTATTTTGAAACAAAAACAAGTGTTCAAAATTAAAGTTTCTCACCAAATTAAACCTCAAATTCAACCGCCTTAAGCTTTCCATGGTGATTAAAAAGAAGCAATTGGCAAATGGAGGGAAGGACAGGCCCAAAGGTGTGAGAGCCGAGCACAGGCTCAGTTCCTGCCCCGTGACACAGGGTCTGACTCCTGCACAGGTATCCCTGGTGGTTGGGATCAGACACGGGACCCTGAACAGGGCTGTGACACATTTCCCATTTCCATACAGATCCTTTCTCTCTGGAATGGGGCCATGGCTCCCGGCCTGGGTGTCCTGCACACCCATGGGGTGAGCCTGGGCTGGCATTGCTCAGGCAGATCCAGCCCCAGGAGATGCAGCTTTGATGCTCCAAGTTCAGGGTGTGGCTGCGAGCCACAGCTGGCCCAGGGGCCACCCGGGGGGATTCAGCCCAGCCACTGATGGTGCTTCAGAAGCTGCCATCAGCTGACAGCACCAAATGACCATCAAGGAGGGATGGTCCTTGTGTAGGCTGACCTAGAACAGAGATGAGACAGAGCTAAAGAATATAGTAGGGATTTATTAGGAGGCCTCAATGGATCCACCTTGGGCAGCACAAGAGCCCAGTCAGGGCTACACCCCAGGTGAACCCAAAATGGTCACAAAATGGACGATAGGTCACGGGGTCTCTCACTTTTATAAGTTTTGGTCCATTTGTATATTGGAGCTAATTGTCCAATTATAGCTTTCAGTTATGAAGTCCCATCCTTCTTGTTCTTCTCTATTCATTTCACGTTGTTTGTGCTCTTGGCCCTGAGATTTGGATCATTTGTCCTTGGTCCCCAGCTAGAGAAGGAATTGCTTTGTCTCCCTACCCTGTGCAGAGAGCTCACCATCCCCCTAATATGAAGCCCAGACCCACACACCAAAGCAGCACAGAATCTGAAAAATACAAAAGCCAAAACCTGAGGCATCACTTGGTGGTGGCGTCACCAACATCTTCTCATGTTAATCACTACTTACAGCCCAGTCCAATCTCCCTGGCCACCAGTCCATCCCCTATTTACAGCCCAGTCCAATCTCCCTGGCCACCAGTCCATCCCCTATTTACAGCCCAGTCCAATCTCCCTGGCCACCAGTCCATCCCCTATTTACAGCCCAGTCCAATCTCCCTGGCCATCAATCCATCCGCCTCGGCACTGCTCCCTTTGCGTAACCCCGCGGGAAGGGCTTTCACTGATCCCCACCCTGTTTCTCTCCCACCCAGACGCCTGGATGCAAACCTCATCTCCGTGGTGCCCGACAGGAGCTTTGAGGGGCTGCTCTCCTTGCGTCACCTGTGGCTGGACGATAACGCCCTGACGGAGATCCCTGTGCGAGCCCTGAACCACCTGCCAGCGCTCCAAGCCATGACCCTGGCCCTCAACCAGATCTGGCACATCCCTGATTTTGCCTTCCAGAACCTCAGCAGCCTCGTGGTGCTGTAAGCCTTCTTCACTTCCTATTCCCTTGGCTGGGACAAGGTGCTGCCCACGGGCTCCTCCTCCTGTGTGAAGCCCTGCTGCTCACTGCCCCTGAGAGAGGGGCAGAGGTTTTGTTCCCCCTCATTTGATATGAAATGCTAAATTTGCCTCTTTTGATTTTTGTCATATTTTCCCCACTTTTCAATGAAGAGCTAGAAAGCCCCCAGATATAATTCAAGAAATGTTTTGTATTTAAAAAAAAAATAATCAGTAACTGGAAACAAAAACCAGATTATTTTCCTTGAGGGCTCAAGCAACAAAAACTTTCTCATTTCTTTTCCTCCCTCCAATCCCTGTGTTAAAACTACAGGAATTTCTAACAACATGAAAAAAAAAATAAATTGCAATAACCTGCAATGAAGTCAAAAAAGTAATATTTTAATTTCTTTGAAAATATACCAACTCACTCCTTCTCCTCCCCCCACCCCCTTTTATTACCAAATATGATTTTAAACCAAAGATCTAACACCAACACCTTGTCCAAGCCTGTGCCTGCTTATTTGCATGAATGTGGTACATCTGCAGGTCAGATGTTCTGTGGTGGTTGCTGCCCAATTTGCGTTGAAAGCATCTCCCGGCCGGCGTTGGGAGCGCTGTGCAGAGCAGTGCTGCTCCGGGATGGAAACGTTCCATGGGCAGTGAGACACCAAAGCACCCAGCAGAAGGGGAACTGATCCCTCTGGCAGCTGCCCAGGAGGGGCATCCTTTCTACCAACAGAGGCTTGCAGATTATCTTCCCTTTAAAATGAACTTCACATGTGGAAATTAGATGCTTATTACTTCTTTGGTGTTGATTAGCAAGTTGGGTGTGATTGCCAAATGCTTTAGAGCTCCTCTATCCACATGAAATGCCACCTCTAGTTTGGTAATTTGTACTGATACCAGGGTGTTAAGTAACCTCAGCATGTAGTGCCTTAGTGAAAGTTTAGCAATTATTTCCCTTTCAAAATTTAAAGTGTTTACTGAGACCATCCAGCATAGAAAGTGCTTGGACAAAGCACAGTTCAGAGTTTTATTAAGCATCAAATTCATCTGTTTAGACAAAGCATAAAGGCTTATTTAGGAGAAAAGCAAAAAGCAACTTGAGAAAAATCAAAAAAGTAGTTTTCACCCACAATAGTGCTCATCCTCTAAGGCAACCCCTGGCCACCATAATGCAACCACTTCAGTCAGCTTTAATAGCTCACTCAGCGGGTGAGCTGACATTTGGGGTTTCATTTCGGCCTCCAAAGCATGCTGCTTTCATTCCGGCTCATCCCATACTGTGGGCAAGAAGCAACTCCTTAATTAACCAGTCAAGCTTGAGAAATAAAAGTCATTGACCATTAGGTCACAAGGGAGAGAATAATGTCCCACCACATACAATTGGAAGGGAACACATGTGTGATCCTGCCAGGCTCTGTGGGACACGATGCTACATTTTTGTGGGATCACAAGTGTTTGGCAGAACTGGCCCCATAAATCTCTCCCATGCTTCCATGCAAGCCCTTGTCAACACATCACTAGTGGAAAGTCACCCAGTGTCCCTCCTGTGTCCCAGCCAGGGATATGTCCCTGCTCCAGACTCACCCACCGAGCTGACAAGCAAATGTTCCCAAAAGACAGCCAAGCTGGAGAGAAGACATTCCCCACCAGGGTGCAGATGGTATGTGTGCCTTCCTCTGCAAATGTCTGCATTTGCAGGTAGATGGAGGATCTGCCTGCTGCTATGACCATGGGAAACTCCCAGCTATAGGGTGTTAAAATGAGCCCCTGGGGGGAGAAAGCCAAGGGCAGATGTGGCTGAGCACAGGGGAATCCATCCTATACAGCCTGGTCAGTACTCCGGGACATCTCTGACCACAGCTGAGGGCAGGAGCCTCCCAAGTGCAGAGCTGTGCTGCTCACATCCCTTGCGCCCTGGGAGAACCATTTCACCATCCTGCACTGCCATAAGCACTGACATCAGAGCATCAATCTGGAATACTTTAAAGATACGGTGTCCGCTAATAAATGACACCTTTGTTGAGGAATTCCCTGGTCTTATTCCCATCTATTGCTGCTGCAGGCTTCATCTAGAGCTGCAGGCTGTTCAGTGAGCAGAGCCCCATGTACATCACTCATCATGAAATCCATGAATCTCTGTAATTGGCACCATCCTTTCCCAGCTTTAATAACAAGGGCTCCATGTGCTGGGGTGCTGGCACTGTGCTTTGATGGCAGAAGAGAGGCGGATATTTGATCAGGATAGTTCATGGGAATAGGTGGTTACCTTCCAGTCTGATCTATTCAGGACCAAATGTATCTTAGTATCTGCACACAGAAATAATCCTGAACACTTTTCAGCTGATGGTTTGTATGAAGTGAAGGTTGTTTTACAAAAATCATCATCTTTCTTGAACATAAGAGATTTTTCATTCAACAGTCAGCATCTGAAACCCCCATGCTGCTGTGCTGACAGTCCAAGAAAGTGCCTGACGGCAGCTCTCAGTAGTGTCCCTCATTTCCTCTGACAGCTGAATTCAGCAAGAAGTCTCAAGCCAGGAATCATAGCACCTCTTTCAGTCCCACTCTCCAGAGGGGACCTCAAGTAAAATCTTACAATGCCAGGAAATCCCCCATGCTGCCGATGTGTCCTTGCTGCCACACCTCTGCAGGGGGCTGCAGTTCCCTTCTTCCCTGATGCCACCAAAGGAGCTCTCAGCAGAGAAGCTGGGATGTGTGTGTGACAGAGCCAGAGTGAACTTTCCAAAACAGGCCAAGCAGTAGAGAGGTTTGCCCTGTAATGAGGGACCTGCATAGGGAAAATCTTCAAGCAGTTTTACTTTGATCACATAGCAGAGAACCCCTTAAGTTAGAGCAAATGAGGTCAAGACCCAGATCCTCCTTTGTTTTGGTCCACAGGGAGCCTTAGCTCCTGGAAACCTCCAGGAGTCCATTTGGCCCCATAATGGGAGCAAAAGAGAAGCTCCACTCCTCTGACCTGGCCCTCACACTTGCCTACTTGGTCGAAAAAATGGACTCTGGGAAAAGTTGTTCTCATGCCATTACTAGTTAGTTTTGCTTAATACCCTCTAATTCTTGTGCTCTGTGTCCATATCCTCTGTGCCATTGCTGTATTTGTTATGTCTACTGCACCCTTCCCTCAGCTCAGCTCTTCCAGGCCCCATCCAGTTACCTGGTTTGCAGCATGGAATCCCAGAATGGTTTGGGTGGGAAGTGACCTCAAAGCTCATCCTGTTCCACCCCCTGCCATGGGCAGGGACACCTTCCACTAGCCCACGTTGCTCCAAGCCCTGTCCAAGGGCCTGGAACACTTCCAGGGGCAGCCATAGCTTCTCTGGGCAACCTGTGTTAGGGCCTCCCCACCCTCACAGGGAAGAATCTCTTCCCAATATCTGATCTAAATCTACTCTCTCTCTCTCTCAGAGTTAAAAAAAATCTACTCTCTTTCCCCTTTGTCTTGTAATTACCTGTGTAAAATCAGAAGTTAGTTCTCATATTACACTTATTTTTTCTTTATCACCTTCAGATGAAGATACCAAATCTGTACACTGTATCAAAGACAAAAATTAATTCTGGTTTATATCATGGTGCAATGCTGTTCTGTGCCCATTTTCCCTCTTCTAGCTACCCCGTCATTTCACTTGCTTTTTTTCATAGCTACTAAGCACCAATACCTCTTTCCTGGAGATATATAACAGCCTGATAGTGTATATGCTCATATAAGACTGGTTCTCCCCTCTGCTGCACTTGATGTTCACACACCCTGAATATCAGCTGATAATTTATTGTCAAGGTCACTCAGCAGCACCTTCCAGCTGAAAGCATGAGGACAGTAAATGGAGGATCTTTAGTAGAATTCCTCTTTCTTACAGTTTTTGTCACTAAAGGACATGATGCAGCTCTCTAACAGAAGGGTTTCGTGACTAGAAGAGAAAACTTGTTTGCAAGACTCCTGGCTTCCCATTCCCATTTTGTCCTTGTTCTGATGTAACTCTGGCTGAGACTTTCAGAAAGGACCACTGCTCTTCAGTGTCTTCCTTGCCTAGGAGCAAACATCAACACATCCCAGTTTTCCAGGGAAGCTGACCACCAGTCATTTCAGTGACATCTGTGGGACCTGGGGCTTCCTAGCACCCAAAGCCCAGCCTGGTGCAGGATGAGACTGTGAATCCCTGCCCTCACCTGTGCAAGAGAGTTTCCAGTGTCTCTCTGAGAGGTTGTTGGGAACCTCATTGTTGGCAGGGAGTGCCAGGCATGTGCAATTCATTATCACTAAGAACAATATTGCCTGGAACAGCTGGGTCCCATTCATGAGCCTTTTAATTGGCAAAAATGCCTTTTCTCTCAGAGGACCAAGCTTGCTGCCTTGGCAAAAATGGATTTCCTTCTCCAGCACTTGAGGAAGAAGCAAATCATGCTCCAATGCACCCTGAGAATGTCATTTCTGATCGAGCTTTATTCTTCACCAGACAAGCCTCATGCTGGTCCTCCAGTAATGGAAACAATCCATGGAATTTGCACCATTTATGATTTAGATTTCTTTACTTATCCATGGCCAAGTTGAGGAAAAGGACAATTTTGCCGCAATAAAGATGGAAGCTCATCATGGCAGTGGCTTGTCAGGGGAGAATTCATATGATGTCAGATTTGAGCTTGGTTCAAATCATCTAATGCAAATAATTGATGGAAAATGTTTGCATTTGTCCTTTTTGTGAAGAAAAAAATGAAGTCATTAAAAATGAAAGCAATGGCAAATCCTCCACTTCTCTTTGTAGTCTGTTCCAGTGGTTAATCATCCTTAGTGTTAAAAAAAAAAAAAAGCTCATATTTCCCATTTGAATTTTCTTTGGCTTTGACTTCAGACATTTGTTCTTATTATTCTTTTCTCTGTTAAATCACAGAACCATTTTAGTACCCAGTTTCTAACCAGGAAGAATCCTATACATTACCCTGCACTCATTCCCTTGATCTTATTTGATAAGCTAAACAGATTGAGTTCTCTAGGTCTCCATCCTATTTTTTTCCAGCTCTTGTATCATTTTTATTTCTCTTCCCTGCACCCATTTCAGTTCATTGACATCCAGTTACCAGTGTGGATATCAGCACATTTGTCCTGCCAGATCTGCTTCCACTAGTGCTCAATGCAGATGTTGATACAATTTCCCTTTCCTTGCTCATATAGACAAGCACCTCATTAAAGCATATTTAGGCACTTGCTCAACTTGCTTCCCTTCTGGATAAGACAAATGTGCAGTCCCCTTGGAGGTGGCATTGTCAGAGTTGAAGCTACTGCCTGTGTTGGACTATCTCTCAGACTGTTCTCCAGGACCTTTTAATTCACTGTAAAACTAAATAGAAAAGGAAGTCAGATGAAAACTGAACAAATTTGACTAAGGGTGCTGCATGAATGATGGGGGCAAATCACATTTATTCCCAAGTTCTGATAGGAAATTGTTGGCAAGGAGAGAAAATCTTCTTTCTAGAATCAGTTGCATGTTTCTTATTGTGGGTCAGAATTAATCTTGTAGGGTTTGATATTTTCTCCTTTGTTTCTAAATTCTCACCACCTGAGGCACCAGCCAGGCTGCAGCCTCTCTCCCCAGCCTGCGTGGGATTCTGCAGCCACTGTCATTGATGTTGGTTACAGCAAGGGCTCACTTGGCAGCAGAGGAGCTTGCTTGTCCAACAGTAGGTGGGAGCCCTTGTGCTGCTGCAGGAGATCCAGGGCAGTCCCACCCTGCCAGGGTTTAGTGTGACAATTGCTGTTCTTATTTCTGATGGAAGTGCCTGGCTGAGAACAGCCCACAAAGCAGCAGTGACTGTCCTCATCCTGGGCACAGCCTTCTATGGGTAATTGCCCAAACCCACCCTCACTCCATGGCACTGACCTGCAAAGGAAGAGACCCAGATCCTAAAGCCCATTGCCCTTACCAAGGTGACTGGTGGGTTCTAGCAACAGCAAAAGCTTAAAGACTTCCCATGTTTTTGCATTGTAGGGGTTGTTTATAGTCCAGAATCAAGTACCTTGAGCTGCTATCAAACCAGCTGAGCTGTAATTTACAGGGCAGAATATAACGTTGTGTGGGCTGAGCTCAAATTGACAGGCTCTGGAGATGTTGCAATTCCACTTGTTAAAATTTGTTTACCAGGGGAGAAAAAAAAATAAAAAAGGCAGGAGGGAAGACAGGAATGTCTTTTCAAGTGTTTACCTTTCCAGCTCTCTTGATTCTATTATTGCCATGTGGTTGGGTAACTCCAGAGTTCAACTTGGACAGCAAATTTTTTTATAACTCCCTTTTTTGGTTGTTCATAATTTTCTCACCAACAAAGAACTTCCTTCGGATGATTTTCATTACTCTGCCTCCAAACAAAGCACTCTAGAGCCAAATATAACCACAGCAGGTGATTGCTTTTCTCTGCTGTCTCCTTGCCTGACTGCAGTGGGCAGCATGTCTGAGCTTGGATAAGGTGTCCAGTCACACTGTCCTGACAGAGCTCCAGGGAGCTCACGCCTTCCCTGGCATTCAGCATTCCCCTGTCCCCTCACAGCAGACAGGGGTTTGGGGTATGGGGTTCTTGTGGTACCTCTTCACTGGATCCCACAGCAACTCCAGATCCCAACCCTCTCTTTGCCAAATGCAGTATCCAATGGCAAAGGAACTCAAAGTGGTTTGCAGCACCAAATGAAGAGAAGGCAGCATGACCAGAAGCTGTTAACATTTGATGGAGGAAACCATCTGGGCACAAACTTCTTTTCTTGTGACAAAGAGAAATTTCTCCCATAAGATTCTCATTTTGATCTCAGTCTTCTTTCCTCCTCTAAAAGTCACAATCCAAGTTTTCTTGCAGGCAACATCCTTTTCTTTTTTCTTGTTTGCTCAAAGGAGCAAACATATTTTATCAGATATCTTTCCCTTCCCTTCCCCTTCCTCTTACATGTTTGTATGTTTTCATCCCAATGACAAACATCCGTCTCAGGCTGGTTTCTGTTTTGCAGGCCCCTACCAAATTGCCCTAGAGCCTGGGCTTCCCAGCTTTCTCCTGTTTTACCCTACAATATTTGGCAGTGGGAGCTGCCTGTGCTCAGCCAAACATCTCACACTTGAATCCAGGTGGAGTGAGAGATTTTTCAAGCTGAGACACATTTAGATCAAGCAGCAAATAATGGAAAAAATCATTGATCCACCTGCCAGGATGGAGCCTCCTCCAGGCTCTTGGCAGGATGCAGCAGCATTGGACAAAGGCTAGTGCATCCCTTGCTGCTGCTGTCATGGGCATAGGACAAAAGGATCCCCAAGGGGAGTGGTATGCCAGCAATTCACCACATGGACTTGGCATTAAAAGAGAATCTGAACTGATGGGGAAACCTACCCCGAGAGACCTGCCCCTCCTTGGTGGGCAGTTAGCACACAGAGCGTGGCAGTGCAAGCACGGGCATCACCAAGGGGGTTAAGTGCAGGCTGGTAGGAGTGCAGACTGGGCAGCAGTGTGTTGTCTACTCTTGGTTTTCAGCAGACTTTCCTCAGACTGCTCACAAGAACTCTGTCCATGGACTCAGAGGTGCCTTTGAGTGGGATTTCAGAGGGAGATGCACAATTAGCCACAAGCCCATAGCTGCAAAGGAAGCCACAATGGAAGAAGCACTGAGATGTGCACACATACACAAGAGTCTCTGATAATCCAAGATGAGGAATCCAGGGATTAAGGCCTTGGGTTTGCCAAAAGACTGAGACAGAGGAGTGAGGGATCCATGGAAAGACAGAACCCAGTACTCTAGAAACGCATCACCTACAGAGCTTCCAAGGCAAAATTGCCCCAGGTGGCTTTGCAGGGGCCCCCAGCATATGGCTTCCCAGTGCCAACGTTAAGGCTGGGAGCTCCCAAGCCTGTAAGCACTAAATGTTCATGGCATGTAGCAGCAGGATGAAGGGGAACAGAAAAAAACTGTTCCTATAGTGCAATGTGCAACAGCCTGTGGCATGGCCCCAGCACTTCAGCCAGGCACTCTGAAGCACTGAACTGAAGACAACTCTCATTGCAATCAAACTGGAGCTGGTCCAGGAACTGGCAGTGTTTTTTTTTTTTTTTTTTTTTTTTTTTCTTTTTTCACATGTAAAGATAATAAACTGTGACTAACAGGATGATTTTGCACTCAAAGTCTTCTTGCTGCTATTAAGACTCCAAGGAGTCCAAATACAATTGTGTCCTTAGATAGAACCCAGTGCCTATGAACAGCTGGTGAAGCCACACAGTGGGCTGAGACCAGGGTGAGGCAAGCTCTAGGGTGTTTCTTGAAGCTTCTTGCTTAAGCATGTTCATCCGCAGCCACCTGGCAGCTGTGAAGGTGGAGATCTCAGGGAAACTCCTACATTAGCCTGGAATTCCTGAGAGGAATGGGAGCTCTGTAGCTCTCTGCAAGCACTACTGCATCCAACACGTGTCTCATAGGGTAAGAGAGGAACTCCATAAGTGCCCTTGGCATCCCAGTCCAAGCTGTGCTCAGCTTACAGGATGTTCTGGACCACAAGAAAAGGTCAGCCTGCACCTCCACTGACCATCTTTGTTTTGTCCACAGGCACCTGCACAACAACCGGATCCAAAGCCTGGGAGCCAACGGCTTCGAGGGGCTGCACAGCCTGGAAACCCTGTGAGTGCCCTGTTTTATTCTCTGTCCTAAAGACATGGGGTGTGTTCATCCCCCAGCACAGCATGCATTGTCGGATTAACCCCTTTTTTGAGAGATGGAGTAACTGAGAGGCATTTAAAAAACTTTTATTTTATTTTCAGTCTCATGTGAAGGGTGAGAGAATATAGGTGTTATAATTCACGCCATCACAATCAGAAGCCAACTATTTCCTAATTAAAATACACTTTAGGTGTTTCTTGGCCTATCAGCTTTAGCCACACTATGCTGTAAATGCCTTAAAGCAAATCATCTAAAACTACTCCTCATGGGTCCTTCTACAATGCATCTTTCATAGTTCTATTTCTCCAGATACTAGAGATACTTATACTAGATACTTATCTAGTCTAATTTACAAAATCATCCTTTGAAACTTATTTCTAGTTCCATTTCTCTCTTAACCTCTGCCCTATTCCATAACATTTCTAAGTCAACATTTCTTATCTCAGAGTTTACGTACAGATACATGCTATGTGAATTGTGAACCTTCTGTCAAGCTTTAAGAATTGTCTACTAATCCATTTCCCACATGCAGGAAGGGTGGTCAGCCCCACACGTGTCACTGGTCCCCATGCACTGAGGGCAGCAGCAGGGCTGGCTCCAGGCACCAGCACGAGTGGATGCCCAGGGCATGGTGCTTACTGGGGAATGAGAGCCTGGGTTTTCCTCCTGTGCCTGTGCTGCTGCTGCAGGGGGATCTGTGCACATGGGATGGCAAGTGTGGATGGCAAGGGGTTCCGAGGCCCTGGAGACCACTCCAGTCCAGGTGCAATCCCAAGAGCTGGGATGCATTCCCTGCTCAGGGAGTGTCTCCTTTCTCAGCATACCATGCTTTAGGGCATGGTCCTAAAGCCTCCCCAACAGCTGACCACCAAAGCGAGAGGCTGGCTCGAGTCTGGGGCCTGTAAAGCCCGCAGGGGTCTGTGGGGTATCTCTGAGGTGATCTCATATCTGCTGGCATCACCTATACCCAGCTGACTTCACTGTGCACCATGTGCTTGGCATGGCTGGGAAACAATCCATGAGAAGACTGCAGGGAGGATGGGAATCAGGAATGAACTCACCTCCAGGACACACCTTCAGGAAGGTAGATTGAGATCAGATAGTAGGAAGAAATTCTTGGCTGTTAGGGTACTGAGGCCCTGGCACGGGGTCCCCGGAGAAGCTGCGGCTACCTCATCCCTGGAAATGTCCAAGGCCAGGTTGGACAGGGCTTGTAGCAGCCAGGGCTAGTGGAAGGTGTCCCTGCACATGGCAGGGGGTGGAACGAGATGGGCTTTGAGGTCCCTTCCAAGCCAAACCATTCTGTGATTAGCAGCAGGGGCTCACTCTGAACTCAAGGACAGTTTCATCCCACAGCCTGGCCACACATTCCCTGTGCTGTGACAGCTGCATGAATGGCCTGGGCCTCATGTGCTGTGCATAGGCCCAGGAGGAAACATAAACAAGCAAACAAATAAATTGAGGCTCTGAAAGACTGGAAGAGGTGCTTGATGCCTTCAATTGTGCAGAAATATGTCCCTTCATGCAGGCTTGGGGTCAGAGTCAGGCCCTCGCTTCCTGCCAGGAGAACCAGGGGGTCCAGGTCGTGGCAGAAGGAGATGCTGCTTCCCAGCATTCAAGTGCCACTCAAGGAGACAGGGCCCCTCTGTGCCCAGCATGGTGCCAACAGCAGCCATCAGGCAAGAGTGGCAGCAGCAGGCAAACCCTTGGTCCCCAGACACACTCCTCAGAGCAGGACCATGACACGCATTGTCTCTTCCTTGCAGACTGGCAGATCCTGGGACCACCCAGAAGGGCTCAGCTGGGGAGAGGTTGAGCTGTGCCAGGGGTGGGAGGCTGATGGATAGTCTCCTCTGGTGACCCACGGGTCCCAGCTTGGCTTTCTCCCCAGTCATTTCTGGTGGTCACAGGCAAATATGTGAGGGCAGAGCTGTGGCACCCAGGCAGCACAAAGGCAGGGAGCTGCAGGAGGAAGCAGAGAACTCGCTGATGGAAGAAAACCTTGTGTTGGCTACAGCTGTAGCAGACATGCAGCAACATCCCAGCCTGCACCTGGGCAACCCTTCTCTGCAGCCAGGGTGGTTAGGGATGCTGCTGCCAAGGGATCCCAAGCAGGATGGAGCTGCAGAGGAAAAGATGGCCCCTCGTTTGCTGCAGGAGAGACTAAAGCCCTGGGAGATAATTCTGTTTCCACAGCCATTTGTGCTGAATGCTCATTTTCCCTCTCTTCCACTCTGCTCCCTTCCACTCCCACACTTTCTTTGCCTTTTGCTGCTCATCCAGGGTGCCACCCTGTTGCCCTGAATTTTATCAAGCCTTCTGATGTTTGCATTTTTGCACAGAACTTTCTCACACACTTTATGTAAATAACTTATTGCTTTTCATTCCTTTATGGGGGACGAGCAACCTGGTGGACTGTTGGGTTGCCCAGTGACATTGAGGAGGTGGCACTGTCACTCTCCAATGACACTGGCATTTCAGAAAGATATAAATTTGGAGTCAGATGTTTTAATAAAGAGGTTTTCAGTTTGCCTTGAACAGAACTGCTCCGTGTTGTGTGTGCTGTGTCCTACGGTGACACCACCCAGCACCTGGGGAGCTCTATGTCCCCTGCTCCTGCTCCCAGTGCCCGCAGGGACAGGACTGTGCAGCAATGTGGGGACTCTGGAGCACTGCAGCTCTGCAAGCCCTGTCTCTGCTGATGCTGATCAGGCAGCCCTGGGAGGACCCAGCCTCCAAGGGTGGTCCTGTTGGAGCAGGGCTCTGCAGAATGGACTGGTGTGAGGGTCCCACAGCCCCACCCTGCACAGCTGCCTGCAGCAGAGACAGTGCTGTGGCAGGGAGTTCCAGACTCTCCACACTTTCCTCCACATCTGATTGCTCTGAAGCAGCATCCTCCAGAGCAATGAGAGGCTTTCTGCTCTTGGCCTGAGCATCCAATTCTCACCTTTGGGCCAGCAAGCAGTCCAGCTCAGTGATCCTTGAGGAATGGGTGTTCCTCAAGTGGGGAGCCACCCCCCACATCAATCCTTAGCACCCACCTGTCTGCTGACCAAAGCTGGGCAAACTCTGGGGCAGAAAACTGCCAAGCTTTTGGTTGCACTCTCAGCCAAGCTAGACCTGCATCTACCCACCACCTCTCAGCTCCTGTGCATGTGGAGACGATTACAGTCTCCACATTTATCCTTTAACTCAAATTATGATTACATTCTGTTGACAGCACTTAGCACATTTTCTTGGCTTGTGGAGGCCAAACCATGCTCTCAGTTACCCTGTGGGTGTTACCTCCTGGAAGGCAGCAGGATGGTAAGGGTTGGTGAAGACAGAAATTTCTCCAGGGTTCCTAAAATGAGTATTTGTGGCCAGATGATGATTATAAACCAGGCACAATAGTTGAAGAACTCTAAAATTTGAGTGCAAAACATTGTTTCAGGTTTTGCAGAAGAGCCTGGGAGGTTTTAGGTGCAAAAACCTCTGTCTCCCTAAGGGAAATATTTCTTCTTATATTCAGCTAGACAGGAAAACTTCTATTTTTATTAAATGCCAAAACCCTAAGAGAAGTAGCAGCCACTGCCCTGTGCACGTCTCAGCAATGTGTGAGCTGCATAAGTACAACCACACTGCTCACCTGCTCCAAGTCCCAGCATTTCTGCAAAAACAGATTCCAGTGGAGCATCTTTGTTCTTGGAGAGGGCTTCACCCTGATATTTCAGGAGAGCAGCAAATCTAGGAAGAGGTGAAGCCAGATGAATGACTCCACATTTCCCTCACATTGACCTGCAGCTTCTGTGCACAAGTCAGCTCTGCCAAGTGCACAGCAAGAGCAGCTCTGTGTTCTCCACACTGATGGGGGGACAGGCAGATGTGCAGCACCCACCAGGTCTCAATGAGTCAAACGCCAGCATGAAACCGGAGAAAGCAGCTCCAAGAAAATTTTCTCTGTCAGGGCAAGACCTGGCTGCTCCCCAGCTGCCCCCCAGCCTTTTCTTCCTGGGAAGGAAAGCTGGCAGGTAGGCTGGAAGCAAGTCAGAGCTGGGCCAGATTCCAAAGGAGTTTCGACACAGCCCTGTAAAAGCAGTGAGGTTCCCTCTCCAGCTCCCAACAGCTGAGAGATGACACAGAACAACCCTGCAGGGCTGTGGGAAGAAGCCCCAAGCTGAGCCATGAAACCTGGGATTAGATGGTCAGAGTGGGAGAAGCTTGGCATTTTTTAGCCCTTTCCCAAAGACATGGAGTAAATAAGAGTGTAAATATTCTGATGTGACATGTTCTTCCTGTAGCCCCTTTGGGTAATGGCCTCCATCCTCTACACAAGGTGTAAGGTCAGGGGATGCCCACAGGAAACGCAGGGAGGAACCAGCACTGCCCTGCTGAGCATGGAGACCATAAATACCATATAGGACCATAAAGGGAAGGACATCCATCACCCACTGGCATGGCCAGAGGGGAAGGCCTGTGGCCAAGGTGAATGTTTGGGTCATGGCAAATGGCCTAGCACAGCAGGGTGAGGGTATCCCAAGAGGGTGAGGAATGGGGAGGTAGAATGAAAAAGAGTCAAGAGAAGAACCATCTCTTGCGAGAAGTAGGTGCAAGGCATGCCAAGAGCTGAGACTGCAGACACAATGGTCTTTGCATTGCTTCCCTGTTCCAGATTTGCCCTGTCAGTCCTGCCCCCTGGTGTATCCTCCTTTGGGATGTCCTTTGGGATGTTTAACTCCGGCTGTAAAATATCTGGCAGCATCACCTGCTTCTGCCATTTGGATGGAAAGATCTTGACTTCTACATTTCCTGATTTTCTTAGACAATTTCTCAGTCTTTAACAAAGCAGCAAGAAGGGCAAGGGGTTTAGACATCTTCTAGTGGGAGGTGTCCCTGCCTATGACAGGGGCTTGAAATTAGATTAAGATCCCTTCCAACCCAAATCATCATCCCATGATTCTGTGATGAGATTCTGTGATGAGATGTTGTGTGTCATAAGCCTGGTGAGTAGAAGTGTTGTGGAAAAGTTGATGGAAGGAGCAGCTCAGCTGCAGCCAGAAGCATCCCTGCAATGACAGAGACTGATTCTTGGGAACACCCAGACCGTGTGCTCAGGGCTGAGGCAGAGTGCTGGGCAGAGCATGGCTGTGGCTTCAGAGGAACAGCAAGGGAAAACTGCCAGCCAAAGGCCTGCATGGTGCTAACACAGGGGCCAGCTTCCCCACTGCTCTGTGAGAAAAGGATTTCTCATGAGGTGAGAAATCTCATGATTTCTCATTCCCTGTGACATCAATTTCCACAGGAAGGCTGGTCTCATGCCCAGGTTTCCTCCTTACCACCTTCACCTGGAAAGCTGAGCAGCGTCCTAAGGTCCCTGAGCTTTGCTATCAGGCTGAACACAGTCTAAAGGCTGATGAACAATTGCCTCATACCTCGGAGTGCTCAACTTCGGCCTCATTAGGTAGATTGTGATAACACTGAATTTATCCCTCTGTATCCCTGAAATATGAATATTTCATGGATCACAGCTGAAGGGGAATGAGTGAAGCCCCCCTGCATGACCAAGCTCCAGGTCACTGCTCTGTGCAGAGGGATGGAAGGGGAAGCTGACCTGAACCTCTGCAGCCACAGGTGTTTGAGTGTGTGTGCCTCAGACAGCCATGGCAGCTGAACCTCAGAGCTGGCCCCAAATTCCATCTCCAAACACCAGCACATGCAGAGCATCATTCAGCATTGCCACCTTCCCTGCTATTAGGATGCCCTCAGCCCTCAGTGTCCCCATGGCAGAGCAGAGCAGAGCCCAGAGAGCAAGTGCAGAGTGCAGCTGGAAGAGGACAGAGGCTCCTCATGGGCCTTCCCAAATCTTCCACCAAAGCAGTTGTGGAAGTGACTCGTTGAAAATGCCCCTGGGATGGGATCTCTGCTTTGAAGAAAATGGGAAAGCATTTTTTCTCACATCAGACTGTTTTGTCCAAGCAGGGAGAGGGGTGGTGGTGGCCCTGGGGACTGACTGTCACACACACACACAGCAGGAATCCTGATGAGGATGAGAGTCCCTGGGGGCTCTGGTACAAGGCAGGTGGGCAGCAGCAGTGGCTCTGGCAGGTCTGTGCTCTCAGCTGGGCTGGCAGTGCCAAGCAGCACCCTGGCAAGGGATGTGCAAGGTCCCCACCACAAAAGCCACCTCATATTTCCCCCACACCTGCTCAGAGCTCTGTCTGGAGCTGCTGAGGGAAAGGAAAAAAATGCAAAATAAGAGCTGTGGCCCTGCCAGTGGGCCCTGTCATGGACACAGAGCAAGGACTGAGGGCAGGGGCCAGGGCTCTCCTGCCTTGGCACGCTCACACAGATAGACCCTGCTGCTAGCAGAGAGCAAAAGCCTGTCCTGGCAGTGTTCTGCCTTCCCAGCCAGCCCCCAGTGGGGCCAAGGTGACTGCTGGGGCACAGGCAGGGCTGGGAAATGAATGGCTGCTCCCCAGGACCGGCTCAAAGTGCTGGAGGCCTCCAGGCTGCAGCCAAAATAGAAACAATCTGCCCCAGAAGTGCTGCTCCTTTGGGAAATCTCCAGCCTGTTTCTGCCACAGACGTGCTCAGAGAGGCCACGCAGCCCTCGCTCATCCCCTCCACCTGAGATGACCCCACTGTTTCCTATCTCCCTGGATTCTTCCTCCCCATCTGCAGCCCAGCCAGCTCCTCCGCCCATCACACAGAGATAAATCACTTGGGAAGAGCAAGTCTCCATTCATTTAAAAGCCTTTTAATTTATTTTTAAAAAATAGCACTAATAAATTAGAAACATCTCCCAGAAGGGCTGAATCCAAAACCCTTTGGCTCCAGGCATTTTATCTGCCTAACCTTGCCTCACAGGAAATGCCCTTACCACAGCACCCATCCCATTATCTGGGTAATTAGTTGAGTCTGTAAACGCAGAGCAGAGCTGGAACCTACCAACTCCTCTGGAGAGCTGGATTTTCTACGGTAGAGGGAAAAAAAAAAAGTAAGAAAATTAATATAAAGTACACCTTGGGCAATGAAGGCAGGAAGAAGGAAATGGGAAATATCTCCAGCACAGCTCATACAAGGGTTGTTTAACACTTTAAGGGCCAGTCAGGCTTTACTGTTCCCACAGAAAACTGTCTGCCAAATGCTACCTTGCTCCTCAAGTGGATCTCTCTGCATCAGCATGTTTAATTTGAAGCCTTTTGTGCAGTCTCTTGATGTTAATCCCAAATCTGTACAATTCCAAAGCAGTTGATGGATTTGATCCCTCAAGGACGCCCTGTTTGCTGCACTGAGCTGCTCCGGTACTTCCTCAGCATCCTGATGCTCCAGTGTCAGCATGGGTCCCTAGGCAGCTCATCAGAGCTTGGTTGTGTGATCCCAAGCTGCCCTGCCAGAGGGTGGAAGGGACTTCAGGAGAGGCTCAGTGTCTTGGTTTGAAAAGACAGGTATGTACTAAGGAAGGCAGGAGCCTCCCTTGAAATGGAAAATTCAAGGGAATTGAAACCCCCCCCCCNGGGAATGCAGTGGAGCAGAAAGCTGCTCCTCTGGGAATGCAGTGGGCAAAGGCTGCTGTGGTGTTCCCAGGCTCAGATTGGATCCAGGTAGGAATGCTTGGCTCCTCCCCTGGGCAGAGCATCTCCCAGTGGGATGATGGAATTTTATCAGCCATGTAGGGACACTCACTGGCCATGGACAGAAGAGATCTCCTGGGGGAAGGATTGGTTGTGGGAGAGATAAAAAAACCTGCCCAATTGACAGAAGATAACTGCTCCACCTCTGACAGATGGGAATAAGAGTGCAAACCCCCAGCCACATCTTGCAACCTAAGACACTCAGCTACCCAGAATGAGGGGACAGGGAAAGGAAGGGGACATGTAGCTTTTTGGAAAGAGAGCCACAGCTCAGGGCCTTGGCTGCATGGGTCCCTGTGCCCGGCCCAAGAACAGAGCTAAAAAGTTCACTGACTGCTCTAATCATTGTGTAAGTGGAAAGTGACTTTTCCAAACAGAGAAAGTCACCTGTAAAACTGAACTGGCAAACACACCTGGCACTGACTAGGTGTCTCCTTGGGCCCTCCTCCCAGTTTGGTGCAGCTTCTCCCCCCAAGGCCTGAGCCTGGACTCCAGAAATGTGCCCTCCCTGGTGCAGCTCAGCTCTGAACCAGCCCGTACCTTGTAACCAGGCTGAGTTTTGGCAGAACACAAGCCCAGTCAGACATGGTATTTTACAGGTTTATAAAGAAAAAAAGAGAGAAAGTGGAGGCATTTCAGGTGAAAAGGTAGTTCTGGAGGTACTGCACTTTTCCATGGCTCCACTGTAAGGTTCATCTCCATCAAAGGACTCTCCCTGTTCTCCCTTTGCCCACCAAATCCTCACACCCCCTCCACCACTGGCCAGCTCTCCAGCCTGGCTCCCCCTGCCACTGTTCTTGCAGCCTTGGAGCTACTGATCTTGCAATGAACAACAGCACTGGGGCTCTCCAAGCTCCAACCTCTGAGTCTGCACACATGCTGTGACCCATCACAGGTCCTCAGCTCCTCTGGCTCTGTGGATTTCCTCTTGCCCAAAGCCTTTCTCTGTTGCCAGAGCCTTTCCTAGAGCAGCTGTCCGTGCCTCTTCCTCCCGAGGTGTGTGATGTGAAGTGATGCCTGTGCAGAGGAGGAGCCCTTGCAGGCAGCAGGAGGGCAGCAGAGGCAGCTGGGGGCACATTTCCACCGTGGATGTGCTGATGCACAGGAGCTCTGCTCCCATTCCGCGCTCCCTCCTGCCAGCAGCAGAGCTCCAGGGGCTGATCCCCAGCCATTTGTACACCTTGGGGAGCAGGTAGAAATCCCCAGCTTCTTCCCTGCAGCTGGGGAATGCTCTGCTGTAGACCAGCCTTCTCTGAGCTTTGCCTTCCTCTCCAGCCTGACAGAGAGCCCCCTCCTCCCTGCCTGCCTCCTGAGCCATCAGCTCGTGGCTGTTTCTGTGTGTCCCAGCACCGAGGTCCCTTGGTGTCTGAATGTGCATGGCAGAGTGTTAAATACATCAAACGTTTATCCATCACCTCTGTCAGAGAGCACACAGGAGTCCTGGGTGGAGCAGCCACACACTGGACTCTGCTGGGATGCTCAGTGGAGATGAGAGCTGCACTGGGAGGGGTTGGTGGCCACAGGGATACAAGGCACAACCCACAGACAGTCAGCAATGGACCATCAGTGCCACAGAAACCCTGTAAAGTGCTGCAGCACCATATCAGTGAGAGGCTGAGACATTTCCAGGCCAGGAACTGCCTCTACCAGGAGAGTGGGCTTGGGCTGATGCTACAGAAAGTGTTGCAAGCATTCAAAAAAACACTTAGGGTGCTTAGGGACATGTTTTAGGGTGGGGTTAATGCTTGGACTCAATGATCTTGGCTTTTCTAACCTTAATGAATCTGTGATCTCATAAAATATGGCACCTGATTGTGCAGTTATTTTTCATATTTGAACTAATCTGGCAGCTCAGCCACAAGCCATGACTGGATGTATGGAGTCTGGGTAAAGCTGTCTGCTCAGTACTGGGCAAGAGGTCAAACTACATGGTCACCATGGCCCCCTTGGGCTTCCAGACTACCAATTAAATCATTTCCAGTGCTTGATTTGCCCACAGTAACCAGCACAACTTGCAGAGTCAGTAATTACATTTACTGGCAGCTTGACGAGATGCCAGCACAGGACAGGTGGAAATACAGGTCCTCAGAGGAGGCTGCACAAAGTCTCCTCCAGCCACCATGGTAACATCTCCAACTCCACTGGGACTGAAATAGTCAGCAAATGTCTCATCTACAACTTCTAATCTCACTTCATCTTCAGGTTTATTAGCTGCAAATTTGTGGTGTTTTGTGGCTTATGGAAGAATTTATAGTACTATATAATTTTTTTTTTTTTTTTTGGCTTCCTGTGTGGAACCACTAATAGTCCCTAACAGACAGAAAATTGACCTGAGACTCTTTCCCCTCCTTCTCTCCTTTTGGCATGACTGAAGATATTAATAGTTCCAGGCTGCTTGCTGTCAGCTTCAAATCACCCTGGCAGTTAAAGCCCAAAATAACTGGGCCTTTGATGTCAACTTACTTTTATTTCTAAATAAACAACAGTGTTGGTTAAGATCTTCCAAATAAGACACTATAGGCTCCCTCTAGCAATAAAAACAATGGAAAGCCAGCCAGTTCACTGTGTCTTAGGCAGACTGGGTGACCTTTCAGAGGCATTCATTTCAAGTAGAAGAACAGATAAAGCTCCTCTTGCCATCCCACTGCCATGCTCGAGCTGGTAACTTTGAGCCTAGCTGAGGAAAGGGATTATTCATAGCCATTGCTCTTGCACACCAGTTCTGAACCTCTTGCCTGACTGATTTTGCTTTCAAAAGCCCTTGATAATGGGGAAAACTCCCTTATGTCGTGCTCATTATTTTTAATTTATTTTTGTTGTTGTGAGGCTTCCCTATTGCTTGGCATAGCCACAGCCATGGTGTGTTGCCATCCTTCCACCAAGTAACGCTGCCATTGATCTGCTTTGTGCCAAAAAGGACAGTGCTCCACAGCAAGGCAACACAGCCAGCACACAGAGTGACAGGAGAGCAGGCAGGAGTCCTGGGTGGAACAGCCACACACTGGACACTGCTGAGATTTTCAGTGGAGATCAGAGCTGCACTGGGAGGGAATGGTCAGACCCCAGAGCTGGGGCAGCACTGCCAGGTCCAGCTCCCTTGGGCCAAGAGGCCTCCTGGGCCACCCCAGCCCATGCCACAGCAGTGCAGTGGGAACAGTGAAGTGGTTTTTTGCAGCTTTCCCTGCATCATCCCAAATCTGGAAGCAGTGGGAAAGTGGCAGAGTGTGGAGCTAGGGAAACAAAGCATCGCCCAAGTACCTCAGATAAGGCAGGGAGAGGAAGGGAGCCCGTCAAGGTATTTGCTCCAGCACCTCCATTTCCTACATCTACCAGCTCCTGCATTGGTTTTGTGATTGATGGGCCATTCACTGACATGCTCAGGAGAGGAAATTTTGTTGCTACTGGAATCAAAAAGCAAAATCACCCCTGATCCACTGAGCCGTGAGCCCTTCCAATCTGCCTTGACCCTGTGCTGAGGAAGAAGCTCTGAAGATCCACCAGCAGGCACATGGGCTGGGCCAAATTCCCCATGGGACAGCAGGCAGAGAGGAGATGTCTAGTCAGATGGAGCCTGACAGCACTGTGGAAAGACCTGAGGACTGGATTTCACTAAATGAACAGAAACTTCCCCTCTGTCAGGAACACCATGGTGGAGGCTGAATGCTGTTTCTGGGTCACTGCTTGGACCAGAGCTCAACTCCAGATATGTGAAAGAAGACGAAGGGACAGGGAATTTTTTTTTACATCATGGTTTGGGTCTGGGCTTTGGGAAGAGTGGCCCCACTGCAGGGAAGAGATGGCACCTGAGTACCATCCTGAGTGCTGTTTTTTTTCCAGCCCCCTCCAGCCAGCTGAACCCCAGAAAATGGGCAGAACTGAACCCCAGGAACTGGGCAGAGCTTGGCCAGGAGCTGCCCTGGGGACAAGTCAGGGCAGTGAGAGCAGCACACGCTCCAGAGCAGCCACCTGTGAGCAGCACTCAGGGACCTGCTCCCCAGAGCAGCTGGGTTCTTTCCAGGAGGGAGGCTCACCTCCCCAAACCCAGGAAGCAGGGCAGGAGCGAGCACAGGCACATTGTCTCCTCTGAACAGAACGGGGTCGCTGACATGACTACACCTGGGATGCAGCAGCATGACTACACCTGGTTGCATTTCCACTTTCCAGCAAGCCCAGTGTCTGCCAGCATTCCAAGATGGGCTTTTACCCAGCGGGAGCTGCTGAACACAATGAATGCTCTTTGTATGTGTCAAGTGCAGAGGGGAGGGAGGCCCCAGGATGCTGCCAGGGCTGGGAACGGTGTGTATTCACTCAGGAAGAGCTGGTCCTGTACATACTTGCTCACATGCGGAGGTACAAACAGAACCTTCATCTGCTGATGAAAGACCAGCCTGCCTGGAAGAGGTGCAGGCTGGAAAGGAAACACATTTTTAAAGACAGGAGCAAATATTACAGCACGATGAATTATTCCTTGTAAATAATACTGGTTGCAGATCTAAGATCCCTTGTTCTGTTAGTGAATCACAGGTGAGCCAAGCCTCCTCTCTGCTGGGTGATATTCTCCATCTGTTGGCAGCTCACAGAAACAGCCCTGTGCCATCACAGGAAGCCTCCACAATGGCAGTGACAGAGCAGTGAGGGGCTCAATGTCACCCGGGGCTGGGGCTCACAGTGCCTCTTCTCCAGGGACCATCCATTGGCATCACACAGGCTCATTCCAGCCCCAGTTTGTGGTGCAGGGGAGGGAAGTGGCACAGGCAGACACCCAGCCTTGAATGACCTCTGCAGCTTCCTGCTCCCTGTGGAATCTCCCCCTAATTTCAGGGAGTCACTGCAGGGTGAAATTTTTGAAGGTATAATGCACCTTGTGTGGATAATTTGGGGCTGTCAGTTGACTTAGGCTGCTAATGCCTCTGATTTCAACCAGTGCAGGGATCTGGAGGGTAATCAGATGTAACTGATGCTTTGAAAATGCCCAGTGGGGTCCTGCCTGCACTTCCCATTGCTTGTTCACTTGGGAAATCCACTCCTGTATCTTCCTGACAGCAGAGAAGGGCTGTGTCATTAACAGTCCTGCCCTTGGTAGCCAAGCCTGTGCAGTGAGGGCCCTCAGCCAGGCCGTGATGGAACTTGGCAGGTGCCATCTACAGACACTGGCCAAGAGCACCCAAGCAGCTGATAGGGAGCTACAAGCAAAGAGTGAGGCTATCAGCAGTCATGTGTTGGGCTATTTATCCTTGACCAGATCAATTTAGGCTCAAGCAGGGAAGTTTGAGGAAAACCACTGACCTGCTTGGAGCCAAATAAGAACAGAGTGTCAGAGCAAGTTCAGGGAGAGGCAGAGCTCTCCTGTCTAATAGATGTGAGGAGGGGACACCACTCCTGTTCCACTCCTGGGCCCTGGGACAGGCTTCAGGTGTGCTGGGACCCTGCCACCACACTGCAGGGTGGGCACCAGGCAGGCAGAGCTCAGGGTCTCACTGCTGGTCCTGCCAGCACTGATTGCCAGCACTGCCAACTATCAGACAGCATGAACCCTTCCTAGGTCCTACAGGAGCAGGATTCATCTGCTCAAATCTCTACACAGAGTACCAGCATCCAAATCCCTGTGTAACTGGAGGAGAGACAACTGCCCTCAGTGTCAGGGGACAAACCCTGCCAAACCAGGACCTGCCACAGCACCTGGGCTTCTCAGGGAATCCAGCAGCAAGGTCTGGTGTGGACCTTGTCAGAGCTAAACGAGACAAAATCCACCCACAACAACCTCATTCCATATTTTTCCCTTGGGTTTGTGCCCTATCTTGTAATTCCGTGATAAGCATTCCCTGAGACATAAATCATATAAACTGGAAGTCCTGGAAGGACCTATTTGGAGAGATTCTCTGGGTTGGTTTCCCATGTAAACACCTTCAGGGCAAAGCTGAGCTGGTGCCATGGAGTCGTTCCCAAGCAGGGGCACTGGCAGTGAGAGAAGATGTAAGAGACAAGGGGGCCAAGAGAGATCATAACATAATGACCATGCCTGGGCCCAGAGGATGAGAATTACAGGGTAATTGGGCAGCAGCCCATTGCTCTGTAAATGCTCAGTTATTTCTGTTCCATAAACCACAATCCAGCTTACGTGGTAATTACTTTGAGGTTCATTAAGTGTAATTATACAGTAATCTCCAGGAGCCAGTAATCATGTTCCAAAGTATCTACCACTTAAAACTTGGTGAGTGTCATGCAGGTAGGAAGCAGTCATATGGCTTTCAGACTTCAGTGAATTGCAAAGTGGGATGGCCAGGAAAGGGTCAAATGTTACTGTGACAGCTGAAATTGCCTTCCAAGGAGAAAGCTGGGCATGCTAGAGGAGTGCTGCACACCCAAAGCCCAGCCAGTCTCCACGGGCACCCTCCAGCCAAGAGCAGGATTAGTGCCTTTGAAGGGCTGCTCCTCCCAGGTTGCCAACAGTGCCCCAAAGGTCAAATAAATCCTTTTCCAGAGGTTAAGCCCATCCTTGGAGAACAAACACAACTCTTGAGATTCCATTCAGACTCAGATATCTCTTTTAGTTGCCAAGTCGGGGTGGGTAAATTCTACACTTGTCATTACAACCAACATAGCATATTTTATTTCTTTTACTACACAGCAAATTAGACTTAATGCTCAACAGTGTCACTACCTCTTGCACATCACTTCCAGCTTTGGCTCATGAATTCCAATGTAGGGTTGACTCCAACCATCAGAAGAAGACCTAAGTCTTCCCACAGACTCCTCCTCCCACTGTTCCCAGTCACAGCATGTCCCAGTGGCAGGGAGACCCAGTGTCCCCAGGACAAACACTGAGGGAATGGTCCCTGATCCCCTCTGCAACACGTTGCGAGGGGATCAGAGAAGCCCTTCATGGGCCCCACACAACTGACGCTGCTCGTTTTTCTTGTCCTTCAAAGAACCCCATTTTGACCTGGAAAGGCAAGAAAAATTACTCAGAGACAAAGTCCTGGGGCTGAGCTCCTGGGAGAAGGAGCCAGGGCCCTCAGGAGATGGGGAGCAGCAGCACTGCCCAGAGCTGGGCACAAGGCACTTGGTGGGGAGCAGCCCCAAGGCAGCAGCCATGGCTTGGACTGGCTCTCACCTGGCAGTGCTCCAAGCAGGTAATATTCCTGCTGCAACATTCCTGCTGCAGGAAATGTGTGAGATTGTGTTTCCAGGCAGTGTCTGGATCAGCATGGTAGGAAAAACCTGTCTGTCTGCCACGTTAAGGACCAAGTTTCTGTGGCTTCAAAGGTTGAGTTCCTACAGAAATGTTAATGAATGTATTTCCCTTCTCTGTCTTTCAGGGATCTGAACTACAACGAGCTGCTGGAATTCCCCGGGGCTATCAGGACACTGGGCCGACTGCAGGAGCTGTGAGATTTTCCATTTATTCCTTTTCAAAACCACTCCCTGTGGGAGAGTGACCAGTAAAGCATCACGTGTGCTCTGACTTGAGGACAGCACTCAAATCAAGCTTTTCTTTTCCTTCCCAGCCCTATCCACTGCATCAAAGCAGTTTATCCCCTCGATTTCCATCAGCCCTCACCACCTCCCCATCAGCCTCCACACCTCGGAGGGGAGTGGGAGTCTCTGCCAGGCTTGGAGCAGGTTCCTCCTACTGCTGCTCACTCTCCTGTTGCATCTCAGGGGCTCAAATTCCATCTGTTCTCTGGCTGCTTCTGATGTCCATTCCCCAGCTTGGGACCACAACCTGGACTTAACTGTGTTATTGTGAGGCCACAGTTTCTGCAGGCACTGTGCCACCTTCTCTAATGCAAAGAAACTGTTTTATCTCCCTTAGGATAAATTTATGACCTAAAAGTTTATGACAATGTTAGTGGATAGCACTCCTTCCTCTAACTGGTCAGCCTGGGAGACACTAAAAATAAGAAACCATCCCACTTATCACCCACGAAGGTAGAAGCCCCAGGGTGGGGTGAGTTGATGTGGATCCACAGTTCCTGTGTCAACTGATGCCAGGCTGGGGTGGGACAAAAGCAGCTGCTCTTGTGTTTCTGGGAGCCTTGGAGTAAAAATCTGACACTACTTCTTTCTTTACTGGAAGAATTCTCATGAGATTTCTCTGCTCAGCCCAGATATCATTGTTATCCTCACCTTCAAAATGAGAATAACATCCTTAATCCCCTTTGAGATGGCTTTTGAAATGCCTTCACTAAAGAAGAGGCAAATTCAAAACAGTCATCAACTAATCACCTGCTCAGACTCCTCTGGGATAAACAACTTGGGCATCACCCAGAGCTTGGTCTTAGTCCTGGACACAGGAACCTGTGACTGCTTTTACTCTACAGGAGGTCAGACTGTGGCCACAGAGCTCTCTTCTGCTGAAAAAGTTTGCTGATAGAAATTTTCACAGAATTCACAGAATGACCAGGTTGGAAGAGACCTTCAAGATCATCGAGTCCAACCCATGCCCTAACACCTCAACTAAACCCTGGCACCCAGTGCCACATTCAGTCTGTTTTAAATATATCCAGGGATGGAGACTCCACCACCTCCCCGGGCAGAACATTCCAGAACTTTATCACCCTATCTGTAAAAAAAACTTTTTCCTAATATCCAACCTGTATTTCCCTTGACACAACTTGAGACTGTGTCCTTTGGTTCTCAAGCTTAACCAAAAATATCCCAGCTAGAGCTACAAATCCTTTAAAGCCACGTGGGCTGATAATTCCTGGCACACTCTGGTTGGCAGCTGTGGGGCTGTAATAGAAACCATCCATAAAAATTGTAGTTCCTGGTGGATAGAAAACATTGTATTTGGCTTGTTTCTGTTTCCTGACCTGTAAAGTGTTAAACCTGAAGTCCTTGTACCCTCGATGGGGTTGGTGGAATCACATATGGAACATCCACAGAGTAAATGCAGCAGATTTTGTCCTGCCAAACCACAGACCTTGTTCACCTGCTGGGATGATGCTGCACCTGGGAAGGAGCCTATAACTCCTATTTCATTAATATTTTGAAGGCTTTCTGGCTTTAAAAGTGTTGAAAAAATAAGGTTAATTTAATTAATATCAAGATATTTGTTTCTCCCAACAGTGGTTTTCATAACAACAACATCAAAGCTATTCCAGAGAACGCATTCGTTGGGAATCCCCTCCTCCAAACAATGTAAGAAAATTAAGTAATGTTTCCTACATCTTTATATTGCCCAGAAGGGGGCATTTCCTTATGTCTTTAGTTGGGATTTCTGACAGTGGTCAAAAGACAACAATCTGATATTTGCTATCCATGTGCCAAAGCAGGCTGAAATTGCTGCTTCTTGGCTCCTTCTCAGAATTGTGTGGGTTCTCCTTTCCCTGCAGCTGACATTTGCTGCAGCACAGGCTGATAGCAAGAAAGGAACAAAACACAGGTGGTCTGCATGGAAACCACCTAAGTCCTGGTTGACATCTGCTGATGTTTATTCCTTGTGCTCAGAAAAGCTGCTGGCCAGCTACAGCAGCAGCTACACGTGTCAGAGAGCTGGGATCCATGTGTATCTGCCCAGACCTGGAGACACAAAATCATGGCAAGTGACAAAAGCTCTGCTTGTCCAAACTGGACTTAAATTATAGAAATACCAATATCTGGAAAGCCATGGTGACACTGGGTGAAACCATTCACTGCTCCAGCCAGAACAACCAGCCTCATCCCCGTCTCCCTTGGGCAACATCCACCAGGTGATGATGGAGGCCCGTACTCCCAGAATGTTCATCTCTCCATTGCATCTGCCCATCTAAAGTCTTCCACAGTTAGTGGGAGGAAAGTGCTTCTTATAGGACGTGACTCAACTCCTTCCATGTTTCACTGGGTCCTGGAAGAGCTCACTTTTCTCCACTGACTGTGACAAGTGGGAAAGGTGCTGGTGCTGTGTGTGAGACCACAGGAGGTGTCCTCCAGTGCAAGGTGTTTCTCAGTAGGACTGAAGAAGGGTTTTACACCTTCCTAGCCTATCTGGTTCAGCAGGACCCCAAAGGGCCCACTCAGAGCAGCAGGAGACCTCAGCTGTACCAATGTCCAGCTGAAACAGGCCAGTGGGAGAGCCTGTGGTTATCTGGGAACAAGAATTCCTCACAGCACAGCAGCACCTCTTGCATGGCTTGCTGCTGGTAGCTCTGAGGCTCTTGACCTGTAACAGCATCTTTGTGTGCAGCAGACTCTGACCCTTTCCTCTTTCCCATTGCAGCCATTTTTATGACAATCCCATCCAGTTTGTTGGACAGTCTGCTTTCCAGTACTTGCCAAAGCTCCATACTCTGTAAGTTCACCAAGCACATCCCCAGAGAGGTAACATCCCAGCTCCAAGCCCTGTGTACTGGGCACCTTTGTGGCCTCCTCCCTTTTCCAAGAGCCCCTGTGCCAGTAGAGGACCATGAAGCCACTCTATTGTCCAATCCCAAAGGCTACTCCAAGGAGGAGACACTGCAGATGTTTTCTTCTGAGGAAGGATAATTTTGAAAACGGCATTTTGGAGGGAGCCGCTAATTCCTCCTCCCTACACAGCTGACAGGCACTGAGGCTTTCCAGGGTCTCCACAGCTGTGCCAGGAGCAGCAAAGTGCCACACACAAGTGCCACAGCTTTTTCTGCTGTTGTATAATTGCCCAAACAAAAGGACACTGAAGGCATCTGCCTTCCTCCACAAGATGGAGAAGTGGAGGAACACATCCCAGCACCATGGCACAAATCATATTACTGAGCAGGGGCACTGCCTCCTTCACATGTTTGGCCCTGGGCTGCTCCAGGGCCACCAGCCCAGGCTGGGCACCACCTGAACCCCAACAGCTGCCCCACGTTGGCATTTCAGCCAACCTGTTGTGGCACAGCACTAAAAATACTGAGGCAGAGGAAACCTCATAAATCTCTATTTATAAGCCTCACCCAGGCACATAAAATAAATCATTCAAATAGCCCTGCATTCTTTAGATCCAAATGCATAGACCCAGGGAGGCTTGGGTGGGATGCCCTGGTTACATTCCCCATGGTAATTGTTTGGGGTTTTTTTATTTAATTTGGGTAGAGATCGTGCCAAGAATGTCAGTGGCTGGGAGAGGCTTGGAGCTTGCCAAGTCTCCCTGCATGGAAGTGCCCAGCTCCATCTCGCTGTAGCTGTAGCTCCATCTCGTCTGCTCCAGGCACAGGGACACACTTGAGCTGGGTCTTGATCACATCTGGGTGTGAGGAAGCAGATTTGCCACCGTGACTGATGGGTCTGGAACCTTGAGCAGCTGCACATGCTTCCAGGTGCTCTGCCCACCTCACTTCACCCTCCTTTCTCTGCAGGTCACTCAATGGAGCCACAGACATCAGGGAATTCCCAGACCTTAAAGGCACCACCAGCCTAGAAGTTTTGTGAGTGGCACCTCTCTCCCTTTCACCCTGCTAGCTGTGCTCTTTCTCCTCCAAGGCGGTCCAGGCTGTTTCAGTGAGGACAACTTTCCCAGTGCTATGCAGTATTCAGCTCTGCCTCTCCCTGGTCGCTCACCCTTCTGCTTCGTTTCACCCCTGTGGCTCCTGAACGCAGCTTTCCTCCCTGTGAGTGGCTCTCTCGGTACTCTTGAGTGTGCTCCAGTCTTTTTTTGGTTTGTTTGCTTATTTTTTCTTCCTTCCTTCCTGCTCCTGTGAAGGAGTGAACCTCTGAGTGCAGTGCTTCTGCTGCACCCCAGTGTGTCTGCCCATACTGGAACCAGCACTGTGGTACAGCTCAGGAAACATCTGCAGGAGCCCCTGCCAGGCTGGGGCTCCTGCAGCCACTCTGGTCCCCTCCCCACGCCCCCAGGGCCTTGGAGGGCACGCTGCCCCTGGCCACACACAGTTTTCCTCTCTGGGATACCAGTCCCCACACTGAGCCCAAACTGGGAGCACCCCTGGCCAGGGAGTGACCTGGCCCTGCCGTGTCTCGGGGACACAGGGACAGAGCATCCATCCCTCATACACAGCTTCTGAGGCAGTTCTGGCTCCAGGCCTGTCCAGCCTGGACAATGGGAACAGGGATGGCAGAGCATGCTACAGAGGCCACTGCCACCTGCCCCCAGCAAGGCCAAGGACAGCTGTGAATTCAGTGCTCAGCAGTGGCCCAGAACTCTTCACATTTACCTTAGCCAGGTCCAGAGCAGTGCCTGTTTCCAAAACTGCCAGGCAGTATTTTATCCTCTCCATGTATTTTATTGTCCTACTGACATTGTCTCTCCTGCCACTATCTGGGACTGGCAGCTGGACTTCTGAGTCACAGAGTCTGGGTGTGGCTGTCAGCAAAACCATTTCTTCTCTCTCGCCCACCCCTCTAGGACCTTGACCCGGGCAGGAATCCATTTCCTCCCCAGAAGGATGTGCCAGCAGCTGCCCAGCCTCCGAGTTCTGTGAGTAACCTGTGTCTCTGTCTTGCCTGGTCCTTACAAAATGCCCTCAGGACTGGGCTTTCCTTTTGTCTAACTCAGGGAAAGGACCAGCTGTGGAAGACCATCCTGTGGCTGTTGTTCCCATCATCTTTTCCATGCAGAAATCACCACTTTCTTAATCATTACTTTGAGCTCTTGCTTGTTCTTCAACTTGCTGCTCCATCCCAGTGTGATGCTCTGGTCCCAGGGCTGCAGTCAGGCACGTCCTCCTTGCTCTGCAGCAGCAGGAAGTGTCCCCTCCCCATGCAAGGGGAGTAGAGAGAGTACAAAAGGAGATGGGTACGAATGGCCACAGCATTTCACAGCTTCCACCTGTGCTGAAGCTCTTATCCCAGAAACAAGGGGGAAATCATCTTCTCCCTCTTCCCCAGCTTTGGCTTATTGCAGTTGAGCTCCAGCAAGTGCCGTCATCTGGAGGAAGGATCCTGTTCATACCCCAGGAGGGATCAGGTCTGACCTGATGGAGACTTGTGAGGCCACAAGGCCACATTTCCTCATGGGGCAGCACAGCCAGATCAGGGTTTTGCTCAGTCTCTGTTTCTTTGGCTCTGCCTGCTTAGCCAGGCACTGAATGATGCTGGGGGGGGTCATGCTTTCTCCTTTAGCTTGGTACATGATGAAATCAACATCTCAGAAAGGTTCTGCATCATATCAGGAATCACAACCCTGGTTCCTGAGATCCCCAACTATGTTTGCAGTCAAAGACATCCTCAGGAAATGAGTCATGAGCCAGATTTACACAAGTTTGCAGCCTTAGGGCAACAACAGGCTTGCCTCTCATCAGTCTTTATACAAGCAAGCTGAAAAAGAAAACAAGTTTGTTCCAGGAAAGCAACAGGAGTGAATTCTTGATCACAGAAATTGGAAACAAGAGTAAAACATAAAAATAAAAGAAGACAATTTGTAACTTAGGACATTACAGGCTTTTGGTTCCAGATGTCCCTGCAGGGAAGATCTCTCATTTTTAGACATCTGGACCAATTCAATGGATGACCTGCTATGAAAGTGCAGCCTTTGGGCTGGCCCAGGCTGTTGGGTCCCAAACCTCTGTTTATGTTTGCAGTTATCAGACTGCAAGCCCTCACAGCAGAGCCTGTTCTTTGTGCCTACCCCAAACACCATGTGGGAGAGTTTTATTGGGACACACCACCTTGTTCCTTGCCCCTTGTTCCTCTTCCCTAGTGAACATTCCTGACATTAACTGCATTGCTTTCAGGGTTTGGAGAGAGAGCATGAGGGCCAATGTTTGTGCATGTTTACATCTCTCTTGCCTTTGAAATGCCTTGGCCCCCCCGTCCCCACAGACCCAGTGGCTGTTCTCTGCCTGTCTCTGGGCAGCCATAGGAGCCATGGCTGTGACACATCTGACCATAGGTGACACAAGTAGAGCTGCATTTCCAGGTGTGGATTCTCTGCAAGGATCCTGCACAAGGACTGTAGAGCCACTGCAGGGGCAGAGGGTCATGGCCGTCCAGGGATGCCACACACAGGCAAGGCAGCCTTTGGCATCAACCTGGCATCAACCTGCTGCTTTCATCCAGAGCTCCTGCTCAGGGAACAGATTTTGTGTAATCATGGTACATCCTGAGGTGGAGGGGACCCATAAGGATCACTGAGTCCAGCTCCTGGCTCCGCACAGAACACCCCGACAATCCCACCCTGGGCCTGAGAGAGTAGTCTAAATGCTCCTTGAGCTCTGGAAGATTTGCCTTTCTTCTCAAGAAGAAACAGATTCAACTTCCCTGAGCAGGTCTGAAGTCCCTTGGTGCCATCAGCACTTTCATCCTGGTATGTTGCCAACAGAGCATGAGTGACTGAGGCTGCTCTGTTTGTAGATTCTGGGCTGCACCTGGTTACCCTCACTCTGGAGGAACCAGAAATAACTCCTGGGGCTGGTTTTCCCCCATCACTGGTAGCTAAGCTACAGCCCTGTCAAGCCCAATGTGTTGACACAGGGTCCAAGGAAAAGTGACTGATGCTAAGATTTCTTCTCCATCCTGGGTGACAGCCTCCAGAGCCAAGCACAAACCTTTTGCGTGCTTTTCCCTCCCTCCTCCTCTCCACCATGGAAAACTGGTGGTGAGTGGGTTGGCAAAAAAAAAAATAATTGAAATATTTTAGGAGCAATCTATTGGCAGAAGGATGGAAACCGAGCTTGGAAAGTCGGCAGAGAAACCACATACAAAACTTTACCCTGGGGTAAATTTCCCTTGAACAACCACAAATCCAGTCTCTGCTGGTGGAGGAAAGAGCTGGGTTTAAACATTGCTCCTTACCCAGCCTGTTTCAGCTTCATTAAATTCTCATTAAGCTGTGCCAGGGTGGGTTTTCCTCTGACTATCAAGCCACTCTACTCTAGATGCTGACATGACATGGAGCCATGAACCAGTGGGAAAAGGAGTTTGATGCAAACTGCTTTCGAGTGACAGCACTTGAGAGAACAAGGACCAGAGGTTTTCAAAGTCTGTAATGTCCTGAATCAAATCCCTTCCAGTGCCACAACCCCTTCCCTGACCTTGGGAGAAAGCCAAGAAAGGCTGAATAGGGAGTAGGCAATGGGCAGTGGGGTTGCTGTGCCAGGAGGGAGGAGAGAAACCAGCTGGTCAAAACCTCCCCAGGCTCTGCAGGCACATCTGCAGCTTGTGCAGACTCTGGCAGAAATTCCTCTGGGCTGTGCCCACGGAAAGCAGGACTGTGCATGGCAGAAGTGGCACGGGAGGGTTTCACAGCTGACTTGAGGTTGGGAAGGACAAGCCCACCCCAGCTGTACGAGCAGCTCCATCAGCCCATGGGCTGTGCTGCAGGGAGCTGGGCTGGGGCTGGGCAAGTGGGGAAATCATGGGGCAACCCTCACTTTGCACAGACACCCAGAGCCAGCAGCAGCTGCAGGGTGGAGATCCCACTCACTGGGGCTACCAAAAGTGGAGCTGTGCAGGATGAAGTGAGGTCACCTCGCTCTCCAGCAGTACCTGCCTTCCAAGGGAGGGCTCAGGGGCACTGGCTTTGATGTCCTAACATTCTGTACTGTCCTTTCCCTGCAGAGAGCTGTCACACAACCAAATCGAAGAGTTGCCCAGTTTCCACCTGTGCCAGCAGCTGGAGGAGCTGTGAGTATGGAGATGTCCTTGTTTGTGCTGTGCTCTGAGGAAGAAGGGCTGCTTTGAGGAGAGGGGAGGCTCCCACACACAGAACTCCCTAAACACTGGGGAAGTTGGGCATTTTAACTCACTGTTTGGAGTGCAAATGGACCAGAGCTCCACTCTCTGCCCCTATGCACATACAGAATAAAAATAGAAGCTTAATTCAGTCAGGTCCTGTCAGAGGTCCCAGGCACTTCAAACAGAAGTAGGATGTGACAGCACTGATTTCACTTCACTAACTCCAGTCCCACTATGAGCTAATCAAGAATGGGGTTTGTGTCCACCATAAATGTATTCTGCTTCAAGGAGGGGCCCCATGCCATGGGCACAAAGCAGCTCTTACCCATCCTGCCCAGGCCAGCCCCTCCTGAGAGAAGGGAGATTCTTTCCTCAGCTGTAGCTCTGGAACTGGGTCCTCTCCAGGCCCCAGGAGGCACTGCTGTTGCTATGAGACAAAGTTATTCACATTCAGCTCAAAATGTGGCCCTATACCTCAAATAGAACAGAAGTTCTTGGCCTTTTTGAGAAAAACCGCTAAAAAAAACCAATTAAGATAAACTCCATGATTTTTTACAGAATTCTGCTACTTGGAAGAACAGATGTATGGGAGCAGCATCCCCATTAAAAAGCCCCACAGGAGAGGTTGTCCCTGCTCTCTGTAGCACCTCAGCCTGGATAGTCAGACCAGCTAATCCTTAGCAAACTGGACATTAGAACACTGTGAAACTACATGGAAATGAGAGTACACAGCCGCTGCTGCTTTTTATGGCAGCTGTGAGAAAGCCCCAGGAAAACATTTGAACAAAATAGAAAGTACACCAAAAAAAAGACATGTTCAGAATTTCAAACCTGTAGTTTCACACATTCTGCCTAAGTTCCTTCTTACAAAATTTTATAATATGCCAATTCAGACTTAACATTAATATAGAATCACATTAAATCCCAGTTTCTGGCTACTGAAGTAGAATAGATTATACCTATATACCTATAAAAATATTAATATTAAATTGATTTTTTTTAATTAAGGGACCAAAATGAGTATTTGTAAGCTCAATTCCCCCAAGCATCAGTATTCCTGATGGTTTGAAACAAGTCTGGTGGTGCCTGGTGGTACAACCAGGCACACAAACAGCTCAGATGTGCCCTTGCTCTGCCGTAACTGCAGGTGTGCAGACTTTTACCTGCACCCCGCAGATGACCCCTCACCCCTAAATTATTTTTTTCTCCACATTGCTCCAATACCCCTTCTGCCCAAACTCCACCTCTTCCAATCAGTGAGACTCCCCCAAATCTGTGCCCAGATCTTCCAGTGGCTCCCAGGTGAAATCTTGGCTGGGGCAATGCCAGCCTGGGGCACCACGGGAGCAGCTCAAGTGCCCACCTTTGGGACAGGGGCACGTGGCCAAATACCAGCTGAGACACTACAGCACATGAGGGTCATTGTGTGAGATGAATCAAGATAATTTCTAAGTCTAAAGGCAGGTTAACAACCTGAGAAATGCCCAGGGAGCTGCTGTAGGTGGAGCACCAGGCAGTGGCTGTGTCCCCTTGCACATAGATGGGGGGACACTGCTTCTGCAGGTCTGGGAATTCATGATGGGCTCATACTAGGGAAAACAGACATGAGGAACTGAACCTTTCCCACAAGGTTCATGGTTGGAGCATCCAGGGTAACTCTTGAGGAGGTGGGGAGTGTGTAGGTCAGTCAGCAGAGTCTGTGTGAACTCTCATCCTGCTTTTTCCCCTTCCCCAGGGGATGAAGGAGCTGGAAAGGAGATGTGGAGGGCTGAGGCATTTCATGTGCAGATGTGGACAGTGGGTTCTACAAGACATCAAGATATTTCTTCATAAAACACAGATAGCTTCAGCCCTCAAACCTTCAGCCTCACCAAGGCAAAGGACAGCACCACATGGTCCTTCCTGAAGGCTCACACAGAGCTGGTTGCTGATCACTGGCTCCAAGCTCTCAGGTTTTCCTCTGGAAAAAGCCTTTTGGAGGCTTAGGACAGAGCAGAGTGGGAAACCAGTGTGGATTTGGGTTTACAGGGTATCTTTGGCCACTGCACATCAACAGTTCTTTACTGAGTCATGATGGCATCAAAAGCAGAGGCTGTCTGAGCCCTGGAGCTGCCTGTAGGAGAGAATGGCTTTGACATGTTTTGTTGCTCATCCTGTTTAACTCCTGAAATAAGAGATCTCCTAAGCACAGCAGCTTCCACAGTGACAGTGCTGCACTGGGCCAAAGATCTCCACAACGTACAAACACTGCCTTCATCTCTCTTCTCAGACCAGTTTCTGTTTTTCCAGGGGTCTCCAGCACAACAAGATCCAGGAGATTAGAGCAGACACCTTTGTGCAGCTGATGGCCCTGCGCTCCATGCAAGTATTGTCTGCCAGGGGACCAGCTGGGGTCATGCTGGGAGGGGGGACTGTGAACCCAGATGGGCTGGGGGAAATTCCCAGCCTGCCTCTGTCTCTGCTGGGAGGCTTTTCTGATAAGTCCCTCTTCCACTCTGCCTTAGGAAGGAGGAGAGCACAAACCATCCTTTTGGCTTCCTGCAGACCCCTCTCCTTACCTGCCCCCTCATGCCCACACCCCACAGGCTCTCACCATGCGCTGCAGCTCTGCCAAGGCAGAGCCCACATCACAGACAGGCCTCCTGAATGCCAGGAGGAGCTCAGGGCAGTACCTGAGTGTACCTGAGCTCCAGCACCCCTGTCCTACACAGGCTGGTCCTGGGCCATGCACTCCTGGAACACCCCTGGAGAGTGGTTTGGTTTGAAAGTTCCTCCCCACCACTCAAAAGTTCGTGTTCCACAGCACAAGTGCACCCAAGCCTGCACTTCCCACACATACTTGGGAGTCACCTCCCATGTGCTTGGCACCTTGCAGAGCTGGCAGGGTCCTGAAGGGCACGACTGGCTCTGTGACATCTGGGACGAGCCCTGACGGTCTTTATTTGCTGTTCTGTTAGGAAGTGAACTAAATCACACCAAATCTGTTGCCATGGTGCAGCAATGTGGGTGCCATTTAATAGTTCCTGGGACCCTGTGAGTGTCATGGACACCACAGTTACACCTGAGGTGTGACAGGTGACACTTGTCTTGGTTTGAAAGACAGGTACCTGCCAGCAAAAGCTGGAATCTCCCTTTGAATAGAGAGTGTAAACCCCCTCCCTCAGATTATTATAATTTTGCAATTGGAGGCTCTCAGGCAAAGATTTGGGAGTGGGAATAACAGTTCTTTACTAGGAATAGTAGACAAAGCAAAGACAAATACAAATGTAATAGCACTAAGAGACAAGCAAAAACAAAGAAACAACAAAACCTCAGAAAATGCCCTGACAGAGTCAGGGATGTGACCTGACACCCTGGGTATCAGGGTGGTGAAAGCAGTCCAGATGAAATCCTCCTTGAGCAGTAAATGCAGTTTCTATGAAGTGAAATAGTCCTGTAGGAAAGTCCGATGGTGGAGAAAAATGTGTTCAGTCTTCCTCTGGAGAGAAATCCAGTAGAGAGAGAGAAAACAAGCAGGGTCCCCTGGTACTCCAGTCCTTTCGGAGCGGTGTCCTCGGACCAAACTGCCGCTCACTGCTGTTCCACCCGGAGAAACCTGCTGCCTCCTTTGTTTAAGTCAAGTATCCATAAAGTACCCAGCAATCAGTTACCTAGCAAACCATCAGGAAAAAATTCCACAAACACAAAAGAAACACATCGAACCCCCAACACACTGCAGACACCATGGGAAACTTGAGCATGCTGCCCCAGCCCAGTCACACACACACACAGGTGAGAAAGCTCTGGCAGCTTTGGGTATGTTCTGGTCCCTGTGGAAAGGATTCATCCTACCCAATGTCACACACATCTGAGCAGGTATCTTCGCTCCCTTAGAGCTGGAGAGATGAAGGTCGTTCTGTAGTCAGCCTTAGAGCAAGAAATGTGTCCCAATTTGCTGGTTTCCTCTACACTGGTTAGAGAGGGAGTAGAGCTCTCTCACTTGGATGAAGGCAGAGTTTATTGAGGGGGCTCAGTGAATCCAAAGCACCTGTGAATGGCAGGAGACATTCTAAAATCACCTTCTCCAGACCCCTGGCCCTATTTGCTCATGCTGCACCCAGCACTGTGACTGCACTGGGGATGCTCTGGCACTAAGGCATGACCTGTTTGGCATGTTGGCAAACCCAAATTTACAGAAATTAACCCAGAAAAGAACATTTTCCATTGATCCTTCCCCACTGGTCTCAGCAGAGGAGCTCCTGCAAGGCAAACTCTTGTGCCCTCTGTTGGAAAACACCAATATGCAGACCCAGACTTGTCTGTGGGGAGCTGCAATGGAACAGAAATTGCTGCTGACCAAGGAGCTACAGATCCTACATGTGCTCCCACCAGGGCCCTTGGCTAGGCCAGTGTCAGCAGCTTCACTGCCCTGCTCTACTCTCTTCTCACTGCTGTGTCCTTGCCTTGCAGAGACCTGAGTTGGAATTACATCCAGTTTATTCACCCAGAAGCCTTTGTGACCCTGCACTCCCTCACCAAGCTGTAAGTTGCAGGGATATTTCTTTCACAGTGGACCATGGATAGGAGGTATCTGAGCACCTCAGACTGACTCCCTGGGCTACCAGAACACCTGGGATTTAGATGTTGGAAGACTGATGTATTGAGATGCATGTCTCAGCACTGATGTGGACACAACAAATCCCAAGGTTTCCTATTAATACCATTAATAAAGGGAGGATGAAGTGCAGAAGGGGCCATTTTCAAGATGCTCTCATCCTGAACACCAAACCTCCATTTCCTGATTCTTTCATAGCCACCTTAGAGGCCTTTAAGGAAGATCAGCATGATGGGCTGTTTCTGCAAGAGTCACTCAGACCATCTGTGCTGGCTCTGGAGGGTCCCCAGTTCTCAGCCCCCTCCCTAAGACTCTTTTATGGGCTGGGATCTGCAGTCATTCCTGACCTACAGTGGAGGAAGAGATGTGTGGGGCACGTACGTGCACAACAAGGGAGATACCACACAGAGCTTTCAGCATGGCCACTAATTCCCTCACTTTCCCAGGGACTGCAGTGTTTATCTCCAGAGGTTCCTGGCCCCAGTGCAGCACCCAGCCCCATTTCAGCATCACATCAAGGGAACAGTTGAGGCATGCTCTGCTTGGCTGAGATACCACTGGCAGCAGAGCCCTGACCGGGGTCTCCCTCTCTGCTTTCCCCTCACCAGGGACTTGACTGACAACCAGCTGGTCACGCTGCCCCTGGATGGTTTGGCTGGACTGACCCATCTGAAGCTCCAAGGCAACCCAGCTCTCTCTGAGCCCTTCACCAAGGAGAGCTTCCCCAAAATGAGGTATTTGGAGTGTTGGCTCTTTCACTTCTGGTGTTCAGCACAGCCTGTATTTGCTTACAGCACTCAGCCTCCTGCTCTCCTTGCCCATCTCGTGCTTTCTCCATGCTTCCAGGGGTTGAGGAAGATCCATCTGCTGCTAACACATCTCATCTTTAATATGTTCCACGGGAGAGCAGTGATGTGCTCCCAGGCCACCACCCCCATCCCAAACACACACACACACAAGTGGAAAGTGTGGAGCAAGCCCAGCTCAGGGCTCCTCTCAATGGAAAACATTCCCAGAAGCAGCCCTACCTAACGACATCCAGGTTTTCTTCCATAAACTCTGCTTGTGTGGCCATGTCTTGTCTGTTATGGATTAATGAGGAGCCTGAAGGAGTCAAGCTGACGAAGAAGAGGCTGCAAAAGGCTCAGAGCAGAGTGCTGTGCTGCAGGCTCAGACTTTCCCAGACCCTCCTCGGCTTCTGGGTCTCAGTGTGGCACCTGCCTTCAGGCTTAGACACCCATGGTCCAGAGAATACAAATTCCTCTCAGATGAAGTCATCTCTTGCTTGGCTGTCCCAGGGAGTTCCCTTCTAGCCAAGAATGCATGAGCTGATTCTCCCACTCATCCAGGATGGGTTCCCAAAGCTGGAGCTTCTCCAGTTTACATACAGGGCTGGGGTTGCAGATCATTGCACCAACACGGAGCTTAAGAGCTCGGGCCTGAGGAGGTGTGGAGCTCTCCCTTCAGGTTGCCTCAGCAGTGGTGCCTGCAGGGCTCTTTCTTTCTGACTTTTTAAACTCATAGCTGGGATCTGCTGCACGACTGGTTTCCAAATGGCAGGGGATTCCAGAAGCTTTTGGAGGGCTTTCTACACCCAAGATCATAGAACAGTAGAATGGTATGGGTTGGACAGAAACATTAAAGCTCATCCCATTCCACCCTTGCCATGAGCAGGGACACCTTCCACTATCCCAGGTTGCTCCAAGCCCTGACCAGGGGCCTGGAACACTTCCAGAGGCAGCCACAGCTTCTCTGGGCACCCTGTGCCAGGGCCTCCCCACCCTCACAGGGAAGAATTTTTTTTTCCAATATCCCATCAAACCCTGCCCTTTCCAGTAGGAAATGAAGATTCCTTGTCCTGTCCCTCCAGACCCTTGTCCAAAGTTCCTCTCCAGCTTTCTTCATAGAGCCACAGAATCAGAGAATCATTAATGTTGGAAAAGACCTCTGAGATCATCAAGTCCAACCTGTGACTAATCCCCACCTTGACACCAGCCCAGAGCAGTCAGTGCCACATCCAGTTGTTCCCTGAACACCTCCCAGGATGGGGACTCCACCACCTCCCTGGGCAGCCCCTTCCAATGTCTAACAAGCCCTTCCTTGAAGGAATTCCTCCTGATTCCAACATGAGTCTCCCCTGGTGTAGTTTGAGGCCATTTTCTCTCTCCCTGCCACTTAGTGCCCGGAGAAGAGACCAACCCCACCTTGTTACAATCATCAATTGTAAGGAGTGATAAGGTCCCTGTTGATGGAGGAGAGCTTCCTTTTCTCCAGGCTGAGCCCCCTCAGCCACTCTCCATATGATTTACTCTCCAAACCCTTCCCCAGCCCCATTTCCCTTTTCTGGACTGACTCCAGCCCCTCAATGTCTTCCTTGAAGTGAGGGGTCCAGAACTGGACTCAAGCTGCACCCTCACAAGTGCCAAGCTCCTTTAGGCAGTGGAAGGGGCTCTGAGCTCTCCCTGGAGCCTTCTCTTCTCCAGGTGAACACCCCCAGCTCTCCCAGCCTGGCTCCAGAGCAGAGGGGCTCCAGCCCTCAGAGCAGCTCCATGGACTCCTCCAGACCTGCTCCAACGGGCAGTCCCTTGTGCAGGGTGGGTCAAGTTCAGCACTTCCAGGATGTTTCTCCTCTCAATTAGTTCCATTTGCATCTCTTGAGCTGGTTTGCATTTGTACCAGAGAAACTGAGCCTGCAGCAGTGCTTCAGTGAACCATGCCAGGCAATGGGGCCATTAACATTCCCTAAATTTTGGGTACTGCCATTAAGTAGCCTTACTCTTGGGGCATATGTCTGGAGGAGTCGTCTGGGAGCAGTTCTTAGCCTTGCTGGGAGGATCTGCACCTCCCTACCACCTTTCAATAATAGGATCTAATTTGGAGCTTATAACAGGAAATGAGATTGTATACAGAGTTTCCAGACCCTCCCGGGGCTCAGCCAGAAATGTTTGGGAACATAAAACAAAAGCATATTTTTAGAATATAGAGTTTTACCATATTTACTGATCTTGTCAGAGGACCTTAATTGTCTGGAAAACCTGGGGTTCCTTTGCCTTCATCAGCAGTCTCCCTGACTTCCAGCAAAGCCAAAAATGCAGCTGCTGACAGACAGTCTGGTATTGCATCCAGATGATGCTCAGCTGCTGTTGAATTAACCTTGTAATACATGCTATAATTAGCAACTAACAATTCAACTTTCACATGGAAATCAGACATATTTAAATAACTTGCTTCACTTGGGAGACCTGAGAATTCCCTTCCTGAGCTGGGACTCCTGGAACTAGGGTTTGAAGGTGCCCTCAAGAACAAGCAAGGGGAGCCTTGCTCTAGGGAAGCTTCTCTCCCTGAAGGAAAGAAAGCATGGAAAAACATGGCCTTGGGGTAAAAACTGGAGATTGTACATTGCATATTGGAGAGAGGGGCTAGTTTATTCGGAGGAGAACAGCAAAAGGGTTTATAGGAGTGTGGTGGTTTAGGAATGGTATTCTCCAATTTAGTATTCCTGCTAAAACCATGCACCACTCACTCCTCCCCAACTGGAGGCACAAAAGGCCAAGATCATGGGTTGAGAGAAAAACAATTTACTGGAAACAGCAATGAGATAAGACACAAACAGTAACAGCAACAATATTAATAACAAAAAGTATAAGAAAAGAAAGTTATTTACATGGAAAGCCCCCAACAACAAACAAATACCAGATGGCTTCCCCAGCATATTTTCTCCTTTCCCCCTAGCCCCAAGCAATGACTAAGCTGGTAGAGAATAACCTCTGGGTCCTGGCCATGCTCCCTCACACCTACTGCAAAAATTAACCCTGTTGTGGCTGGAACCAGGACAAGGAACTATCTGGGAACTTTAGAGCAGTTTCCAAACCTGGTGTTTGACAACAGTCTATTGACTGACAGTGTGTTAAGCACCAAAAGTGGTGCAGAGACACCATGGGCTGCCCTGGGTTCACACCTTGTCCTACATGGAGTCCTTCACCAAAGCAAAGTCCCCCTCCACTGTGACCATCACCATACACACCAGCTTTTCTCATGTCAGCAGCACAGGTACCAAAACTGGAACAATACAGAGAAGATTAGCATGGCTCCTGCAAAGAAATTAGTGGAGTGTTCCATATTTTTTTGACTCAGAGGTTAGCTCAGCTGGTTAGAGTGCAGTGCTAATAGCAGCAACATTGTGGATGTGATCCCTGTAGGGCCCATTCACTTCAGAGCTGCACACAATGATCCTTGTGGGTCTCTTCCAACCCAGAGTATTTTGTGGCTCTGTATAGATGAGTTTCATCTTTGAACAGCTGAAGGAACTGAGCAAAAACTGCAAAGCAATGGAGACTCAGGTCATGGAGGGGACATACCTTAAAGTTCTGCTTTCCTCTGTGCAGAGTCCTAGAGGTGCCCTACGCCTACCAGTGCTGTGCCTACGGGAGCTGCAGCAGCTTCTTCAGGGTGTCCAGCCAGTGGGAGGCAGAAGACATGGGCCCTGAGGAGGAGGATCCCCACAAGAGGACCTTGGAATTGTTCCCAGGTCACACTGATAACCACTGTGAGTAAACAGGGCTGCATGGTGATCAGCCCCAGGCAGGGCTGTGAGCTTGGGTGCAATCCTGCATTTGCAGGAGTGGTGCCACTCTCAGAGGTGACACCTGCCTCAGGGAAGGCAGGCTGAGCCTTCTTCAACACAGGTGGCCCTTGCTTTAAATGAGCTCCATTTGGTGACCCTGTGTGGAAGAAAGAGATCTGGCACACCCAAACCTTCACAATGGAACCAAAGGGCCTGGCAGCCCTGCACAACTTGGGCATGTTTGTCAATTTGGCCTTGCTGGCTATGGAGGGAGTCTGCTCAAGGCACTGGAAGGTAGCTGAGGCTACCTGGGAAAACTGGGCTTGGTCATTAGACTTCTGGGCAATGTGGAGCCTTTGGCAGGACATCAGTCTTTTTTCTTACATCATCTAGAGGAAGGACTCTGGGATTACTCTGAATAAGAGAATGAACTCAAAGACCTGGAATATTCCTCTGACTGGAGGTAGAGAGAGCTCTGTGTGTGCTACTTTCGTGCACACCCTGGGTGTTACAGTGAAGGTCAGGGTTAGGTGTAACAACAGAACATGTTTGGGGAACACAGCACAGGGTCTGGCCAAGACAGGGAAGAAGAAGCTCCATGGTCGAGCAGCACTTTCTGTCCAAGAGTCAGTCTATTCTGTGCTCCAAAGTACAGCTCTGCACAGAGTGCATGAGGCCAGTTCCAGGAGGCCAGAAGAGAATGCAAGGCACCACTGCACTCCCAGCCCCACAGCACAGCAGTAGCTCCAGCACCAGGCTGGTGTGATCCCTCTGCAAGAGAATTTCAGAATAACACAAAGAAAAACATGAACCCCTTTGCTTCCTCTGTAACTGCTGGAGAGTGCAAACAACATTTCAGGACACAGCCTGGATGCTGCTTCTATTTATATATTTGTGTAAATACAGTGCACTTCTGAAGCCTGAGACATCCTGTAGGCAAATCCACATGTTAGATGGAGAGAGGGCTGTGTCCCTGGAGAGCCCCTGACTCACCTGCTCCCAGGAGCACTGAGAATGCAGCCCCAGCCAGGGGCTCTGCTGTCCCCACACCCTAAACAGACAGGACTGGATCTGGAGGCAGATTCAGACCCAGAGCTGCTGGATGCTCTGTTATGGGCAGGATGACCAAGACAGAACACAGGACTTTGTGACACAGCCAGCAAATGACCCACAAGCCCTGTGCCCCTGCTCCTGGGCTGATCCTTCCTAAGAATAACCTTTAGACATGCAAGGAGTCCAGCCAGAGGGTAGCAAATGTGATTCCCACTGGCATGATGTGGCTCCACAAAGCATGGTACACTTGGTGGTAACACTGGCCAGACAGTACAGAGGAGTCATGTTACAGTCATTGCTGCAGGATTTCATTCTGAGCCAGGTCACTTTTTCCATCATTAATGCAGCCCATACTGTAGCAGTCCTAGTGCAGATAGTTGTGGGGTTTGCCCAGTAAATTATAGCATTTGTGGAAAGATCTACTTTGTGACAAGGGGCCACAGACCTGCTTTTGCTCGGTACCAAAGTCTCTGATGTCCCAAAGGATGCTCTCACCTGGCACTGTCAGCAGACCAAAACCTACCCCAGGGTCCCAGGCCTCCAGGCCAGTCCCAGCACCATGAGGGGAATGCTGACTGATTCTAAGACCAAATGAGACTATTTGCAGCTTGTAAAGGCTCTCTTTTTCAGATGTTAAAGCACTGAATCTGTTTTGAAATATCAAAGCACAGAGGTGCAAATGCAAAATGCACAGGAACATCATTCCTTATGATGTGCAGCTTTTGCAGATGACTCTCCAGACCTCCAGCAGCACGGTCTGCTCTTGATGATATGGGGTTTGTGATACTGCTGTTTTACTTAATTAATCACGGCTTTATTTCTGTTCCCTGTGCTTCCTTTCTGATGGCCACTGATGGGTTATATGAACCTTGTAACACTTTCTCATTAAAGAGGAAAAAGCTCCCAAACATTCCTTTCATGCAAGAGGGAAAGTGGTCTGCTGAAGAGAAAAATACCCCAGGGCTGTGTCGCAGCAGGTCCAGCCAGGCTTGTCAGGGCACTCGGACCCTGTGGGAGAACTTGTGAGAGGGAGAGGGAACACTTCCAGCCAGCTCTGTCCTCTCAGCCTTGTGCACTGCTTCCAGTCCTTCCCAAACGAGTCCCCAGAACCTCAGGCTGGGTAGCGAAAGGTAGCTTGTCCCAGGCAGGCATGTAGGGACAAGAAATGGCCCCCAGTGCCCAGCCCTGTGCTGCCTGGCTGTGGCTCCTACAGCCTCTCTTGCTCCCATGCCCAGCACCCATCCAGCAGCCAAGCCCAGCCCCGAGGGACCACCTGACTCCAGACACAGAGCACACGTGGTGCCACGGACCCCAGGAACAGATCAGCTCCTCCCCATCCCCCCAGGGCCCTGGGTGCCTGGGAACCCCCCCACACTGCCCGAGTATGTCCATTCTCATCTGAGTAACAGCCACCTGAGACCCAAACCAGAGTGGTCAGTGCACGTTGCATCATTCTGTCACCTTGTCAAAATGGATATTTAAAGTCTCACTTCCAGCACTTTCAATGTTTGGGATATCATGGAATTCTAGAATGGTTTGGATTTGGGAAGTACCTTGAAGCTCCTCTTGTTGCCCCCTGCCATGGGCAGGGACACCTTCCACTGTCCCAGGTGGCTCCAAGCCCCATCCAGCCTGGCCATGGGCACTTCCAGGGATCCAGGGGCAGCCACAGCTTCCCTCCAGCTCTCTTGGCACCCTTTTAGACACTGGAAGGGTCTCTAAATCCTGGGGCCTTCTCTTCTCCAGGTTGGGCAATCCCAATTGTCTCAGCCTCTTTGGATTACAACTGGCAGTGTTTATCAGACACCCCCTGCCCCAAGTCTGTCCCTTGTGGCTGAACAGGAACCCAAAGATGGGTCAGGGACTTGTCACCAGGACAGCCCCCAGCAGCTCCCAACAGTGCTGCAGAGCAGGGCAGGAAAAGTGCCCTGGGGCACTTCCATCACCATCCCAGCAGCTCCCTTTGGGACCTCTGGTTTGAGGATAGAAAGGGATGTGTTCACTCACAAGTGTGTGTTTGCAATGATGGAACAAAGCCATGGGAAATGAGAAGGGAACACTCATGTACAGGTATCCTGGCCAGTGGGACATTGCTTCCCCCAGCCCAACACCTCCAGCAGCTTGTGAAGTTACTAATGAACTTCTGCAACCACCTGCAAACCTTGCAGGGTCCATAGAGATACACGTCTACTTCTGTCATTCAAAAAGCTACTCCAGACCCCAAACAGGATCTGCCCAGGCCTCTTGTAGCCACCCTCACACCGAGGAGAGGGCAGGTCCCTGCCAGCACCAGGACTGCCGTGGCTGAGACAGACAGGACTGAGCAGGGAATGAGCAGACAGCACGAAGGGGGAAAAGCATTCAGCCCAGTGCTTCCTGTTCTATTCCTTCCCCAGCAATTTTGCTCCTCTTCCTCTCCCTTGACTTTTGGTACAGGCAGCTCCTTTCTCATGGAAAGGGCACTATTGGCAAAGTGTGTTTTTCCTGTAAGACCTCAGAAAGTGGAGGCACCTCAGCAAAATTCAAATAAATAACAGCTTCTTCAAAATCAATGCAGCCTGCCTTGCTGGGACACAACAGCCATTTTCCTTTCTCCACAGTTCCCAGGCTGGAGAGGGACTGGTTTCTAGCAGAGAGAGGAACATTTTTCACTTTGAATCCCACCATGCTGACTAAGGATTGCTTTGTAATTCCCAGCAGGCTCAGTAGTCCAGGCAAAACAAAAGATCATCCTTCACTTCAGGAAAATGTTTAACCTGGGCTTAAAACCAGGCTTTGAGGAGAAAATGGATGGCACAGGTTACACTTTCCCAAGGGCTGGGTCTCAGCAGAGCACAGAAAGAGCAAGCCTGTGTCTGTTTTATTTGGGTATCGTGACTGCACATCACAGCCTCCGCACTGTGGCTGGAAAAGACACTGGAGATTTATAAGACTATAAAATACAAGGATGAAATATTTTTCCATCCCACTGTGAGGGTTTGCTTGCCAGGCTCCAAAGCAGCAGTAATATTTCAATTCTTACACAGACAGATTTTAAAAATGACCTTTTTTTCAAAGCTCCCTGAAGCTGAGAAAGCCATGAAGCTTGTCAGGAGGCACTAAAGATAGCACGTTATTTGTCATCATCCTTTAATCAAATAATCCCAATCACATTTTGAAACACAGGCAGGGAGCACAGCTCTTGAGAGGCACCACTTCTAAACAGATTAGACACGTATATCCATTCAGGTCAGCCTCATCTTCAGCACCGTGGAAACTTGCCTTCCTGACCAGTGTCTAAGCTGCCAGGTGCACACCTGGGCTCCAGCATCAGTCCATTCATCCAAGAGAGAGTTCATCCCACAACCACAGATCCAGCTCTCTGGCTACCAGGCTGTAGCAAGAACAAAACCACATCCTTTCCCTTTCCTCCCGCTGGCAGAAAACCCTCCCAGGATCTCCACTGGCAGCTGAAGGCTGTGCTGGTGCCATGGGTGGGAACGGGGCAGCAGGACAGCAGCTGTCCTCACTGTGTCCCAGTGCTGTCAGCCAGCAGGACTTTGGGAACAGGAACAAGGAACAAAGCAGAAAAGTATGGATTAGGCTGAGAGGATGCCATTCACCCTGGTGATGGCCTACACTGAAAACACAGCTGAGGGCTCAGCCCTATTCCCTTCCAGCTGCTTCTTCCTCAGCCAGGGGCTCTCTGCCTGACCCTCAGCAAGCCCCAGCATGGCTCGGGGTGCAGCTGCCAGCATGACAGAAATGCTGGTGCAGGGCTGGGCTCTGCAGCCTGGCTGCACAAACCCCATGGCTGCAGAATCTGCATCCACAGGCAACCAGCCTGCCCTCAGCAAATCCTGGGAACATCCTCGATTAAAAACAGAGCACCACAGTCCCAAGACTTTACAGGGCATAAAATAAAGCACTAAATATTGTGTTCCCTTGTCTCTTTGCTGAGGAACTGTTTGGTGGTGGTGGCTGCTGACAAAAAATTTGTGCTGCAAGAAGAGGCCGATGGTTCCCTCTGAACAAAGCCCCAAAATCTCTGTTGATGAACAACATTGGACAAGGCCTGCCCAGAAAGCTCCCATGGAGAAGCTGCATTTGAAGGCTTTGTGTTCTGTAACCACACAGGCTGGAGTATTTTGTTACTTTTAATAAAGAGTGCTGGGAGGAGGGAACCGCAGTCACACAGCTCTGGGATCTGGGGCTCTCACACTTCAAATGTTGGGAGTAACCTAAAAACAGAGGGGTTGGCTACACTGCAACCCATCAATGTTTACAAGATCTTCTCCCTCTACAGCAGTGACTGCAGGGGACAAACTGCACCAGCAGTTACTTTGAACTGGCTGGGAAGGTCTGTGTGGAGGACAGGCAGCAGGAAAAGCTCCTGGCCCAGTTAGCTCTGATGGTTCTGCTTGTTCTTATCTGAGCACCATTTCTTGTTCTTTCCTCCCCAGATGACCTAGATGCAGATGATCTTCAGGTGGACCTTGAGGAATCAAAGCTGCACCCCACTACTCAGTGCACACCAAGCCCAGGTGAGCAGCCAGGGAAACCCTTTGGACAGAGCTGGAATCCTTTGAGCTTCTCCAAATCCCCCACGACCTTTCAGATCAGAAGCCTGATGGGTTTGGTTTAGGCCAAATGGGGGACTGGTGAGGAGTCTCCTTCTCCCTGTTGGATGCAGCTGCCCTCCTAAGAGGGGAGGACCAGGTCAGGATAAGCCTGACCAGGAACCCCAGGTACCACCAGCTCCTCCATCCACCGACAGGCCGCACTCAGATCGGGCTCTCCTGATTCCCTGAATGACTTACACTTGGCTTTGTCTCAGCCAGCCTGGAATATTGCAAGGCAGGGCCTTGTTTGTTGATGTCCTGATCATACCTATGGCACTGCAAACTGCAGGGATACTTTGCTTTGTTTCCTCAGGAAGGGAGAGCAGAGAGGCACTGGACTGCACACGCTAGTTGGGGCTCAAAGAAGTTGCCTTCTGATTTTGTCCCTGTTCGTAGCTCAATGGCGTCCTACACAAACACACCAGGAGGCTGGAGAGGTCTGGTTCCAGCAAGCCTCCTGTGGTACACTGGCAGGAACAGACTTTTTACCAGTTATTCCACTGAGTTTGTTGCAAAAGGAACAAGATTTCAGCTGAGGGCATGTCTTGCTGCCTGGAACTCTGAGCTGAGGGCATGTCCTGCTGCCTGGAACTCTGAGCTTCACCTCCTTTGAGATGAAAAAGATTTCTCCATTTCCTCTTAATTTTGTTTGCTCTCTACCACCTAAAACTTCTACCACTCTGGTTTTGTTTTTGCTGAGCCACTCACTGAAACATCCCAATCCCTCCCAGAGGCAGTTTTATACCAATGCCCACTCTCTCTTTCCCCACTTTCTTCTTTTTTCTTTGGCAAACAGCTTCCAGACCAGTCCTCTTTTTACCTCTCCATGACCCTTCTTTACTCACTCCCCCATCCATCCACTTCTGTTCTTTCTTTCTCCTGACATCCTTCCGTGTTCTGCTTGGCCAGTCCCCTCTGTCCCTTCCCTGCCACACCAGCTCCCTCCCTCTCTCCCTCATGCCCAGACACTTCACCCCATGGTGCTCATCCCCATTCATGCAGAAACGGACACCTCTTAGCCAAGGTCTTGAGTGTGCAGAGAGAGGTTGGCAATGCCAGAACAGGATCCAGCATCCTGGCAGATCTCCACACCAGCAGCTCCCAGGGGGAACGTGAGAAGGAGCAGGTAAAGGCAGAGGGGTCCAAAAGCCAGGCTGACATCAGGAGTATTGGTCGGTCTGGAGTCACGACCTTTTCACATTTTAGGAGCACTGATCAGTTTGTTGTTTCTTACATTCCATTTTGACCTCTCCTTGCACCTTTTTCCCACCCTAGACAAGACCTGAGAGGATGCCAGAGGCACTCCAGTGTGGGGTCAGGAGCACAGGGGAGAGCCAAGAGACAGCTGGAGAAGAGGCTGGACAATGTCCTATTTTCCTTGCCAGCACTCATGTGGCTAGTGGGGCCAGGAGAGGGCTGGGACTTGGCCACCACTCTGAGCAGCACCACTGGAGAGACACAGTGACTCCTGGGTGTAACTTTGGGGTTTGTCTTCCAGGTCCCTTCAAGCCCTGTGATCACCTGTTTGAGAGTTGGATCATCCGCCTGGGAGTCTGGGTCATCGTGCTGGTCTCGGTGCTCTGCAACGGGCTGGTCATCCTGGCTGTCTTTGCTTCCCCCAGCTACCTCTCCCCAGTGAAGTTCCTCGTGGGCTCCATCGCTGGGGCCAACATGCTGACAGGCATCTCCTGCAGCATGCTGGCCCTCGTGGACACGCTCACCTATGGCCACTTTGCCCGGTACGGCGCCAGATGGGAGACGGGTGCGGGTTGCAGGGTGACAGGGTTCCTGTCCGTGCTGGCCTCCCAGGCTGCCATCTTCCTGCTGACCCTGGCTGCTGTGCAGTGCAGCCTCTCAGCCTCCTGCGTGCGGGGATATGGGAAGTCCCCATCCCTAGGCAAGGTCAAGGTCGCTGCCTGTTGCTGCCTGTTGTTGTCCTCTGTGGCTGCCATTCTGCCTCTCTTCTCCATTGGGGAATATGGAGCATCCCCTCTCTGCTTCCCATACCCCATCCCAGAGGGGAAACCCACCACCCTGGGCTTCACTGTGGCCTTGGTGATGACAAACATGCTCTGCTTCCTGACCATCACCGGCACCTACATCCGACTCTACTGCAACCTGCTGAAGGGGGAGTTCAGTGCTGTCTGGGACTGCGCCATGGTCAAGCATGTGGCCTGGCTGATCTTCACCAACTGCCTCCTCTACTGCCCAGTGGCCTTCCTCACCTTCTCCTCTACCCTCAGTCTCTTCCTTATCACCCCAGAGGTCATCAAATCCGTCTTCCTTGTGGTCCTGCCCCTGCCCGCCTGCCTCAACCCCTTGCTCTACCTGCTCTTCAACCCCCACTTCAGAGATGACTTCCGCCTGCTGAGGCAGAAAGGGCAGGACAAGGGCAGCTTCCCCCAGTCCTGCAGGGCTGATGACATGGAGAAAAGCTCCTATGACTCCACCCAGGCTCTGGTGAACTTCTCCGACATCGACCATATGTGTGAGACACCTGATTCCCTGGGAGTGCGCCCCATCCTTGACAGCTACAGCTTCCCCTCCATGACGCTCATCCCCTGCCAGCAAAGGGTGGGCACCAGGGGCAAGGAGAGGGGCTGCTCTGAGCATTGTCCCTGCCTCAATGACAGTGAGGTGCTGATAACTTCAGAGAGCCGGGATCTGTCTGGCAGCAGCCTCCGGATAACCCTCTTCCCCTCCCCACCCACGCCGCCCTACACATCTCACTTATAAACCTCCTCGGAGCAGCCATGGGAATGGCCCCACAGCACACGCTGAGGGCCAACACCAGTGCCTAGAGGCCAGCACGGTGACACAAACGGCTCCCTGAAAAGCACCAGTATGACCTGCCTACCCTCATCCCCATCATATCTGCCTGGGCAACAGGCACCGCTCTGCCAGCTGCCCCTGGCCTAGAAGGGCTCTGACCGAGCTCCAGACACTCAGGGCTGGCCATGGGAGGAGACAATCCCTGTGTGAGTCTCACTTCTGCTAGGAACTGCCTGGGAGAGAGCCCCACGGGCTCAGGAAGTGGGTCAGGGAAAGCTCCTCCTGCTCACCCTGCAGCATCACCAGCCAGGAGGAGCCTGCAGCAAAGCCAAGCTTGTCTTCTCAAGGCAGAGACCTCTTGGCCAAAGCCATCGCTCTGTGGCAACCCCTGGAAATGGCCACCTGTGATGACATGGCCACCCACAGGAACCCCAGGCCTTGTCCTCTAGGGCTCTCTGCAGGTCCCACACAGCCCTGGAAATGGGCTGGTGTCTGTCTCACGCCATCAAAAGCAGCGTGTCCATGTGTACACCTGAGTTTTGGACCGCCTCTACTTTGGGAATCCCCACTCATTCACTGGGAGCCTCACGGGCTGGACATAACCCTCACTTCCAGCCAAGACCAGGAGCTGGGGATGCTCCGTCTTTCAGTCTGACCCACAGCATCTCACAAGGGGTCTCTGAAACCTACAGCAGCCAAACCAAATCAGTTTCCAGAAAAACCCATGTGCTCTGCCTGAGGTCACCCAGCAGCACGGAGCCAAGGCACCCAAGGGCACACCAGGCCCCCTCCACCTTTGCCACTACAGCCCTTCAAACAGCACAGCACACCTGGGGCACTCCTGTCTGTAGTCACGTGGCTCCTGGTCAGACATGGTGAAAATGGGGTCTGGCTGCTGTCTCATTGCCCCCAAACCTCACTCCTGGTAGAGGCTCTTGGTTCTGGGTATGTGTCCCACACACAGTATAGCCATTTTGGGGACTGCATGTGCCTTCTCCTGTTTTAAGGGCAGACAGCTGGTGTAGAAGAAGGAAACAGAAATCAGCATTGTGGGATGGTGGCATCAGGAGGACACAGGCCACTGGGAACAGCCTCAAATCCACTCCCTGCAACTCAGGGATCTCCCAAATCCATTGACTCCATCACAAACCCTCCCACTGCCACCCAGTGCAGCAGGGAGCCCTGTGCTCAGAGCTCAGGCCTGGGCAAAGCTTTGGTTCTGCTGACGTTACTGCAGCTGTTTGTCACTCATTTTCATGAGATAATAAATGAGCCCCGTTGCTGACCAGTGGCTGGTTTCTGTCCTCTTTCATGTGAGGAGCACCTTGGTGGTTCTCTTGGCAGCTGCTGTGCCTTGGGTGTTGTCTGCATTACCCAATTGAGAGCTGAGAAATTGTGCTGTGACCACGTGAGTTGACACCACCCTCCCCACTCCCATTCTCAGGAGGGAAGAGCCAAATCACCCACCTTTATGCAGCACAATTGTGGCACGAGGTGCCTCTCCAGGTCCCGTGGACCAGACTCCTGTGAGCTGTACCCTGTGATCTGCTGCTCAGGGGTTTGAGTTCGTGACCAGAACAGAGTCTGTGGCATTAAAGTGTAAGGACATCATTTAACAGGGGCTCCCATGCAAAGCCAGACTCACCAGACAGTGTCGTAATGCCTCTCTGAAAGTCCCTTTGGAGCACCCCGGCTGGCTGTGGCACATCCGACAGCGGGGGATGCTCTCCCGATGCTCCCGGGGAGTCTGGAGCCTCAGAGAGAACAAAGCTACTTGGAGCACTGCACAATGCACCAGCCAGGATCCTCTTATCCAACTCCCACAGGGCACAGAGCCCCTCCACACGTTGTTGCTGTACAGGCCAGTCAGGGGAATTTAACTGAGCACAAGCTGGTCGTGGAGCAAGGATCTGCTCCCTCTGCTCCCCAGGCCACAGCAGCCCCTCAGAGCCCATGGCAGCAAACACAGCCTGAGGGCCTCTCTGAGCTGTGTTCCTTGCAGAGTTGCTAAGGGGAAAGGAGGGAGCATAAACACAGAGCACGTCCTGTAGTGTCCAAAGAGGTGCCTGAGAAACAGTGAAAGGTTATGAATCTGCAGACGTGCAGGAAACAGAAACCAGCACCTTTCTATTTCTGCTGCAGGCCATAATTCCAGAGTATGAGCTCCCTGGAAAATGTTCATTGAAGTGCCTTTCACCACATCTCTAACAGTGTACACATGTCTGTCCACTCTACCAAGCACAAAGTCCAACAATTCTTTTTAAAAAATTAAAAAGTAAAAGCAGTCCTACACCACTCCATCTCCTTTCCTAGCAGCTGGTGTAGCCCTTACTGGTGCCACCCTGCCCACCTTTGGGCAGCTCAGCCCTCAGCCAGTTGGTGGTACCTGGGGGGACTCTGGGCCTCCGCAGGAAGCACATCCTGCCTGGATTAGCCGGTCCCACGCGCAAATAGGAGTCAACTTAGACTGTGTCACCCACTTTTGGCCACCAACACAGGTGTGAAATGACTTCAGCAAGGCCAGAACACAGGGAAGTTCTTGCTCCACATCCTCCATCAGCAAGAGCTCATGAGGCTGCTCTTCTGCCTCCTCTCTGCTCGGGTCAGGTGAGACCCCACCTGCAGCTGCCTCCACTTCTCGGGCCACCAACACAAGGTAGATGTGGATCTGTGGGAACACATTCAGAGGAGGCTGCTACACTGATCACAGGGCTGGAGCCTCTCTGCTCTGGAGCCAGGCTGGGAGAGCTGGGAATGTTCTCGTGAAGAAGAGAAGGGTCCAGGGCCCCTTCCAGGGCCTAAAGGGGCTCCAAGAGAGCTGGAGAAGGACTTGGGACAAGACATGGCGTGAAAAACAAGAGGGAATGGTTTCCCATTGCCAGAGGGCAGGGTTAGATGGGATAGTGGGAAGGAATTCCTGGCTGTGAGGGTGGGGAGGCCCTGGCACAGCTTGCCCCGAGCAGCTGTGGCTGCCGGATCCCTGAAAGTGTCCATGGCCAGGCTGGACAGGGCTTGGAGCAACCTGGGATGTGGAAAAGTGTCCCTGCCCATGGCATGGGGTGGAACAAGTTGAGCTTTAAGGTCCCTTCTGACCCAGATCATTCCGATTCCATGATTTTAAGTGGAGCTAGGCTGGGAGTCCTGATGTGATAAGGCCACAGTTCTGAGCTGATGTGGACACACTGCAACAGCCTGAGGGGGCAGGAGGGCACTGAGGTGGTGGGACAAGCTGAAAGGGAGGAGGTTGAGGCCACTGTGGGCTGCCTTTTGGCTGAGGAGCTGTATTGGAGGCAGAGGCCTGGGGGTGGCAGGGTGACAGGCACAACTGCTCTGGAAACCATTGTCAGGGCTGGGCACCTTTGAGGTTTCCCCTGCACGTCAGCAAGGCACTGCCAGGACACCCTGAAGGGCAAACATGGCATGTTTGAGGAGGATTTTGGCCCTGAGGGACCCGGAAGCATTGTGTAGCAGGACAATGTGCAGGCAGTGTGCAGGCATGCTCAGATGTCCGTTCTCCCCTCGTCCAGCCCTCCTGGCTGGAGATGGGCAGTCCCTCTGAAACAAAGCCAGCAGAGCAAGCACCCTACGGTATTGTTTTTTCAGTCTCATTGTTCTTTCCACCAACATTGTGATTTCTGTAAGACTGGGCCATGATTGGGAATGCTTGGGATGGCAGCACGGCCGTGGCCACGGGAATGCAAGTGATGAGGAACAAACTGTGTGTGAGGCGGCAATGTCTGGTGCTAGCCTCCTTGGAGGCCTAAGGAAAACAGACATTTTGGAGAATGCAAGCCCATCTTCAAGACTGGGATGGACCACACATCAGGTCTGGCAGGTGACCTCAGCAGTTGCAGGTCATACCTGAGCTACCAAGGGGTTAACACCTTGTTCCTGGTCTCCAGTGACACAAAACCACATTCACTTTCTCAGAAAATCTCTTCCATTAGTGTCCCAGACCTGACTGGCATCTTCCAGACTCTTGTTCACACAACGTTTGCTGGTTTGAACTCCTAGAAGCAAAACTCAGGCACTTAATCTCAGTGTTTTGTCTATGAACATTTTGTTAGCTGTAATTCCTGCTGGGATCTTTTCCCTGCCATCCAGACCCAGACCCAACTTTTCTCCACATGGACACTGCTCTCAGCCCTGAATCTGCACACACCTCTTCCTTCCATCACAGACCCAGGAAAGGGCTCCTGGTTGGTGTAATCCAGAGCAGGAGCATCACAAGGACCAAATATATTGGCTTTTGCTTTCCACGTGAAAGACACTGTGATCTTCAGTCCGTACTGCCCGTGGTGGAGGCTTCCCTTGTATCTGCTCCACTCCATGGTGTCTGTCAGAGTTTCAAAGTGAAAGAGTCAAAGATGGGCAGACTGGCCCAAGAAAAGGTAAGATCTGATGGATGTTCTCACAGAGGGCTCGGCTACAAGAGACACGGGGTTGGACCCCAAAGAGAGCTGAGAGCCAGGGAAGAGCATGGAGCAAGAACCTTGTGGTGTCCTGTGCTGGGTAAAAGCCACATGGCCCTCATGCAGCCAAGAGCTGGCTCTCCTCAGAGCCTTCAGGTACGAGCACAGTAAGTGGGGAGCCCAGGCTTAAAGCCACACATCCATCTGAAATCTGCCTTGCTTCAGCTGGATGTTTTCCAGAGACAGAGGAGGTAGAAGCACCACTTTGAAAGGTGATAGCCAGGAATATGGTGCAGAGGAAGCAGGATTGGAAGAGGCTGAAGAGTTAGCAGTCTGCTCTGATTCCTCTGGCCAGTACACTCTCCTGTTCTGGGCAGTATTCTGTTGGGAAGCAGAAGTATTCTTGGAAATATTCTGCTCAGAGATTTCTTAAACTCTGGGAGAAAGCAAAGTGTGTGAAAACTCTCTCCATTATGATCCCAGGTATACAGCAAACTCCAGGCCTTGCATCTTCTCTTCAGATGTATTGAGGATGACATTGTGCATACAACTGTCAAGTGGACACTTAGGAAAAATCACAGGAAAAGCTGAGTTCCCAGTGTGAAAAGCCAACCTGGAAAATCATAAAAAGCTCCAGCTCCTTGAACGCCTCAAAACTGGAGTAACTTCTTTGCAACTGTGAGGAAGAAGAATCCCACTCAAATACTGGTCAGTCACAAACTAAGTCAAACACCTCGACCTCTTCTGTGACTACTCCCTGCCCCCAAGATATATAGGGCTGAAAGAATTAGGATTTGTCTGGGGCAGGGTAATGGATAATGGTCACAGAGGTCACAATTCCTGTCCTAAAGGGCCGCCAGGGCACAGGTGTCAGTGATGCTTCAGGATGCAGAGAGATGTTTTCTGAAGCCCTTTAGCATCTACTTATGAATGGAAACAAATGCCCAGGATCATCTGACTGCTCATAAAGCCCCAGTGCGCAGTGAGGGATGGAGGGAGCTGGGGAATGCTGCAGCTGGCTCTTCTCTTCCCCAGATATTCCCTGTGATATGCCCTTTCTGCAGCTCCACAAGCAATCAAAGCAGCAGTGCTCCCTCAGGAGTGAGGTTCCTTTGGCCTCCCATAGATGTGTGTAAAAGCACAGACAGCAACCCAGAAAGAGTGAGGACACTCTGATCTTTGGATATTGGCTGCAGGTGGGTGCAGCAGGAGCTGCACATTTAGGACATGGGTCATATCCATCTCCCCCATGCCACAGTGACAGAGTTATTGGGATGTCTTGTATTGCCAGCCTTTGATGGGAGTCAGGTGTAAGGGCATCTCTGAGAGCTCCCACCTCACCTGTCCTGAGGATGCAGAGGGCCCTGCATTACCCACCTGTGGCAGGTATTGCTGAGAAGCAGCAGGTGATATCCCATTCCCTTCAGAAATGAGGAGCAGCAGTTCAGGTGCTTCCTTGAGTAGCCTGAATGGAAGAGCAGAGCACCAAACTCTTGACTGACAAGAGCCAAGGCTGTCTGCTCTACTGAACTGAAACTTGGGGAACATTTAAACTCTCCCTTCTCTCAGCTTCCAGTATTTTTTGACAAGTACTTCCAAGTCATCATCTCACAGATAATCCCAGCCTGCTCAAAGGCTACCTATCATTTGTCTTTTAAATTTTAATAATATCATTATTAACTATCAGAATTTTTAATGTCAGCGATTCTTGTGGGAAGAAACTATTGGGCATAGTCTGCTTTTAAAAATAAATATGTATGCAATTATTATCCCTTATTCTTAATAATAATCCACACATTTCCAAATCTGCATCAAGAATAATCACAAAATCATAGAAGTGGAATCACTGAAGCTGGAAGATGACCTAGTCCAACCTGCCCACTGAAGCAGGGTCAGCTATTGCATCTTGCCCACAACTGTTTCCAGTCAGATTTTCAATAACTCCATTGATGGGGAGACTCAACAATCATCTGAACAATCTCTCCCTGTGTTTGACCACCCTCACAGTAAAAAAGTGGAGTTTTATGTTCAGATGGAATTATCTGTGCTTCACGTTGTGCCATCACCTCTTGTCCTGTCACTCACTGGGCAACAGTGAGAAGAGTCTGACTCATCTTCTTCAATCTCCCCATCAGGTATTCAAACACATTGACAAGATCCTCCTCAGCTTTCTGTCCATCCCAGCTCTCTGGGTTCCTTTTCACATCTGAGATGCCCTATGGCCCTTCACTGGACTCTCCCTAGGAAGTTCATGCCTTTCTTGTACTGGGGACTAAATGGTCTTGTGGGCGTATTTGATTTCAGGCACGTGCATGCACACACACTCCCACACACACCCCCACACCAGTGACTTCATTAAGTGCATATCATTCACTTATTTCTATGTAAAAACACCTCAGCTCACCCTAAAGTTCTGCAGCTCCCATCCTAAACTGCCTTGTGCATCATCCTGAGAAAGGAAGAATATTGCTCTCCGCTGCAGGGTGTGGAGCTGGGCTTATTCCCAGCTCAGGGCAGAGCAGTAACCAAGGCTTCCCAGCATGGAATGAAGGGGATTAGGGATTTCTCAACATTATCCAACACTGTCTGTTAGACAGAGAACACAGAACTGGATCAGCACGGCAATCTCATCTCTCTTTTCAGAGCTTTGGTTCTCACCTCCCCAGACTGATCCAAAATGTTGGACTTTTCCTGGCATCCACAACATCTCTACAAGCCCAGCTCCACTTGCCATGACTGATACCACAGCACTGCAAAGTTTCACAATCCAGTTATGTCACTCTCATTAATAATCATGCATTCATATGTAAAGGAGTAATACTGGTGGAACATCAGTGTTAGGGAACTGAAAGAAGTAGGACTAGAACAGCTTACTGTCAATGCCAGCCTCCTGTCCTGACTCACCTGTCAGCATTTGGCCCACAACCTCCATCCCCTTTTTCCCCCTTGACACCTAAAAGAGCCACAGATGCTCTTGCCTTAAGCATTCAAAGTCAGACCAACTATCTATGAAGGAGCAGGTGACAAGGGAGGAACACTCAAATTTTCAGTTTATAGCTGTAAGATGCCACATCTGCCATGAGAACACTAAAAGGAATCAGGTGTACGGCAAGAAATATACTTCAAGGCTCTTAAGGGGCTTACCAGTAACCAGTGAGGTCATTTGCTCAACATGCTGAAATTTAAAGCTTTGAATTTAAAGCTTTGCTGTTGCAGGCACAGTGTGATGATGGCTGGGAGAAAGCTGGGACCCACCAGTGCTCCTCATGGATATGGTGCAGTGAATGCCACCTACACTGAACCACACTTTATCCTTAATTATAATGTTTGAACTTGTCTTAAGTTAGAAATGGGGATGTGTATTCTATTTCCCATCTGTTAGAGTTGGGGCAGTTATCTTCTGTCAATTGGGCAGGTTTTTTTATCTCTCCCACAACCAATCCTCCCTCCAGGAGATCTCTTCTGTCCATGGCCAGTGAGTGTCCCTGCTTGGCTGATAAAATTCCATCATCCCACTGGGAGATGCTCTGCCCAGGGGAGGAGCCAAGCATTCCTACCTGGATCCAATCTGAGCCTGGGAACAGCACAGCAGCCTTTGCCCACTGCATTCCCAGAGGAGCAGCTTTCTGCTCCACTGCATTCCCAGAGCAAGACCAGGCCCATCTCCAGCACCCCTGGAGCTTCAGAGGAAAACTCCCCCCTTCTCCAGGATCCCTGCTCCAGCAGAGCCACCCCTGGCACTGCAGGAGGAGCAGCCACCATGGAATGGGACTGTGCAACACCCTGACCCACAGGGGGTCAGCTCCTCTTCTCACTCTGGCAGTGCTTTGTTTTCTTTTTTGTACTATTACATTTGTATTTTTAATATTCCTAGTAAAGAACTGTTATTGCTACTCCCATATCTTTGCCTGAGAGCCCCTTAATTTCAAAATTATAATTCAGAGAGAAAGAGTTTACATTTTCCATTTCAAGGGAGGATCCTGCCTTCCTAAGCAGACACCTGTCTTTTCAAACCAAGACAGAACTCCAGAGAAGGAAAACAGGCATGCTGTAGCCAGGCCTATTGGTGCGTAAAACACGGAGAGTAATGGGACATCTTTTCACCATTAAAAAATCAAACCTGCTCTTTCATTACTCAATGTGGTTTCCATCATCCAAAAATAACAGAGCAGAATGCTGGGCTGCCAAAGTACTCCAACAGTGCTAAGGAACTGTTCCTTCATTCATATTGAGAGGAATAGTGGATTTGTCTTTACAAACAAGCTGTGGGTCTGCTAGTAGATAAAACTAGCACTGGGAGATAAAAGAAACAATGGGAAGGATTCCACTGATTGATGGATAGAAAAAGATATTTACTTTTACAAATAAACTCTAGGTTTGCTGATAAATAAAATTAGACATTGAAAGATGAAAGAAACAATGTGGGGGAAAAAAAAACCTAAATTCTGTAAGAATTAAAAATTAAAAGGGCGGGCCATACATTAGAGGGGAATCTTTGGGATCAGGCGTTCTGGGAAGTTTGTACCTCTCAAGTACCTCAGCCAATGGGGAAAGAGAGAGGGAAATGCAGCCAGGAAATTAAGATAAAAAGGATTTTTAATTAAGATAGAAATTAATTAATTAAGAAATTAAGATAAAAAGGATCCTCCAAAAATTCGAGAGACCCCAGGGGAATGCCCATGGCCTCTCCCTTTATTTGAGTAAAGTAAAAGAGACTCCTCTGTCTCCTTTTTGGACATAAACCTGATGTTTGTGGATTAATTTTCCTTACAATGACATCATCAGCACAGGGACTGTGACCATCAGGACAATCAGAATCCAATTTTTATTTATTTCTTTTCAAAGCATTCTGAAATAAAATGCAAAATAAAGAGCAGGACCCACCAGGGGACACGGGAGATGCTGTCATAAGGAACACAGTGCTGAGTTTGAAGGTAGTGACTGACACACATCATCAACAACAACAAACACCAAAACCAGAGGAGACTGGCCAACTGTTGTGTTGTGTTTTATGCTACCCCCTGTGTTCAGTTCTAATGGTTCACACAATGTACCCCTGTTTTCTCCAAATGGTTTGTCCTAAGTTGTTTTCCACCCTCCTCATGTCAATCCTCTCCAATAACTGCTTAGTCATTCCCCAGTCTCCTCCCTGGACCTCTGTCAGTCACTTGCCTTCCTGTCCCCCCTGTCTAGAATCTTCCAGCTGGGGCGTCGAGTGATTGGACAGAGGCAGGTCCCTCCCTCAAGGCATTCCCCAATTTGTGGTTCCCAATGCTTGTCTCCCTAATTTCTCTGCCCCCTAGTGTGCCCATTGGTTAGTAGATGAATCCCTCCCTTGTTTCCACCTCCCTTTAAATGTTGCTGTCAGGAGCCAGACTGTGCTCTTCGCAGCTGGTTACCCTGAGGCTGGGAGCTCCTCCCGAGCTCCTCAATAAACCTCGGATTACAACCCCTACGGAGAGTCGGCCTCTCATTCCTCCACCATCGTCAGCCTGCATCTCCTCTGTTGCAGGGCTAACAACCCTAGCCCCCCTCCTGTACTCCTGGAGCACGGGAGAGTGTCCCCCGCCGCTCACTGCTTCTGGGCTGGTCAGGAGTGGCCCACAGTGGCCACAGAGTGGACGTGGCGACAGCCAACCACTCACATCTCAGAAATATTAGAAGATCTACTTCTTTACACCAATTAAGTGATTTTCCTGAAGTGTAAATCAAGTAGACAGCAAAGCCATCTACAAACTAATCTCACATTTTCCCCTGCTCCTGGTAACAGCATTTTCTTTGCTTGGGGAGTTTAGATTCTTTGGGATATTGTCTCCCTTCTTTATCCAACAATCTGGGATGGCCTTAGAGACAAAGAAATCTTCCAACCTGTAAAACACAACCCATGGTCCTGATCCTCCTGTTGTCCAGCACCTGCCCAGCCTCATGTCCAGGGTTCCTCACGACAATGCAGAGGCACAGGGGGGAAGCAGAGGAAGATGCACAGTTGTTCTCATCCAAGCATAGTACTTGACCCCAAACATTGGAGAATAATAATAATAACAACAACAACAACAACAATTTTAACGCTTATAACTGAAGTGTATATTTTGGAAGTTGTAGGAGACAGCAAAGGGCCAGGAACTTGGTGAGTAGAGGCAAAAACTGGCTCCTCCTCTCAAAAAACATCATTCTACATCCATGTTTACACCACAGTGTGTGGGAAGAGCTGATCCTGAATTGCTGCCAGTCCAGGTATAAAATACAGCAGCAATTCCACACCACCTAGGAAAAGTTTGAGGTTAATTCTCAATAACAATGGCCACTTTCATTATGGATGCTTTCTTGAACCAGGCAAAGAGAGGAGGATGGAACCAGATGAATTGTTTTGGTGGCAATGACAACTTTTCCCAAAATCAGCTGTTTAGGAAACTACAGCCTTCAGCAACACAGCTAAAGCAACTCTAATACTGAAGCAGATGACAAATTGAGTCCAAGGTTGCCAGTGAGGTTCAAGGGGTACCCAGAAGAAGTTCTGGCTCCTACATAGCTTTTCCTCCCCTTTGCTGTACTGCCCCATGAAGCCAGCCAACAAACAAAAAAAACAATTGTACCATAAACTCTGCAGTTGTTTTACTCCAAGCCCTCAGGGGAAAAAAAAAAAGCCTTTTATTCTTTTAATATTCTGGTTTTCCCTTGCAATTTTGACAATTGAGTTAATCAGTTAAAATAACTGGATTATTTTCCTTGCCCACTCCTGCTAACCCACCTCTCCTCTTTTCTTCCTTCTCCACTCTCACATTATGACCTTTATTTTCCCCCTTCCGCTTCCCCTTTTATTTAAACTTGGGGTTTGAAAAATTCCACAGCTGGAATTTCACATTTCCTTTTGTCACCACATTGGAGACATTTGAGGAAGACAGTGAGGGCAATGTAACAACGGGCACAGTTACATTAGGGGCAAAGGGAAATTAAGGCAAAGCAGGTTCCAGCCCAGTTCCCTGAGCCTGGCTTACCTTCCCTGCCTTGCTGACTGTCTGGCTGTTAAAGCCTTCAATTCATCTTCATCTCTCTGTCTTTACTACATCACTTCTTCCTCTGGCATCTCAGTCTTGTTTCTGGGATTCCATTCCTGCTACATACACCACTCACCACCCTACACAGAATAAAATCACTTATAAGAGTGTTATAGGTAAATTAGTGATTCAGCCAATTTAATAATAAGAAAAATAAGATTTTTTTTTCGCAATCAAGATACAATTTTGATAGCCACAATTAAAGAGACAATGCCGAGAGCCCGGGATCGGCGCTGGGTGAACTCTGGTCTGACCTCTATCACATCAAACCCCCTCTGTTCACCAATGCCGCCTCCATCAGATCGGTTTTTATACAGCTTTTTCTGCCTGAGGCAGAGGTTCTCCTATTCCTTTGTTGCTTCAGGTATTCATGAGGTTTCCTTTTCTCCATGCTGGACTGGACAAAGCTGTTTGTGGGAAGTGATGAGATCAGATGCCGAGTTAGGGAACCTGGCATTCAGATGCGAAGGGCTAAGGACCCTGGTTATCTCCATCGTGAGCACTTGTCGGCCGATCATCGCTGGGGTGTCCCCAGTCAGTCCCAGGATGGGTTCATCTCCGCTGGAGCCACGTCTTTTAGTTTGTAAATTAGGCTTCCCCCTCGCTGCCATCCGTGGTTTCATAATTCTGTGAAGCAATCTTCCCCAGCCGCTGCTTGTGGGTTTAAAACTTTAGAGATTTTTCATACATGCACAACTCGTTTATGAACATAAGCTATTTCACAATTATTCTTATATTTCATAGGAGCATGAATTAATCCATACCATCTATTACAAGAGGAATAAAATTGCCCTGCATGTCTGAAGGTGTCTGGTGTGAGTTGAGTAAGCAAAGCTTTGAAGAGTCCAATTCTCTCTTTTGACAAGTGCTGGGCCCTTCACTTCAAGAAAGACATTGAGGTGCTGGATCACATGGGGAGGTTCAGGTTGGGCATTATCAGAATAAATCACACAGGACTCCATTTTCTTCATGGTGGAAAAAGCCCGTTCTTTATTCACATAATTGGTTTTTATACAGTTTTACAGACCTCGTGTGTGACTCCAGTTGGTTAGTAGCTTTCTTGCCAATTACTTTATTGATTAGTAGAAGGTATTTTACTTGTCCATCAAATCTCTCTACTCTTAAATTGTTTACATATTTTATTCACTGGTTCTCATGGGATAGATTTAATGTGTATGGAGGTGCTAGTTGTTTTTCACCCAGGAAGAGATTGTTATGTTAATGAACTGTTCACACCAGAATTGCTTTCATGTGGGAACTTGAAGAGTGCTAGCTGCACTTAGAAGAAATGACAGGCCAGCCATCCATCTAACAGAGCAGGCTTGATTTTATGAGGCCTTTCTTTTATCATTTTTCTACCTTACTGCAAGAAATCAGGAGGGTTTTCTTTCTTGAAAGATTTGTTATGCACTGGAAGGGGCTACCCAGGGAGGTTTGGAGTCCCCATCCCTGCAGGTGTCTGAAGAACACATAGAGGTGGCACTGAGTGCTCTGGGCTGTGTGACAAGGTGGGGATTGGGCACAGGTTGGACTCGATGACCTCGAGATCTTTTCCAACATTAATGATTCTGTGAATAAGGACATCCCAGAGCCCTGGAGGCTTGCAGAGAATGAGGGGTTTGAGCTGACTGAGGCTGCTCCAGAGCCTTTCCAAGACATAGAGCATTACTGGAGCAGGCTGAGGAGATCTGTGCCCATGAGAACAGCCAGGCTGGGGCCCTGTGTGCTCTACAGGGAGCACAGGCAGAGATGGGGTGCACTGACAAGGCCAATGGGAAGAGAATGGCAATTCCCAAGAGAGCACATGCCCATCAAACAGAGGCTGGGCCTGGTCAGGGAACCCCCCTGTCCAAACATCCAGGAGCCACTCTGGCTGTCACTGTCCCACCGCCCAAGTGGGACCAAGGCCCCTCTGCAGCTGCATTCCCACACTCACCCAGTCACTCCAGATTTTCTCACCAGCTCCATCCTGGGATTCCCATCAGAGGACTCCATGAGAGTCTCAAATGTCCAGATCCTTAAACTAATTTAATCATGGTGCAATAGCTAAATAACAAACTAACAGCTTGAGCTGGGGCCTCTGAGGAGGCACCCCAAACAAAGAAACCCCTGAGCTTTTATCCCACCACAGCCTAAGGACAGGAAAGTCTAGGGGTCCTTGGCTCCTGCCGTGTGTGTGAGTGTCCAAGTCCTTAGCCTGGCTACAGGACCCTAGACCCTTTGTTGTGCAAAGGGTCAGCATTTCACAACTTCTTGCCTTGGGCTCTGTCCCCCAGAGCTCAGCCTGCAGCTCCACTGCAGCTCCAGTGCCACAGGCACTGAGTGGATTCTCTACCAGGACACTCCTGTCACAGCTGTGGTGGCTGTTCCTGAGGCTGAACTGGAGTCTGGTCCTTTGGATTCTACTCCCATCCCACAGTGGACAGCAGAAGCCCTCACCTGTCCTCCAGATCTCCATGGAATAAGTGCATCAAGGTTAGGATTTTTGGAAAGCCCCTTCTCCTGCAGGTTTATCTGAAAATTCCAGTCTTCAAACGACAGCAGAACACTAAGTTGGGAAGCCACAGCCAGACACCACACATGCTACACGACGACCTTCCTCATCCTCCCACGTGAGCAAGAAACAGCACAAAGATTTTGCATCAGGAAGTTGTACTGCACAGGCCACTCCATATCTCCTCATCTCCCTTATCCAAAGGCAGCTACAGATATCTTTAACAGTCAGTATAAGGGGAGAGGGCAGAGAGAAAATCATAGAATCAAAGAATGGTTGGGTTGGTAGAGACCTTAAAGATCATCTGCACAGAAGTCTGGAGGGGCACATCGTAAGAAGAAGCGTTGGAGAAGGAAAGCCCTTGAGGTCTGTGTTCCAGATCACAAGGAATAGATGCTAAATCCCTTGGCCCAGGTCGCTCACAGAACTTTACCCCTCCTCTACACAGCAGCCCTGGCAGGAGCTATTTCCTCCTCTAACTTAACTGAAGTTTCTGCCTTACCTCCCTCAAGTGCCTGCTCCTGGCTTCTGACATTTCACAAGCTCAGGGATCTCTTCAACAGCTCTTAGCATGCTTCCTCCACCTGAATACCTGCTCTGTCAGTGCCTCAACAGTGATCAGGACAGACACATTCTCAAAGCCCTTTTTCCTCCTTCCTAGCAGTGTTTAATGACTGCTGTTAACAAAGCCTTGGGGAGCTTATAGCAAAGCGAATTTATCAACCAAGTGAAAAAGAGGAAAAGATCAGCATATAAAGTGCTTCATCCTTAACTGAGGGTCTGTGTTCCAAACACCATGCTCAAGGATTCAACCCTCATCTCTAAATGCCTTCCACATGCTCAGAATGATGACAGAAATTGCAGCCGCCTCACCATGTGTTCACCATGGGATGAAATGCAGTTCACCTTCCAGAGACAGCAGAGACAGATCCTCCCAAGCTGAAAGTGGGTTTATTTTTCACATGGCATTTTTGCTCCAAAGAAAGTTTCTGAAAAGGGGAAAAGAAAAAAAAAAAAATAAAAACAACCACAGAACTTACCAGAAGTTTGAGCTCAGTCAGACACAAGGAACAAAGAGTGTTAGCTAAAGGCTGCTGAGCTGAGCTGGATGAGATTCATCTTGCCTTAGTGAGTCCAGGCCATTCCAGTGCAGGATAAAGAGTTTCCAGATTTGAAAGGGAAAGAAAAAATTAAATTGGACTGTGGCTAACTCAGGGCACCCAGGTAGGTCAGGCTGGGCACACACACTGTTCCCAGCAAGCTGGGGGCAATGACTCTGTCCTCTCCAATGTGGTTCTGCCTCTCCCCAGGCAGAAAACATTGAAACTGCCCTCAGGCTGTTGAGTCCTGTGCCCCAAACTGTCATCTCAGCAGAAATGCCTCCATTATCCAGCACAGTGGGTGTGACTGCAGAACATGCTGCATGGCCCTTCCCAGATTACATTGCCATCTCATATGGACCACTGGGAATTTCAGGGCCACAGTGATACCCATGAGCGCAGGGAACTTGCCAGGTGGTAACAGCCTCCTGCACCTTTTCTCATTTCCCTGGATCACACAGGAGAAGCTCAGATCTGCAAACCAGCCTCACAAGCAAGACAGCCATCAAGGACAGGCATGCTCAGCCTTCTGGCAAAGCCTGTGGGGGCTCTGGGTGCACACTTCCATGGGATGGACCTTGAGAAGTTAAGATAAAGAGGGAAAAAAAAAGATACTCTGTTTTCTTACAATCCATATGCCCTAGATTTCAAGGCGATATGTGTTCTATTTGCCATCTGTTTGGCAGTTATCTCCTCCTGGGTGGGCAGTTTTTCTTATCTCTTCCACACACGGCCTTCCCTCCAGGGAGGTATCTGCTGACAATGAGCTATTGTATGGCACTGCCTGACTGGTAAGAACTATAGCATCCTATTGTGAGATACTCCACCCAGAGGGAGGAGCCAAGCACTCCTCAACAAAATATAATCTGAAGTTTTGAAGACAGCTGGACAGCTTTTCCACTGGATTCCCAGAGGAGACAGCTGCTTCTTCCACTGGATCTTCAGAGGAGACTTCACCCTTTTGTTTTTCTACGAGATCACTACTCCAACAGAACCACACCTGCCACTCCAGGAGGAGCAGACACAATTCCAATGAGACTGCTTCCAACACCCTGACCAACAGAGTGTCAGGTTGTATTCGGACTCTGTCAGTGTTGTATTGATTTACTGAAGTGTTTATTTTATTTTTATTTTCTTCCCTAATAAAGAACTGTTATCCCTGCTAACATATCTTAGCCTAAACCCCCCCTTAATTCCAAATTTATAACAATTCGGAGGGAGGGGGTTTACAGTTTCCATTTCAGGGGAGGCTTCTGCCTTCTTTAGCAGACACCTGTCTTTCCAAACCAAGACACCATAGTATTGGGGAACTTCATTTTCTGGTGTGTTCATTTTTCCTATTCAGTGTGATCTCCTATTTACCAGAATTTCAGGGACAGGAAGTATTGCTTATAGAAGGATTATGACTTTTACTGCCTATAGCCCCATAAAACTTTAAAGCACATGATGGCAGCAATCTTTCCTGCATAAAAGGCCTCCTATCCATTTCCCACTCCAACAACCCCATCACTCAGAGCACAGTAACAGGTCCATTGCAATGCTACAGGCAAAAGAAAAACCCTTATGGCTTTCTTAATGAAACCTATACAAGGTGGGCATTACCATTTCAGTCTAGAGGAAGCAGGAGTCCAGAATCCAACACCAACAAGAAGCCTTTACAGAAAAATTTTGCAGATATCAAGATTCTCAAAGCATCAGCTTTTTCAATGGTGTATGGGCAGAGAAACATTTGCCTTTTCAGTTTTATTTCACTTCCATCCAGACCTTTTTGTTAATGAACAAATAAAATGTGAACTGACCTCGTTCCATATTCTCTGGACCTTGTTATCTGATACTAAAACACAGACTGGTTTAGAAAATATATTGTAAAGCATTCAGGGTTGCAAAACACAGCTTTTGGAGGTTACATCTTGCTCTGGTGAACTACACCGGGATTCTGGAGCACCATCCCTATGCAAAGAAAGCCTGTAAGCAAAACGTGTTAGTAAAAACAGCAGTACCAGACAGAACTTCTCTTAATGGCAGCTTATTATTTTGAAATAATTAAGACTATCCCAGATGTCCCAGATGCTATAATAGCAACCAGCCCATCCAAAGGATCTTGGAGAGCTCCTACACAGGGCAAAGTTAAATATTAAAAAACCCAATATACTATACTGTACTATACTATACTATACTAAACTATAACTATATAGCTATACTATACTATTACTATACTATACTACAATATAGAAAACCTGCATACAAAATAAATACTGGAACATTTATGGTCCTCAATAGGATGTTTAGATTAAACTCAAATACAGCCCTTTATGCAGAGAGATAAAAGAAATCTAAAACAATTTTGGTCAGACTGGCCTTCTGGAAGACTCCAGTCTAATCCCCTCCCCATAGCCAGGATAACCCCAAGGCCAGAACAGGCTGCTCAGCACCTTTTCCTGGTAAGTTCTGAGCCCATCAAGGATAAAGATTCTCCCAGCTTCCCAGGACCTGTCCCAGAACTACACCACTCAAATGGGAAAACTTCTGCAGCAGAACTTCCCTTGCTGAGATTCCCTCTTGCCTTTCCAACATGCCCTTCTGACATGGCTACTCATTAGGCAGCAGCAGACAGCAAGATGTCCCCTTTGTCCACCCTCCTCCAGCTGAAACCAGCTCGGTCTGTCATTTTCCTGTGCTTCAGTCCCAGCCACCTGAATTGTCCCTATAATACGTCCCCATCCATGGGGAAGCCCAAAATGGAGATAGCACATCAGGTGTGACCTCCTAGGTACCACAGAGGGACAAACACACACTTCCCTCCACACGCCAGCTGCACCAGTACTAACAGAGCCCAGTGTGGGGTTGACCTTCACTGCAGCAACATCACACAAGAAACTGTGCCAGGAACCCTGCCAGGGCCAGAAGAAGCAGCACCTACTGACCCTCCATCCACACAGGCAACTGGAAAGGTCCACCTTTAGTAAAGCCACACAGACTGCTCTCAGTTCCCTTCCTGTCCTTTGAGTGCTCTCACATCCTTGGACGAGGTTTCAAGGAGAATCTATTTACTACAAAAAGGGACTGGGGTGAGGCAGTTCTGAATCTTCTTTTTGTGCATTTTGTAGAAGGGTATGACACTGGCCTTCTTCATGGCAATCCTCAGAATCCTTCCACAGCTACCAAGAGTTTTCAAAGGTGCTGTGGGATGACCCTGCAGTGACATCAGCCAGCTCCTCCAGGCCCTTTGGTACAGCCTGTATGGTCTTACAGGGTTGTCTACATCCAGTTTCCTTACATGACCTGTAATTCTCTCTTCCTATAATTTACCTCTCTCTCCTGAGCTCTGTCTCTAGGCATGGATACCAGGGAGGCCATGCTAGGGAAGCTTGGAACTCTTTATGTCCATTCTGCAAGAGGACATTTCCTAACTCCACCCCCACTCACTCAAGCAATGTCTCTGTGTTCCTCCTGGGCAGCCCATCCTGGCTTTCACTTTCTTGCAGTTAATGTGGGTTTTTTTTTAGTTTAGTTTATCCATGAGCTCCCTGTTCAATCACACTGGCCTCCTCCCATGCTGGTTTGGCTGCCTGCAGATGAGTCTGGGCCTTTCTGCTGTTTGGGGAGATCATCCTTGAAGACTGAGCAGCCTTTCTGAGAGGCGCTCTGATGGTAAATTAACCCCTAAATACACCAAAATCTGATTTCCTGGTGTCAGAATTGTTATTCTGCTGCTTGCCTTCCTAACTTCTCTCAAAGCCACAAGCTGTGAGTCTAGCAGCCAAAGCTGCCATCAACCATCACATCCTCAACCAGCTCCTCCTTACTCCTAAGTTGCAGACCCATCACCTCCCCTAGCTGAGCTGCCCAGCACTTCCACCAGAAATGAGATCACCATTAGACCCGATGGTGATTTGACTTTTTTATCTGCATCTTCCAACCTATGAAATCTGTAGCAACGCGCTACAAACAGGTCCCCAAGCAGACTCTGCGTTAGGGCCTGGAGCACAAAACCACTAAAAGGCTGACAAAGGATGGTGTTGGGACAGGTTCCTGACTGAAAATCTGAAAGCTGGTTCATTGAAGAATAGAGTATAGCTTCAAATATAGTCCAGGGACAAGACCCAGGATGGGTTGAGGATCCAGGATTATATATGGGGTAAGAGGGGGCAGTCCAGAGGGTTAGGGCCCAATGGGAGTAGAGCAAAATGGTGCAAAGGAGGGGTTAGGGTCAGGGAGAGCCATTGGGATTGACAGGGAGGAGCAATGCAGTAAAAGAGGACCAATGGGGATTCAGGGAAGGGAGAACATTCTAGAGAATATACATTAATAGAAATGGGGGCTGAACAGGGGTGGTCAGAGCCAATGGGCCAATGGAACTCAGAGGGAATTAACATAAGAACATAAAGGCCTGCAGGGAAAGAGGCTTTTGTCACCCTAACCTTGGGATGTATTACTTATTGCAACCTTTCTAAGGTCGAGGGATGGTTGTACTAATGCAGCCTTGGGTCTTCACAACAATCTTTGTCTGAAGGTTCACAGAATCATGAGTTATCTGCATCAATTGCACTGGGGTGTAGAACAAGGAAGCAGTTGCAGGGGAAGGAGAGTAAAAAAGCTCCTCTGAGCTACAGAATTGAATTTTCTTTCATTTTTAAATAATTACATAATTATTTTCTGTGTGTTCTCCCATCTGGGCAGAATGCACCAGACCCATCCTAAGAGTGTGGGGAAAGCTGGGGATGTTCCTGTCCATTACCCCCACTCTGGTCCTCTTGTTTTAGGCTTTTAAGTACAGTGTCATCTTTCTCTCTTTATTACTTGTCCCATATGATCACTTGGACTCCTAAGTCTGGCCCTCCAAAGCTCTCTACCAGCAAGGAGCATGGAAGGGAAAGAATACAGGTCACACACATCACGGTATTGTAGGAAAGAGACACAGACTGAAGGTTGTTTGTGAAATGGAAGGTCTCGATTTGGATGAAAACCCATTCCAGAAAGGTGAAGGCAAGAGGCAGAGACATGTTGGGTCCCACAGTCACTTCCTCACAAGCCATCAGGGACATGCTCCCCAATCACAAGAGGTGAGTAGATGTCCCTAAGGTACAACACATGGCCATTGGGAACAAAGTCAGGTAAAACAGGTTATGAAACAGAAAACAGGGGTTCAGTGTGTGGCAGAAGGTGAAAAGAGACTGGTCCCAGTGGCAGCAGCTCCAGTGCCTACTATTGCAGCCAGCAGGTGAGCTCTGCAGGGAGTGGCACAGCCCCACACCAAGCCCTAGGGACACAAACAATTCCCAGATCCCACTGCTGCCAGTACTGCTTGGTGCTGCTGGGAGATCAGCCCTCCTTTGTGGTGTGCAGCCCTTCCAGCGCTGATGTCTGGGAATTAAGCCTCAGGAAACAGGTGAAGGACACTGGAGCCTTACAGCACACCTGCCCTACAGCAGGAAGGACATTCTTCCACAGCCATCCCACCAAGAGGGTGGGATCGTAGGTGCTCCCACATCAAAACAAGGACACTGCCTTGGACACTGCCATCCAAATGGACAGAGTGCTGAACAACCAGGACACAACACAGCAATACTCACGTTTCAGCACAGAAACCCCTCTGTGTCCTGGGCTTCATCAAAAAGCCAGGTGTAAGCAGCAAATGAGGGGATTCTGCCCCTCTGCTCCACTCAGGTGAAACCCCACCTGCAGTGCTGCTTCCAGCTCTGAGAGCCTCAGTACAGGAAGGACATGGAGCTCCTGGAGATCCAAAGGAGGCCATGGAGATACTCCAAGGATGGAGTTCCTCTGTTCTGAAGGCAGGCTGGCACAGTCAGGCATATTCAGCCTGGAGAGGAGAAGGCTCTTCTTAGAGCCCCTTCCAGTACCTAAAGAAGACCTAAGAGAGCTGGAGAGGGGCTTTGGACAAGGATCTGGGCAAGAGGGAATGGCTTCTCACTGCCAGAGGGCAGGGTTAGATGGGATATTGGGAAGAAATTCTTGGCTGTGAGGGTGGGGGGGCCCTGGCACAGAGAAGCTGTGGCTGCCCCATCCCTGGAAGTGTCCAAGACCAGGCTAGACAGGGCTTGGAACAAACTAATCTAGTGGAAAGTGTCCCTGGCCATGGCAGGGACTGGAACAAGATGGGCTTTAAGCTCCATTCCAACTCAAAGCATTCTGTGGTTCTATAACACTCAAATACTGCCCAGGTAAGCTTAGAGAGACCCTTATCACAGAATCACAGAATCA